>JAESUZ010002667.1:0-516094 GCA_017311185.1 Proteles cristata cristata
ACACACACACACACACACACACACACACACAGAGAGAGAGAGAGAGAGAGAGAGAGATTACTTCCTTTCCAGAGCAAGAAGTATTACTTCTCTCAGGTTAGCTTAGCTGGTTGGCCTTCAATTTCATGGGAGAGACAATGCTTCTCCCCAGAGTCCAGAGAGCTGGTTTGGAGAAAGCCCTTCCTTCCTCAGGAACTTCACCTCCTCCACACCAGGTGGCTCCACGGAGAAGTAAGCACTTGCATGGGACTTTTCACCACTAAGGCACGTCCTCGTGGGGAGTGGAGGCCATCCCAGACGCCATTACAACACCATCCCATTTGCGGGTTCTTTAAGCCATTCTGAAGTGAATACTTGGGTACTTATAATTGGGTAAAACCCACTTGGATTTTTTTCACAGTCTCAGGTTTGCCGGGCAAAGGACACCTTCGTGCACATGGGGCAGTGGACATAGGTGGCGAATGATACCTCAAAGGCCCATCAGACAGGTGAATCCATCATTTCTTCCTTCTCCCCTTCCTCCTCACTTGCACACACTGGGTGGCTCTGAGGGACTTGCCACGGGAGGTAAATCTATGCTTCTTTCTTAAAGGGAGCAGAAAATGCAGAAAACAAAAAGGTAAAAACCCCAACAAAAGGAGCATGCACGTCTGTTGGGAGAAATGAAACGGCACACATCTCTCCAAGGACAGCATTTGAAAGAAGGAAATGACAATGGATCAGTGGGAGGTGCTCAGAGGAACTGGGGGCAGAGCTTAGGGCAACTGCAATGACTCCAGCGGAGTGGACTTGGTCTGTCACTGAATGTTGAAGAGGCGAGTTTGGGAAGGCAGAGACTCAGGGTCAATGGCAAGCCTGTGGGGACATCTGCAGAGTGATGCCCATGACATGCGCTTGGCAGGGAGGCCACGGAGAGCAAGGGATTACACAGCAGGTTTCTATGCTGGAATCAAATAACTCTAATTGCATTTAACAGAAGACTTTAGCGTGGGTAACAGAGGGTCAGTTAATAAGCCAGCGTATAGCCAAGAGCTGGGGTTTTATTAAATTTTAGAGGCAGTACAGAGACACTGTGAGACCCTGTCAGAAGAAGTCAAGATCAAAATGAGGCCGATTGAAGATAATTCTTTCTGTCTCTGCCATGTCGACGGAGGTTCTGAAATACTAGAAACAGGAAAGGATTTGAAAATCTCTCTGGCAGCTGGTAGGAGCTGGGAGTCGGGGAGAGAAGAACTGACCATGGAAGTGGACACCGATGGAGGAAGTTCAAAAATAAACAACCAAATAGACAAACACAGCCAGATGTGATGCGCTAAGGACAGAGAGAAATCACTCAAAGCCTTAAGGGCCCAGGGAGAAAGTGGTGACCTTCTGCCGAGAGCTCCAAAGGGTGTGCAGATCTCTGGCTACGTGGCTGGAGTTTGTGGAGGGACACACAACAGAGCCACAGATTCATCACTCGGCGTTACTGAGGGCCAAGCACTGCACTAAGAAGTAACGTACAAATATGTGTAGTGAAAATAAGCCCGTGCCCTCCAGCTGTTCATGGTCCGAGGGACACACAGACAGGTGTGACACCAGGTGTCTACAGAGCTATGATAGAGCAGAGGGCAGGGTCCCAGGGAGCCTGTAGGTATAGCGGCTTACCAGCTTGGGGACTGGCTCCTTCAGGTGCTAGGAGAAAAGGACACCCCATTCCTCCCTTCTTGACGGTGGTCGGTGTCTCTCAAGCAGGGCTCTGGCACCGGTCCCTCAGGAAGGCGACACTTTGCCTCTGCAGCAACATGGTGTCAAATGACTTGAACATGCATTTTCTGCAGGATGCATTTGGACAAATGAGCCTAGAGAGGTAGAGCCCAGCGGGCACAGAGGAGTGAGCGCAGTGTGTCCAGGAAAAGGGCACACGGCAGCCCTAAAGCCAAAAGCCGGGCTTCCGTCTCTGGAAAGTTGAGATTCAGGATCCCATTTGTTCTGGTAACAGGTTAATATTCGAATCCTTTAGGTTTCTCAGGGTACCACGTGACAGACAAGCTTTCATTCCAGATCCCTGCCCTGGGCATCTCCTAACTCATGATGGTGTGGTGCGTTCTGGACACTTCTCTCCGCGTCCTGTTTCTTCCCTTAGTGCCGTGGCTAAGACACGACAGGACCACAGTGCTGATCTCGTCCCGATGCCACACAGCTCACCCCACGGCCACACGGCGGGGCTCCCTCCTGGCATCCCCTCCCCACCTGTCCTCTACTCCCGTGGGTCTGGTTCTCCACCGGAATTCAGGGACGTGGTTTCCCAGTTGCCACTTTTCTGTTCAGAAAATCAACCCTTTGTTTCTTTTCTTTCCTAATTCATTATCGTCTCATTGAAAAATGGGCCAGATCGCTCCTCCCACACTGCTGCCCGGAGTTGCATGGAGTCTATCCAAGTCAGTTCTCTATCCCCTTTGTGGGTATGTATTTCGAGCCTGTTACTGAAATTACCAGGGAGCGAGGGGTTGCTGGCTGACCTGGAAACAGGCACTATATCCATAAGATAGCCACAGGGTAAGAACAAATGGTGAAAGATAGAAATGTCTGGAAAATGTTGGTGGCTGCTCTCTATTATTAGAACTTGGAGGCAGGACTTGAGTCAAGGTTTCAGGAAGAGCAGTCTAAGTGGGAAAAGCAGGAGTCACGTAGTGGTGGGGGCGGGGGTGGGAGAGGTGGAGGAAGACAGTCAGCAAACTGCATCATCAACGTTAACCCCATGGAGGCGACCCAGGAAATGTCGTGGGACAGACACCCGGGGTGATCCCACCCGTGGGGGTGGGAGGGAGAAGACACGTGCTGGGCATCGGTGGATTCCTCGCAGCCTGAACTTGAGTATGCTCCCAAGGAGTGCTAATTCCTTTCACTTTGCTGTCGGTGTGCAGAGTGACTGTCCCTCCCTGTGGAAGGGACATCTTCAGGTCCCTGAGATGTACACGAGGCGGCAGCAGTCCCAGGATGTGCGCCTTCGGACGCTGGTGAGCGCTGGCTGTGTGGTCACCACGCGCCGGGCCTGGGGGAGGGCTGGCCACCTTGCCTCTCCCTGCCCCTCCCTGAGCTGCCGGGGCTCCAGGCCAATCACCAGACGCCCAGGACCACAGCGTTCTTGTGGGAAGAGCCACACTGTCCTTCTACCTTCGCACTTCGTGAAAATTCACTTAGCCAAGTGTATTTCTTCCTGGGTCTCCGCGTTCCTCTTCTGCAGCTCTCCTGGCTCGGCGTCGGCCGCACGTTCAGAGTGCAGGATCTTACTGCACCAGTGAGGGGGGGATGGCAGAGAGAATACAAGAAAGTCTCTTCCACAGTCAAACGTTACCCCGCCGCCCCGCAGGCACATCTGCGCATCCACTGCCCCCCTGAGGTCCCCTGGCTGCCCTCCAGCCTCAGTGCCCTTCCGGGACATCAGTTTATCTCCCAACACCCGCTGTCCTATGGTCTCGGCCGGATGAGTGGTGGGTTGTTTCTAGAATCGCAGCGTCTTGCAGTGGGCTGGGTGTAGCTGCGCGTCTGTGCCGGCAGGCACCCAGCCGGTTGTGCGTCTCCCACACCGCATCCCGAGATGTGCCCTGCAGGATTGAAACACCCCATGAAAGGACATACTGTACACGGCAGTCAAAATGCCTTTTCTGCACAGATTAAATGTGATTACAACCTTGAAGCGGGAGGGAGAGATGGTGTTTCCCCAGGCCCTTGTCCGTGCCTCCAGGACTGCAGCTAGACCGTGTTTGCAGCCTCCTCTGCATGTCGGTGTGAGGAGGTGACAACGTCCTGGCCAACAGAGTGCCGGATGTGACACGTGCCACTTCCAGGAGTGACCCATCAGTCTCTATCCCTTGGTGCCCCAAGGAGGACAGAGCCCCCAGATGGAAGGAAGCTGGGGGCCAGCTCGCGGAAACATCTGATCGGACTTCACATGACCAAGAGTCAACTTCTCTTGGGTTAGGCCACCAAGTCTTGGGGGCCTGCCGGTTGCTGCGTTAGTGACGGTCTGCAGGAAGCAGGTGACATTCTTGTCTAAAGTGGTCTCCTCCTGGGGAAAGGCTAGAGTTTCATGACCCACCAGGAGGTCCAAATTGACCTGCATGTATGTCTATGGCAATACTCTCTTCCCTTTGCAAATTCCTAAAATGCAAGGAACCTCTAAAATCTACCATCAGCAGGTTTTCCCTTTTCTTGAATCATTTCTAGCTCTGAGTCCTTCTTTTCAGGGCCCGTTTCTATTAAACGCAGCTCACATCCTGTGTTCGCCTATTAAACACAGCTCGCATCCCGTGTTCACGCATTCTGTGGCACCATGCACGGAGGTGGGTGGTCCTACATTGTTGACTGTCCCTATTGATTCCCCAGAACAGCGAGCATCTGTGCAGAGCCGTTAAATAACGCAATTAACAACCTGCCTTATGCTGGGCTCTGTGCTGAGCTAGGTGCTTGCAATTAAAATTCAAATAAAACGTAGTCTCTCACCTTCCGGAATTCACAGTCAATAGTACGCAGAGAGACGCTGTCGAAATCTTGAGCATCATCTTGCCCTGGTTCAGCCCAGTCTGCTCCTCTCAGCTGCATAATAAAAGAATAAAAGAATATACATTCTCAGGGGTCTCAATAATCCATGAAGAGTGAGTATGTGGGCATAATAGCAGTACTGTGGTCAGTTGTTTTGTAGAATCAACCGAGATCAAGTGGGCATATGCCCTGGCACATAGCAGGTGCTCAGTGCAGGGAAAGTGGCATTTGCAGTAGATGTGAGGTAGACAGGAATCACTCATGTGTGTGGCAGGGGGATGAGTGGAGGTGCTGAGCTGGTGGAGGGGGGCTAGCTGGGGGGCCAGCTACCGACTGGAGAGAACTCCAGCTGCGTGGGGTTTAGGAGGCAAGCCTGAGTTAGCTGGCCAGAGGAACAGGATGAGAGAGGTCATCCCTTCATGGAGGACGAGGGAAGGACGTGAAGTCACCGCGGGGTTGATCACACTCCCCTGAGAAAGATCTGAGTAGACGTCACCTCCTTGGGTGCAGAGAGCAAGGGCTGGACACGTAGTGATGAACCGAGCGGGCCTGGCTGGTCGTCAGCGTGTCCCAAGGGCGACGCACAGGGGATCTAACACCCCGGCACCTGCCCGGCCTGCGGGGGAGAAGGGTCCCTGCCCCCTCACCAAACACGGAGCCCAGGCTGCAGGAGGGCCCCACAGCTGGAGGCGGGGAGGAGAAGAGGCCGGATGCACGGGCACCAAGGGGACGCCCTTCTCCAATAGAAGCAAGTCTCGACGCCACAGCGCCCAGGACGCGGTCCTGTCTGGCTTAGTCTGCTTTTCAAATCCAGCAAGAGAAAATAAAAGGAAATTTCGTGGAAGATTTACATCCCAATCCCTCTGAAGCTGGAGGTCCTCGTCACCTCTGAAGTTGCTCCTTTTGAGTGCTTGGAAGACCAGAGATCCTGACTTCCCTCCCCACCCCCCCCGCCCCTGCTTCCTTCCCAAGGCGCCTTCACCCCGCTTCTGACACTGAAGCGCCTGCGGCTGCCAGGCCTGGACGCCATGGGGCCTGGTGTCTTCCCCCTGCAGCCCCCACCCCCCCACGCATGGACACGGTTTTCTGCAAGGAAGCACCATGCACGGGCTTCGGAGCCTCTGCCCCCAGCTGCAGGAAAGCGGCGTCCAGCAAAAGTATGCTTTTTTTCTTTAATTACTTTTTACTGCGTGTTTGTTGTTAGGAAAATACATGCTTGAAATGTGACACTGGTCTTCCCAGGCCGCGATCCGATGCCCCGCTGCCTTCCCTGGGTCCCCGCAGAGACCCCTAGACACGCAGTCATGGCCGGAGCGCGAACAGCAATGAAAAGCACCGAAAAGGCCCAAGCACCTTTCTGGATGATTCCTTCTGATGACATTCCGTGTAGCGGCAGCTCCTGGGGGCTGTGGGAAGCCTTACCTGTTCTCAAATTCCTGTCCTGCGCACATCCTTTAAGGGACCATCCCTCCCCCCATCACTCAGACTTGTGTCCCTGTTTTACTAAACGCACCTAGATATTGTGTAAGCACCGCGACCGCTCTCCCTTCGGACACTGGGGGTGAATTGTGCTCGCTGTGCGGACCTGTGTCCCAGGTCCCTAAACTGAAAGCATTTTGCATGGGGAGGGACAGGGACATGGGTCCTACTGTGGTGAGAGCTGGCCCTGCTGTCCTCTGCAGCCCCGGGGACAGAGGGGAGGAGGAGGCCGGGATCTCAGAAGCAGGACTAAAGGCATCTTTGGGGACAATATACTGGGCCCTGTAACCAGGCGGAGTGGAGTTCGATAGAAACGGATGTTGAACTGCAGAATCTGATGGCCAAATAGAGACGTGACCAGATTCATCATAACTCAAACAACAGTAAAATCAATAATAAAAAATAAAAAGACAAATTAAAAAGTCATTATCAGGGCACCTGGGGGGCTTAGTCGGTTGAGTATCCAAGTCTTGATTTCCGCTCAGGTTGATTAGGGTTGATCCCAGGCTGATAGGATGGAGCCTTGCCTGGGGCTCTGAGGTGAGTGTGGAGCCTGCTTGAGATTCCCATTCTCCCTCTCTCTCTCTCTGCTTCTGTCTGCCCCCCAACTCATGTTCTCTCTTTCTTTCCAAGAAAAAAAGATCACCATCAGAATTTACAACATTTTGAGAACTAACACAACAGAGCAGGTACATGAGACAGGCGCCCGCGGGGGCTGCGCTGACTCCCCACCTCCGCCGCAGAGACCCCAGCCTCTGCACATGGCCCCCCAACCCCCCATGGTTAGGATGGAGAGCACTGGAGCCATGGTGTCGCTCACCAGCTGTGTGGCCTCAGGACAGCCACCTCCTGTCCTGCTGCTGAGCGGGGGGTGAAGATCGTGTGCACCATACAGAGTGGCGAGAATGATAGAGAGAAGCTGTGCCAAGCTGGTGGGGACTTGGTGTGCGGGGAGGCAGGGCGCGCTCGGATCAGGCCCGGCCCTCCAGCCCCGGGCAGGTGCTTTGCCGCTCTGGGTCTCAGGTGCACAGCGGGCCGGTGCGACGCGGAGGTGGTGGACGAGGCACAGGCTTCGGGACAGATGGCGCCTTCAAGGACAGTCGTCTACGGGTAGAATCACTGGCTACATTGTAGAGCAAGTTCAACAAACACATCCCCAGCCCTGAAGGCCCCTCTGTGAACCCCTCACCGGCCAAGCCGTCTCCTCCGGCAGCGCGGACGAGGCCCAGAGTCGGAACAAGGTCAAACGGCACGGTCCACAGTTTCGAGGTCGCAGGCGCGTCCCTGATTCTTCTCTCACCTGCAGTGGGAGGTTTGGAAAATGCCTGGAGTCTCTGGAGGCGCCCATGATGTAAGCACTCAGCAGAGGCCTCGTGATTCTCTGCTCCTGGTCCCGGGAGGGGTCAGGGTACACATGACCTGCATTTCTCTTCAGTCCCTTGGCTGCTCTGGGATCCTTGCCTACAGACAGCCGGGGGCATGCGGTCGGCTCCCCTTCCGATCAAACAGCCTTAGCCACTTAGCGAACAGGTCTGAGCACTGGGCCCACAGGACCCGGACGAAACGTGCCATAAGGATTTTCTCTCGGTGACCTTCTCTTTGGCCACCCTATTTTCCTTGAGTGGAGATCATTCCGTGCCCCAAGCCCCCGTCCTTCTAGGATTGAGATCCTTCCCCAGCTGTTTTTGCCAGTGTTTGGATCCTCAGGGGCTTGCTGTGAGGGGTTAGGAGGATGAGATGAAGGCTGGTTGGATCCTGTGAGCATCCAGGTGAAGTGGGAGTCTTCCTCTCCCTAAAAGGAAAACTGCATTGCACGTCCACATGTAGAATTGCAATTCCAAACAGAAAAGTACTAGACTGAATAACCAAATATTTAAAAAATAAGCCTCTCAGAAGGTAGCCCATCTTCTAAAAAGCACAATGCCCTTTTATGAAGCTGAGGCACGCAGAGAATTTTTCTACCTTTCAACCGTGGAAAATCTGCCTTCCTGCCTTCTCTATCCTCGGCACTTCTGTCGTGGCAACAGAAAACCATTTCCGGCATTTGCCCATCATTTGAAAAGTCATTCCCTTACCCCCTCATCTCTCACTCTGGTAAAATGACATTTCAGAAGACATGGAGGAATCTAGACTTTTTGTTAAAACAATAGTCAAGTCTCTGAGCTGTCCATCAATGTCCTTCCTTCGACTCAGAACTCGAAGCCACTTGCACCGCATCAGAGCCACGTGGGCTACAGATCACTCGGGGAGCCCACTCTCTCTCTCCCGCTACAATCTCTAACTAGAGCTGCACGCATAGGGGTTAGGAAGGGCCTGGGGAAGACTGAGTCTCTGAGGCTGATGTCCCAGAGCAAAGCTGAGACATTGGTGGTTGCAAAAGCCTCCTGCCTGGAGGCCGAGGGTCGCATTTCCAGTATGCAGGAGGGTAGTGGGTTCCCTGTCACAGGGTGGCAACAAATTGTTATTTCTTACTGGGTGAAAGGTGGTAAACATGGCCACACCTTGGTGCGTCTGTGCCCACTTCATGTGGAGGGGACGGTGCTAAGCTGTGAAATCAAGAGTTGTATTTTATTTTTGGCTCTGTGGTGTGACCTGGTGCACATTATGCAATTTCTCTGTGTTTTCGCTCCGGTTGGCCAACTCTACCCCGCTGCCTACTGAAGAGCTCTGGTCTGGGACAACCAAGGGACAGCTTCAGCTGTGAGGCTGGAGACACACTGTCCTCAAGTGTGAGTCAAGACACCTGTAGATCAGGGTCAACCTAACCTCCGCACGATCATCGATCCAGGTTCGTAGAATAGTCCCAAATTGAGTTTCCTCATCATCCTTGATTCTTCTGATTATTTATCTCCATTTATTTCAGTTTGTGTGGAAACTGTTCTTCGACTGAGATGCTCAATGATTGTGGAGAATGGGGCTTGGAGTCAGACCCCGGGGCTGCTGTTCTTTGATTTCCAGTTAACCATTCAGCAGTCTGTAAATACATAATGTGTATGATAATATTTGCCTTACAGTGTTGTATTGCAAAGTATGGTGGTGTTTGTTAAAACAGTTTTCAAGTTCACGGTGATTCAGTACTACGGTCAATTGACATTCCTGTTTTATCTTTCACTTGACTTTCACCCTTTCGCAAACAACCCTTCCCTGAAGGCAAACAAATGACCATCTGTTTTTATGATTGTAGAACTCCTTACTAAGGAAACATAACCTTGTGCAGAGTTTTCGACAAAGATATATTTTAGTTTCGCCACTGGATCTTGAGTTAAGTGGTATGGGCTATGCCTACCTCCCTAAATCCACCTTTATTTTTGTAATATATCTAACGAGAGGAGAGCGTTGCTTTGTCTGATGGCTTTCCTCTTTTATTCTTCATTTTAATAGGCAGTGAAGCATGCTAATATGCAGCAGAATTCTAATGCATAGGATTTGTATATTAAAAATGATGGTACATGAAGTTATTTATGTGCTTGTGGCAGTTAATTTTGTGTCACCTTTGCTGGAATATGGTACACCGAAATATTTGTCAAACATTATTCTGGAAGTATCTGTGAGGGTGCTGTAGATAAGATTAACATTTAAATCATTGAACTTTGAGTAAAACAAGTTGCCCTCAACGATGTGGGTGGGCCTTGTCTGATCAGTTGAAGGCCTGAATAGAAGGAAAAGATTGGCCTCCCCTAAGACCTTGTTGTTGAATGAATTTGAGCTGCAGGAGTGAATTCTACAGCAGATGGCCTCTGGACTTCATCTGCAACGCTGCCTTCCCTGGTTTTACAGCAGACTGCCTCCGGACAAGGGCCGGAACCTTGACTCTCCTGTCTCCTGCCTATAAGCCTTTAGCTGGAACTATAGTATCAACTTTCCTGGGTCTCTAGGCTGGCCCATCCTGAAGATTTTGGATTTGCTAGTCTCCAAATCCCATCAGCCAATTACTTATATTAAACACATTAATTATATTATGTATATATTATGTATATATTAAATACATATTATATATAATGTATACCATTTGTATATAACGTATATTATACACTCATAGACACAAATCTTATTGGTGCTGTTTCTCTGGAGATCGCTGACTAACTCAGAACCCTAACTCAGGGGAATAAAAAATCACAAAACATGATTCCTTCTTATCCCTCAGTAATTTCCATGTGCCTCACCCCCTGTGTCATTCAGGAGCCTTATAAAATGCAGTGCTAAGGGCTCCTGGGTGGCTCAGTCGGTTAAGCAGCCGACTTCAACTCAGGTCATGATCTCATGGTTTGTGGGTTCGAGCTGTGCTGACAGGTCAGAGTCTGGAGCCTGGAGCCTGCTTTGGATTCTGTGTCTCCCTCTCTCTCTGCCCCTCACCCACTCATGCTCTGTTTCTCTCTGTCTCAATAATAAGCAAACTTTTAAAAAATTAAAAAAAAAAACAAAAAAAACAAAACGCAGTGCTAAGCCTGGTGTGGTGACAACTTTGCAGTAACACAGAGCAGTGCAGTGAGATGCAGGCAGAGAATATGAACACGATGACATTTTGACATATTTCTAAGGTCAGAAGTGCATAAAAAATAGATCAGTGAGAATGTTGATTTTATTGATTTCCATGGCAATCAGTCTGTGTTTTCTTTTAAGCATGTCATGCATTCATAAAAGAAATTTAATGTAGTTTGGCTTCTAAACATCAAAAGAAATCAGTTTCTATGCATTTAAAAACAAACAAAATAAAGAAAAAGTCTTGTTTTGGATGTTTCCAGAGGCTCCTGACAGATTGACTTAAATGAGGATTATAGGCTCAGTGACAAAATTCTGATCCAGGACTATAACATTAGCATAATTGAAATAATGAGGCGGTCTATAAATATTATATATATTCACATATATACGTGCAGGTATATGTAACTTTTACCTAAACATCTCCTATACTTATGAAACAAACACACCTCACCACGACATCTACCTCAGAGTGGGACGAGTCCTACTCCACGTGGTATCTTCAATAGTTTGTACAGAGGGAATGCCTCATAACAGCAATTTATTGAGAAGAGTTTGTTTTTCAAGTTTTTTAAAAACTCTTCCTTTTTCTTTTTTTTTACAAATAGTTTATTGTCAAATTAGTTTCCACATAACACCCAGTGCTCATCCCCACGAGTGCCCTCCTCCACGAAGAAAGGCTTCCCTGACCTTTTTAAAGTTTGTTTGTTTATTTTGAGAGAGCTCAAGAGTGCATGTGAGCAGGGGAGGAGCAGAAAGAGAGGGAGAGAAAGTCCTAAGCAGGCTTCTCGCGGTGAGTGCAGAGTCATGGTGAGGACTCCAACACAGGCGTCCATCTCACCAACCATGAGATCATGAGCTGAGCTGAATCAAGAATCAGATGCTTAACCAACTGAGCCACCAGGTGCCCTGTATTAAATCTATTTTAGATTTGCTTAGTACAGCTGGATTTAGTAAGAAAAACAGATGCAATCTGAGGAGGAGTCCCTGACCCCGCACAGTGCACCTGACTCGGGCCCGCAGCACAACCGGAGAGAATGAAGCAGACGACAGAAAGCTGGGTATGTGCAACTCCAGGGATGGGGAGGCACCTCCTAAACGCTGCCTTTGTGATGAGGAGCCAGCGACGTCACTTCCGTATCCGCAGCTGGAGTTGCCTAAAGGTGAGGGTAGAATTGGGGCTGGCGGCTAGATAGTGCAGCCCCAACTGGGCCAATTCCCTTGCCCTAGGACGGGCAAACCCCCAATGATATGATACTTTTAGAAGGGGTCTCAGTGATCCAAAGTCCTGCAAGGGAGATAAAATCATTATATTCATTACCAAGTGCATTTCTTCTCCAGTCACTGCTGGGGACCATCCACAGAACTTGCCAGGGCAGTAGCTGTTTGGGGGCATGTCCTCCATGCTGCCTCAGCTGCCCAGTCACAGAGAATGGGTCTGTTTACATACAAAAAATCTTGTCTATAAGATTTTGATTGGACGCGCATTACATTTACAGATCAATTTGGGGGATGTGCTGTTTTTCTGATATTGAATTTTCCAATGCATTAATCTGACATATATCTCTACATATTTATATATCTATCACACTAATTAGCTAATATATTATGTTGGGTTTTCCACATACGTTTATGAGACAGTTGATCTGTAATTTTCCTTTCTTGAAATATCCTTTTTAGGTTTTATTATCAAGTTTAGGCTAGCCTTCTGCATTAATTCGATATTGTTTCCTCTTCCTCTCTGGAAGATTTTGTGCAAAGTTGGTGCTATTACACTTTGTTTTTAATTCTATACCATTTTTTAAAATGTATTTATTTAAATTTAAGTTAGTTAACATACAGTGTAGTACTGATATCAGGAGTAGAACCCAGTGATTATGTATCACTTACATAATCACCCAGTGTATGTATCGCTTACATACAATACCCAGTGCTCATCCCAGCAGGTACCTCCTTAATGCCCATCACTCATCTAACCCATCCCCTCACCCACCTTCCCTCCGGCAACCCTCAGTTTGTTCTCTGTATTTAAGAGTCGCTTATGTTTGCCTCCCTCTCTGTTTTTATTTTATTTTTCCCTCCATCCCTATGTTCATCTGTTGTGTTTCTTAAATGCTTTAGAATATTCTGATGAAGTCAGCCGGGCTGAGAGCTCTTTTAGAGGGGATTTTAATTATGGATTAAATGATAAAGGACTCTTTTTATTTCCATTCCTTCTTGTGTTAATTCTTACAAATTGTGTATTTTTAAAAAATTTATGTCAATATATTTTAAAATTTATATTAAACGGACAAAAATATTACTATAATGTTTTGTTGTTGTTCAACCCTAAGATATGCCACGTTTTCCTTTCCGTATATTGGTTTGCTTCCTGGAAACTTTGGAAACCTCACTCTGCTCTGCTTCGCACTTGCTCCTTGGCTACATCATTCCAGAGGCCCTGACTGGAGATCTGTGCCCTTCAGCAAGGACACCCTTCCTTGACAAGATCCAACTCCTATGTGGGTCCTTCTCGGACTTGGGTGCCACCGAAAGCTATGCCTACCTTGGGGACCTCCACTCTTTTCTGCCATTTGGCTTTTCTGTTCCTTGTGCTCAAATCACCAGGCCACTTTCACTCGCCAGCAAATATCTTGAGACAGAACACTGCCCTCAGTGTTGGGGTTACCCCACGTTTGCCTGCTTTCTCCCATCTTGTCTTCTGATGTCCTCAAAGTCTAGGAAGCTCTCCACCAGACTCTAAAGTATCCTCAGTTTACTAATGAAAATGAGGAAGAACCCCTAAATGATTCAACTGTCTCCTGCTATACAGGTGCTGTGTCACTGCAGTAATTTACCATCTTTGGAATCGGCCCGTACTGTCACCATTATGCCATTTTCCCATTCTCAAGGGGTGAAGAAAGAAATATGTCCAGTCCACTATCGAGGTATTCAGGGTAAAATAATTTGTTTTATTTGTTTCAGATCTATGTGTTTAGTGGAGTTTATGAGTAAATAGTGGTTAGGATGAATTTGGAATAAAGTTGGGAGGGGCAAAGTAAAAAGATTATTTGTACTTAGAAAAGTCTGTGATTTGGAGCCCAGAGATGGGGATTTGGTCTGTGGGTAATGTTTATGTCTGTTGGGAGACTTTTTCCCTCTAACTTGTACTTGGCAATGAAAGCACAAAAGAAGGAGGCATAACAGGAGGCAAATTGCCTTATTCACCCAATCCCACGGTATTTCCTACACTCAAGATGATAATTATTCACATTTTTATGGATTTTTCATGTTCCAAAGTGACAATTTACTTTTCAGGCCAGATGAGTGTTTTGGTTAGTGTGAATGGTACTGTAGGGAGGCCCCTGGGCGGCTCAGTCAGTTGAGTATCCGACTTTGGCTCAGGGCATGATCTCATGGTTCATGGGCTTGAGCCCCAAGCCCCGCGTCGGGCTCTGTGCTGACCGCTCAGAGCCTGGAGCCTGATTTAGAGTCTGTGTCTCCCTTTCTCTCTGCCCCTCCACCACTCATTCTCATTCTCTTTCTCTCTCAAAAATAAATAAACGTTAAAAAAAATGGTACTGTAAGATGGGAATAAAGAAGACCTACCAATCATGGGCTTCCAGAACTTCAAATGAAGACCACCTCTCACATGGGTGACAAGGTGTTCAAAGAAATTTCCAGTATTTGGGGCGCCTGGGTGGCTTAGTCGGTTAAGTGTTCGACTTTCGCTTAGGTCATGATCTCGCGGTTCGCGGGTTCGAGCCCCGCGTCGGGCTCTGTGCTGACTGACAGCTCAGAGCCTGGAGCCTGTTTCAGTCTGTGACTCCCTCTCTCTCTGACTCTCCCCTGCTCTCTCTCTCTCTCTCTCTCTCCTAGAAATAAATAAAACATTAAGAAAAAATATTTTAAAAAAACAAAAAAAACAAAGAAACTTCCAGTATATAACTGCTGTTTTGAGGGAGCAAGCTAGTGAACCACCTCTGGACCATGAAGCAAACTCTTCAGAGCAAGTTGTATTGAATAGGAATTAGAAGAGCTTTCTCAGCTCCTGGTCATCCCACCCCTACTTCAACTAGGCTTCCCTCCCAACCTCTCCACGATCCCGGGTCAACCATGATCTCCACATCACAAGCTCCACCCACGCTGTTGGACTCCTCCCAGCACGGGGCATGAGTGAAGAGTACCTCCTTCTCAGACTCACAGCCTTGTTTACATGGTACCTCAATGGCAGCTCCTTTACAACCTTTTTGTTTCTGTTTTTGTTGTTATTTGTTTTTTCCTCCCCTACCAGGTTTCTAAATATTTAATTTTTTTAAATGTTTTATTTATTTTTGAGAGAGAGAGAGAGACAGCATGACCAGGGGAGGGTCAGAGAGAGAGAGGAAGACAGAATCTGAAGCAGGCTCCAGGCTCTGAGCTGTCAGCACAGAGTCTGACGCGGGGCTCGAACCCACAAACGGTGAGATCATGACCTGAGCCGAATCAGGAAGCTCAACTGACTAAGCCACCCAGGCACCCCTCTAAATGTTTAAATGTCTCCAGAGTTAGCCCTCGACCCTCCGATCTTATCTCTGCAATTCCTGCCTAAATGAGTTCATCTATCTAACTGACTTTAAATATTACCAACTGTCACTTACTCCTGGGTTTGTAAGTTCTGTCTGGACCTTGCCTCTGGGCTCCAGACTCAGTCAACTGGCTGGAGCTTTAATGAGAAATCCTGACTTACACTAATCACCAGACACTCAGAGTGTTTTGCATACTATGCCCCTGAGGCCCCTACAGAAGGACCTGGAAGTTGCAGCCATCTTTCCAGGACTCGTGATACTCTGTTTCTTCCTTGAATCCTCAGCACACCTTCAGATGCATGACTGGTGGTGACTGCTTGCTGTTCACCAAAACCCATCTCTTCCGTGGGTGGCTTATACCAAATCTACAGTTCCTAGCCTCCTGTACACTTAGGTATGGACCAGGACTGGGTTCTGTCCCACAGACGGACAGCAGAAGGCACCAAGCTCAAACACGCAACACGGTGCTGTCCTTTTAGACACGTCAGGCTCAGCATCTGTCTCCACCCAGTAAATATTTATCGAGAATGCAACCAACAGCTGTGCTAATTGCAGTGACTTGATGGGGCTCTAGCATCTAACGTGAATCAATTTATTCCATATAAACAGCTTACTTGTTAGGTTCATCTCTCTGATGACAAGGTGTCCCTGAAGCTTCTAAGTTGTATGAAGAATGCATAGAATAAAAGAAAATAAAATATTACATCAGTGTTTTGTGATTACAATATATCTGCGGCAAATTGTTTTGTAAAGAAAATTAGCATGGGTCATCAAAAAAGCATACGTGAGTGTTTTACACTGAGGGTAAAAATCCGGGTTCTGATACTTCATGGCTTCAGAAACGTAGCCCCTTCTTTACTGTCTCTGAGCCACCAGTCTGTCCCTTGTGCACGGAAGGGCTTGTGGAGTTTGCTCAGAAAAACCACTCGATTCCTCTTTCGTGCATTCAACATTCCCTCCGCCCCTTCTCTAATGCCTTGCTATTCAGAGTAATCATTCTGCTGAATTTTTAAATATGTAATCCTGGGTTATATACCCCCAAAAGATAACTTCCATTATCAATACAGTATTTTCCGTACTGTTTTATTTTAAAATAGAGCAGACTTCTCCATTAATTTGTTCCCTGGAATAAAATAACATTATTTTAACATGAAGTCCCCCAGGTTTGCCCTCATTCATGACACAGGTCATTATAATTGAAAACCAGGTGGTTTTTGTCCAAAATTACATAAACAGACAAGTTAGGCCAAGATCCCTTGACTTGCACAAAAATCATCACATTTTCTTACATGATTTGGGTATCTGACCAACACAAATGCAAAAAAAATAAGCCCCTCAAAAGTTAATGGAGGTTCAAGGTAGCACACCCCGGCTGTGGACACCAATGGCCCTCGATGCCAGGCCAGGAAAGTGTAGCCCAGACTGGTGTGGGTGTGTGGGCGGAAGTGGCGATGGGGTGGGCAGTCTGGCGAACTGTTAGGATGTGAGCTTCGGACCCCGGAAGGGACCCACCTGGCAGATACTTGAACTTGACATCAGTGCCCAGCTGGACAGCATCTTCAGCATCCCCTGCAATTAATGACTAAGTTCTCGCAAGTAGGGGGATCATATTTATCCATGTCGTTTTCACTAAAATGTATGTCTCATTTTTCCCTTGAACCAAGGTCAAGTGGGCTCATGGACACAGGGGAGCTTCAGGGGACTGAAAGTCTGCTCCATTTGTGACGTAGAGAAAAAGGCAGGCAATCACGGGGCACGAAGGTGTGGGACCCCACCCCATGCCAGCGCCACCCTCTGGAAAGTTTGCAGCTTGGTGGATTACAGGGTAAAGGTGTGGACACCAGTGGGACCACCAGATGTCTTGGTGTCCTATGCCTGGCTGAAACACGGGATTGACTACACTGATGCACACCTGCATGGAACAGAGAGAAAGAGCTCAGTTCTGAGGAGGAATCAGGAGAACATAAACTCCCCAATGGTCTCGCTTGTGTCTGATCATGTCTCAGCTGTGAGGCCTTGGGCGAGTTGCTGACTGTCTCTGCCTTTCAGTCTGTCCATCTTCAAAATGAGGGCAACAGGGCTTCCTGGAGAGGGTTGTGACATAAGCCAGCAAGTCAACATCCTGAGGTGCTAACAGATGACATGAGGCTGAAACACACACACATGCACACACACACACATACGAGTGTGTTATCACGTCTGTGGTCCAGTGTCACACCGGGGATTCCTCATGAGGATCTCAGTGGTGACAGCAATAAGCAGTGGGCATTTGACGGAGGAGTAGGAGAGGTAGCGAGAAGGTCAAGCTTGGTTTTCGGGTGCTTTCGGGAGACAGACTAGACGGCCAGGATAGCTGGGGAGAGGGACAGGCAGGTTGGAATGGGTCCCGGTGCCTGAGCTGCACGTCAGAAAGCCGTGTGCGTGAGCCTGGGGCTCCTGGCTTCTGGGATGGACGCCATGTTGGAATTCACTGAAGAGAGACAAGACAGTCTGGTGGCTGTGGCACAGGCCGTCCTGGAATATGGCTTTGACTCCTCCCTCCTGCATGTGCTGCGTGCAGGACCTGAGCCTGTCTCTAATCTCTCTCTTCTCCGAGCCCCTAATTTGTAAAGTGATGGAAATAAGGGGGTCATTATGAAGGATGACTTAGGAGTTGACCCAGCTGAAGCGTCGAGAACAGGGCCAGCGTGAGCAAGCCCTCAATTATGTTTAATGGCAGCCAGCATTTATGGGACGCTCCTTCACATGGTTCCGGCCAAAATCAGCTCTCAAGGGTACCCGTGATTTTGACTTGTGGGGGTTAAAGGCGCAGGCAAGAAGCGCTTGCCCTGGGACACAGCAGCCGGTGAGAATAGCAGAAGAAAAAGGAAGAAAATGGGGCTAACTCCTATGCTTGGAGGGCGGATAAAGAAATCTGCGAGGAGAAAATGGGGCAGACCCGTGGAGGGGGCGGAGACCAGGCATAGAGGTGGTGGGAGGCAGCCTCATCAGAGGCACTGGGCTCTGCACACAAGGAACCCTTGTCTCGGTCTTTGACCCGCTTTGACCAAGTGTTCCTCGAACTTGAGCAGACATGCACATCCTATAAAGCACAGATTCTGATTCAGTTAGTCTGGGTTGTGGCTGGAGATTCCTCTGCGTCTCTAACAGGCGCCCAGGAGATTCTAGAGCTGCTTGTCTGCAGGCCTCACTCTGAGCAGCACGGATCGAATACTGGCAGTTGCTTTTGTTTTGCTTTGTTTTACCAGAATAAGGAATAGGCCACCCACCACTGGCAGTTTCTGTTTCTATATAAGGGGCTCATCTTTCTCCAGCAGTGCGTAGGATCCCCAGGGGACTGTCCTTATTTGTCGTTGTTCCTGGCCCAGGACCTTAAACTAAGGAGCTTGCCCGTAGGCATCTTGCTCTCTATGGAGCAGTCTCCTCAGTCCCAGGATGAAGGCACATAGAACACGCAACACTAAACACACCCTTATACACTATTCTAGGCGCACCTGGGTGGCTCAGCCGGTTAAGTGTCCGACTTTGGCTCATCATCACGTCATGATCTCGCGGATCATGGGTTTGAGTCCTGCGTCGGGTCTGTGCTGACAGCTCAGAGCTGGAGTCTGCTCTGGATTCTGTGTTTCCTTCTCTCTCTGTCTCTCCCCTACTCACGCTCTGTCTCTCAAAAATGAATAAACATTGGAAAAAAAAAACTATTCTAGACTGGGCCATGAGTAGGCTTCCATTGCTAACCACACAGCCTGGAATTCCTGGCCTCAGGAACTGTAACTTGAACCCCCAAATCCCAAGGGCTTTGGAAGTGGAAAAGTCAAGTATGTGCATTCTACCTTTTAATTCTATTCTTGAAGTCTCTATATTGTACACTAACTACATAGCCAGGTACCAGATTTCTGGCTGGATGTACATTATGAATGTAAAAGTCATAAAGGGAAATTTATAGATGGCTTCTGTTGCACTTAACATTAGCATTTGAAAATGGAATCGACATTCGGATTCCACCATGGGGTCGATCAATTTCTTCCTGCATTAATTTGCTTTCCTAGGTGCCACAGGCTACTGCTTTCAGGGCCTATGTGTGACAATTTGTCCACAGCCTCTTGTAAGAGACCCGAGTTTTGGATTCCCGGTGCATCCCGCATCCCAGAAAGGAGATGGGCTTTGTGATGGAGAATAGAAGTCAAGAGGTAATGAATGGTCCCTGGGGCTTTAGAAAGGATCTAGTCAGACTCTGACGTCCTTTATGAAGCCCTCCTAAAGGACACGGCTAGGACTGCCACTGATCTCTCATTTTGCCTGGCTTGTAATTAATCATGTCCTGAGGAAAGGAAATCTAGATGGCACTTATTCTAAATTTGTGTAGTTAAAGCCCACATAAATCCTAATAGTACATATTTAAAATTGGATTCCAGTGGCATAAATATGAAGTGGTATAAAATATAATATCTTTTAGACCAAAATCTCCTGAAGCGCTCTGATTTTTATGTTCTGCATCAATACACCTGTCTTCTCCCCTTTGACTTTTTGTATCTGAATGTCTTCCTGAAAATCATGTCTGACTTGCCCTACCTCTCAACCAGAGGGATGAAGGAGAGGACATTTTTTTTTTTGTAATTTTAGAAAAAGAGAGAGCGTGAGTAGGGGAGGGGCAGAGAGAGAGAGGGAGAGAATCTTAAGCAGGCTCCATGCTTAGCTCAGAGCCCAACTTTGGGCTTGATCCCACGACTCTGGGATCATGATCTGAGCCGAAATCAAAAGTCGGATGCTCGACCAACTGAGCCACCCAGGCGCCCCTGAAGGGGAGGAGTTTTATTCCAAGCAGAGCCCAGAATAAAAACAATATGCCAATAAGAACTGCATGCCAAGTGTTGGCAGGGTTTGACCATGAATTACGGCACTCACATTCCCCAGAACCAAAGCCAAAAGTGAGCCCAGACTGACTTGTCAGGTGGAGGAGGGAGGGGCCACAGGGACAACGCAGATGTCAGTCCCTCGTCCCAGAGGCTTTGACCTGGGGCAGTGATGACACCCTCTCTGATGCTGTCTCAGTCTCCCTCTGACACTCAGCCTTCACTTATCCACCAACGCCCTGGGCTCTGCCTACCCGAGCTGGTCTGCAGGGCCATGGAGGGGAAGCCACCATGAGGGCAAGGAAAACGCCATTAAATGTCACAGTAATGGAGTCACGACTTTAAGGAAGGTCACCTTTCTGTTTTTTCTCCTGATTCCCATCCCTCCACGGCTGCGCCTCTCTCTCCATTCCCAGGCCCTCTGCTTACTTCTCGTCCACAGCCAGCTTCTAACTCCACCGTGGCACAGAAGTGGCTTCCAGTAAAGTCAATGGGGACTTGTAACTGTCATCCCGACGGTGGCCTTTCCGCCCTACGCTTGCGGGCTCTTCGCCACAGCAGACACTGCTCGCCTCGCTGTCCTGCTGGGAAATCTCTGCACCTGTCTCTCCCGGGACACACCACTTCCTTGTCTTCCAGCATCTTCTTGTGCTTTCCCTGTGAGCGCCTCTTCTCCCCACGACTTTGAGTGGCGGCATTCCCTTCCCTCTGGGTCACTCGGCAGCTCCCTCTGGGTAATCCCTCCTGCTTCCCAAGGCTTCTACCTAAAGTCGCAGTGAGTGCCACGGGCTCGGGGTCTGGGTCTGCGGCTCACGCCTCCCTTCTGGGCTGCAGATCCGTCTGTCCCGCCGCCTGACGGAGCCGCGCTTCGCCCGCGTAAAGCAGAGGCCTCGCACACTCGCACGTCTGCGGCTGAGCCCCTCCGCCCTCTCCCGCGGAGCTCGCTCACTGCTGCCCCCGTCACTGCCGGGAGCATCCCTGGCCCATCCCCGGCCGTCTTTTCACCTTCTCCTGTATGCAGCCAGCACTTCTCACCAGTTCTGCCTTTTATATATTCACTGCGTTTTCCCTCCACCGTCCCCGCCTCTCCCGTGGCCCCGCCCCCTCCGCCGCCCCCGCCTCTCCTGTGGCCCCTCCCCCTCCTCTGTCCCCGCCTCTCCTGTGGCCCCGCCCCCTCCGCCGTCCCCACCTCTCCCACAGTGGCCCGCCCCCTCCGCCGTCCCCGCCTCTCCCGTGGCCCCTCCTCCTCCGCCGTCCCCGCCTCCTCCTGCGGCCCCGCCCCCTCCGCCGTCCCGCCTCTCCTGTGGCCCCTCCTCCGCCGTCCCCACCTCCTCCTGCGGGCCCCCCCCTCCGCCGTCCCCACCTCTCCCGTGGCCCGCCCCCTCCGCCGTCCCCGCCTCTCCAGTGGCCCCCTCCTCCCTCCCGCCGTCCGCCTCTCCTGTGGCCCCGCCCCTCCGCCGTCCCCGCCTCTCCTGTGGCCCCTCCTCCCGCCGTCCCCACCTCTCCTGTGGCCCCGCCCCCTCCGTCCCCACCTCTCCCGTGGCCCCGCCCCCTCCATGAGTCCGCCTCTCCGTGGCCTCCTCCTTGGAGTCCCGCCTCTCCTCCCCGCCGCCGCCGTCCCTCTCCCTGTGGCCCCTCCTCCACTTGAGTCCCCCCTCTTCTGTCCCCCTCCCGCCCCCCTCCGCCGTCCCACGTGTCTCCTGTGGCCCCTCCCCCTCCTCTGTCCCCGCCTCTCCTGTGTCCCGCCCCCTCCGTCCCGCTGTGGCCCCTCCCCCTCCGCCGTCCCCCTCCCTGTGTGGCCCCGCCCCCTCCGCCGTCCCCGCCTCTCCTGTGGCCCCTCCCCTCCTCTGTCCCCGCCTCTCCTGTGGCCCCGCCCCCTCCGCCGTCCGCCTCTCGTGGCCCCTCCCCCTCCTCTGTCCCCGCCTCTCCTGTGGCCCCGCCCCCTCCGCCGTCCCTTCTCTCCCCTCCCGCCGTCCCCGCCTCCCTCCGCCGTCCCCGCCTCTCCCGTGGCCTCTCCTGTGTGCCCCCTCCGCCGTCCCCGCCCTCCACGTGTCCGCCTCTCCCGTGGCCCCGCCCCCTCCGCCGCCTCCCGCCTCTCCTGTGGCCCCCTCCCCCTCCTCTGTCCCCGCCTCTCCTGTGTCCCCCGCCCCTCCGCCGTCCCCGCCTCTCCTGTGGCCCCTCCCCTCCGCCGTCCCCGCCTCTCCTGTGGCCCCGCCCCTCCGCCGTCCCCGCCTCTCCTGTGGCCCCCTCCCCCTCCTCTGTCCCCGCCTCTCCCGCCCCTCCGCCGTCCGCCTCTCCCTGTGGCCCCTCCCCTCCGCCGTCCGCCTCTCCTGTGGCCCCGCCCCCTCCGCCCCGCCTCTCCTGTGGCCCCCTCCCCCTCCCGCCGTCCCCGCCTCTCCTGTGGCCCCTCCTCTTCCGCCGTCCCCACCTCTCCCGTGGCCCGCCTCCGCCGTCCGCCTCTCCAGCCCCCTCCGGCCCGCCCCCCTCCGCCGTCCCCGCCTCTCCCGTGGCCCCTTCCCCTCAGCTTCTCAAAAGGACCTTGTCACCTGGGTTCAGCAGTCACTTGTCACCACCGTCGCACTGAGGTCAGCTGCCGGGCAGGTCCCAGTGGATCCATCACCTGCGCATGTCGCCCTCCACGCGATGACCTCGCGTCCGCCGACGGGCAGAGCCAGCTCCTCCGGCAGGGACCACATTCCCGTCCTCGGGCCCTGTCACCACCCCCACGACTGCCGTGGGTGCTCACTTCGTCGTCCGTGCCGCTGTCCCCAGACTCACGCTCAAGGCTGGTGACAGCGCGTGGCGGGAGGAAGCTGGCGGATGAGGCGGGGGCGGGACCCGGAGGCCCCGAGTCGGCTGCACCAGCGCCCCCTAGCGTCGCTCCTCACCCCCTCGCGAGCCTCGGACACACTGCACACCCTGGGGCTCTTGCTCGGTCTTCAGTGTCTGTGTTATCATTTGAGCCGCATTTCAGTTATAGCTTTGTTTTTGTCCCCCCCACTACCCTACAGGTTTGGGGACGGCGGGACGCGGCCAGTCGTCCGCCGGGACATGTACACTTCACGTGGGAGCAGGATTTCTGAAACCGTCCTCGCTAATCATGTGTTGAGAATTCAAGCGTGGGGTCGAGCGGGTGGGATGTACTTGCGGCGGACAACACGCAAGCCGGCCCCGCACGGCCCGAGCCCGGGGCTGGTCCCGCCGGGCCGCGCACCGCTCGTGACGCCTGGACGCAATCCCCTGGAAACGTCCGCGTCTCCACATACGGCAGAGTGCCCCCCGTCCTGCCTCAGAGCGATGTGAACATCAGATGGTGTTAGGGCCTTGCAAGTGATTTGTGAACTGTAAGGTGGGGCCTAATTTTCAGGCAGCACCATTAAAAAATACTGAAAAATAGTGTTGGGCTTTTAATAAACCGTGCCCGTGTTTCATTAACTCCACTTTGAAGAAGACGGCTTTAGGATTAAAGGAGCTTGACTCAATCAGGAGAAATATTTGATCTCTTTCTTTTTCCCCTCCTCCCCCTCCTCCTCCCCTCCTCCCCCCTCCTCCCTCCCCCTCCTCCCCCATTCTCTCACCTTCTTCCTTGCCTTCCTCCTCTCCCTCCTTCTCCTTGTAGGGAAGGACAAATTCCTCCTCTGCCTTCCAAGGCTTTCAGCTGGTTCAAGAGTTACATTTACACGAGGCAGGTTAACAGGATTAGAAAATCTCCACATTTTCTGCCCTGCACACAGAAGCCCAATAATGACATTGAGACCAAAAGAAATGGCCAGACAAGCAGTTTTATACTTTGGAGACAAAGAGACAATCACTTTGTGGGGAATTAGCAGGATAAAGAAAACAGATGTTTGGGATCTTTAATTAGTAAGGAATTCTAAGCAGAAGTTGGGCAGAGGTGGCAGATGAGAAAAACAGTAACAAGATTTGTTTCTAAGGCTTTCTCTGCTTCGAAGCTTTTATCTCTGGTGATAAGGATGTGTTTTTACTTCTCAGCACGGGAGGGTACCATCCACAGGGGAGATTTACTTCCAGCTTTCTGGGCCACAGAGGAGGGCCGGGTGTCCTTGCAACTGCTGTTTCTTAGGTAACTTTTATTTAAAATAATCAAAATGCCAAAGTGAGGAACATTTTGGGGTGGTCTGCCCTTGCTCCTTATATTCTTTTCCTTCTTTTTCTTCAAATCATGTTACTCTCTCTTAAATACAGAGAACAGACTGAGGGTTGATGAGGGGAGCAGGGGCGAGGGGGGATGGGGATGGGCACTGAGGAGGGCATTTGTTGGGATGAGCACTGGGTGTTGTATGGAAGCGATGAATCTCAGCAATCTAGCCCCCAAACCAAAAGCACACTGTATGTACCGTATGTTAGCCAACTTGACAATAACTTACATTAAAAAATAAATAAGTATTAAAAAATAAGATGATATAAAAATAAAATAGAGTGGAGACCAAAGAAGTGAAAAAAAATGACATTGCTGTCCGATCCTTGTCATGAAGCATCTTAAAATATGCTCCCTACATCAGGGCATGGGGTGGGAACACGACGGTGTGGTGGGCCGAGTTGACTTGCCTCCTGGATTCCACCCTCAGGCACATCTGCAGACCTCCCGCCACATGCCCTCCTCTGGGCGCTGGACTGGACAGATGGATGAGGAGGGAGGACTCTGCTCGCTCTCAGGAAGTGCTCCACATGGCGTGAGAGCAACACCGTCCAGGAGGAAGCAGAGGAAGGAGGAGGCTCTCTTGGGCACCATATTCTCACCAAAATGGGTTCCCTGGTTAACAGCAAAGAGACAGCCATGAGAGGTCGGTCTGCCTACCTCTGCGCTCAGCCTCCCAGAGGATGCAGATGCTTTCTGGGAGGTTCCGGTAGACAGTAGGTTCATGGAAGCCATTGCACACAAATTTAAGGGTGAAACTAGTATTCTTGGCTCTCCCTGGTTGATATATAATCTATTTTACAGCTGCTAATATTGTCTCTGGTGTATGGAAAAAGAAGTCTGTCTGGGGCACCGGGGTGGCTCAGTCAGTTGAGTGTCAGACTTCGGCTCAGGTCATGATCTCAGAGTCCATGAGTTCAAGCCCCGTGTCGGGCTCTGTGCTAGCAGCTCGGAGCCTGGGGCCTGCTTCAGATTCTGTGTTTTCCTCTCTCTGCCCCTCCCCTGCTTGTGCTCTGTCACTCTCTGCCTCTCAGAAATAAATAAACATTAAAAAAAAAAAAAGAAGTCTGTCTACACAGACAACTCTTACCTCTGAATAAAGGACAACTGTCGTTTTCTGGCTGAAGAATGAAGGAACCACAGACATGTTAGCATGCCAACTAACCAGTGTGTTAGTTCAGGTTTCTAGTATTAGAGTAATTGACTCTAAACGGCCGATTCTCTCCTTATTTTCTACAGAAGGGCCACCTGCAGTCACTGGAAAAGGTTGGGGTAGCATCTTGGGTTTTGGTGGAATGTCCAGTATTTATGTAACATGAACAGGACGTGAACTTTCCATCATATACGCATAATGCTGGAATCTTCTGTGTTGAAGAAGATGGAGTGCATTCCCCTGGTAATAAAATGTAATTCCACAAAAACACTTGTTTTACTACTGGTCTGTTATTCCATGTTTAGCTTCAAATGAATTCACTTTCCCTAGTTACCTTATCTGGGGGGAGGGGGATGGTATGTCCCACTGGACCGTCGTCTGTGGAAACTTGACTGTGAAAAGTGAAAGGCTCTACGTGAATGCCAGGGAACGTATTTTTCTCTCAAGAAGGTAAGAGCAACATGGTCATGACTGAAGTGACATTGCCCAGCTGAGGTGCTCGTCACCAGCTGGTTGGGGTGGGGGGTAGGTCAGCAACGTGGTAAGTACTGGACAGTCTGATGATACTGCACACGTGCATGGCAGTCTCTCTCTCATTTCAGTGAAGCGCTGATTAAACATTTACCATCGACTGGGCACTGGGCCATAGGTCTATGTAAGGAAAAGACAAAGATGTAATAATTCTCATTTCCTAATTTCTAGAAACTCACAGTCAAGATAAATAAAAGACAAAAAATGATATATATGTATACATACTCATAGACCTATACACAGTATATGTTATGTAATACATGACAATGTTTCTACATAAAATATTATGACATATGTACATATATGTGCCCTATTAGGTAATATACAATACATACGAAGTATGTATGATGGGTTTTTTTAAGTTTATTTATTTATTTTGAAAGAGAAAGAGACAGAGAGAGCAAGGGAGGGGCAGAGAGAGAGGGAGAGAGAAAATCCCAAGCAGGCTCCATGCTGTCAGTGCAGAGCCTGATGTGGGGCTCGAACCCACAAACTGTGGGATCGTGAACTGAACCAAAACCAAGAATTGGATGCTCAACTAACTGAACCACTCAGGCGCCATGATATGTACACTTCACGTGGGAGCATGATTTCTGAAACTGTTGTCATCACGTGCCTTTCTCCCTGTGGACGTCTGTCCCTGCGTCTCCTCACCCAAGGACACCGGTCACTGGATTAGCGCCATCCTGAGGTGCTGTGGCTTCATCTCAACTTGATCTCATCTGCAGAGAACCCATTTTCAGATCAACCCACATCCATGGGTACTTGAGACTGGGGTTTCTACATATCTCTTTGGGGGCACAGTTCAGCCCACGCTGGCATCTCAGGGTCCCCGAAGCAAGGTTAATGACCGAGGACTCATCGGTCTGTCTCATTCCCTCTCCCCTTCATGGCAACGTGCTCTGTGCATCTTACAGTACATTCTACGAGTTTGCAAATGACCATCCCCAACCCTGTTGGAAAGGTTTGGCCGAGGAATTATATGAATTGCAGATTTTTTTTTTTTTTTTTTTTGGAATTCAGATTTATTAAAAAATCCTCTTTGTAGGAATCAGGATACAGAATCATTTTTTTCTCTGCTGTGTTTTTCCACACATTGTGATGGAGATGAAAAGGCAGTTTATTTCAAGTGAAGTCAACAGAAGCCAGGCCTGACCTCAGCACAGTGCAACCATTTGCCACCTAATTATGCACAGAATGTTCTGGGGCTGGATTTTCTTCAGTCATTCCCAAAGTGCCCAGGTAGGTTACAAAAGGTCCTTATCTCCATCATAACAGTTCATTATTACAAAACAAAGAAGTCAAGAGCAGCAACAACACACCCTCTGCCTCCCTGGGTAGAGCCCTATGTGAGAAGGGGAAATATAAACCCACGGAGTATAATGAAGGATCACAAGTTAAGGGTGATTTTGAAAAATCGGAGATGAGAGCTGTGGCTCACGGCCCTCACCGAGATCTCAACTGCTTCTCTTTCCTTCAGCGGCACGGAGGCTTGCAGGCCGAGTTTCCGTGGGCGCAAACACCTCAGAGCCCCATGCTCAGCCGACTCTTTCACCGGGGGAGAGGCTGGTGGCCTCCTGGGGACAGAACCGCGGGGCTCGCTAACCTGCCTCCTGTGCGTCTCCCTGCGGTAGATGCTCTAGTGGCAGAGATAAACCGTGTGTGGGTGGCCGGACTGGCCAGCAGTTTGCTGTGTCCTTACTTCACAAGCTGTCCTTGGGGACAGTGTTTCCACATCACTACTGACATTCTAATTCAAACTTCACCTCGTTATTTTGCCTTGGCATATGACGTCCATTCAGCATCGGCCCTTCCTACACGTCTCTGAAAAATGAGACTTATTTGACAAGAACAGAAAGAAAAGGTGAAGGTAAATGGTTTGCTTTGATAAATGAAACAGATAAAGGGACATGGCTTGACATTCTTTATAACTGGTATTAATATGAGTGCCTGGGTGGCTTAGTCAGTTGAGCATCCAACTCTTGAATTTGGCTCAGGTCTTGATCTCAGGTTCATGGGATCAAGCCCCATGTAGGCTCTGTGCTGACAGTGGAGCCTGCTTGGAATTCTTTCTCTCCCTCTCTCAAAATCAATCAATCAATCAATCAATCTCTAAAGGAGTTCTTATGGAATTCGTGCATCTTAGAAAACTTACAGACACAACTGAAGGAGACCATCTACTCTAATCCTCTTCCCATGTTTTCCCAGGCATTTAAAAAGCATTTATACACGTTTACATGTGCTCTTATAGAAGACAGAGGCATCTAGAAGAGCAGTTGTTAAGCATTCAACATTGTATAACATCATCTAATATTTCCTCTCAGGACCATATTATTTCTTTTTTTTTTTTTTTTAAGTAGGCTTCACTCCCAGCAAGGAGCCCAATGCAGGGTCTGAACTCAGGACCCTGAGATAAAGACCTGAGCTAAGACTGAGAGTCAGACACTCAACTGACTGAGCCACCCAGGGGCCCCAGGACCATATCTATTTTTTTTTTTTTAACTGTGGATTAGGGTGTCTGGGTGGCCCAGTTGGTTAAGCATCTGACTTTGGCTCAGGTCATGATCTTACGGATTATGGGTTTGAGCTCCGCGTCGGGCTCTGTGCTGACAGCTCAGAGCCTAGAGCCTGCTTTGGATTCTGTGTGTGTGTCTCTCTCTCTGCTCCTCTCCCACTCACAGTCTCTCTTTGTCTCAAAAATAAATAAACATTAAAAAATACTGTGGAGATGAGTCATTGACCATCAGAACCAAGCAGTTCTGAAAAATAAACATAATTTTAGGAAAAAGTACATATTATAGGAGTTTAGTTTATTGGAAGTCTGGTATGTTCAGTGAGGATAAAGTGCGAGAAAAGCAAGTTGCCATCACATGAATACAGAATTTTGTTATAAAAATTCTTTTATCAAGTGTTGAATTTTTAAATAGTTTCTTAAAACGTTGAATCATGCCTCTGGGAATCAGAGGTAGCACAGCAATTTTTGTCGAAGTCCGTGAGTGTGTGTGTGTCCGTGTGACATTCCCTCTTATAAATAACACAGGAAAATGGAGCAGGTTACCTCACATCCCCTTTATCACAGATTCTGCCTGCTGCACAGACTGCCACTCCCAGGGATGCTCTCTCGTTCCTGGGTTTGCATCCAAGTCACTTGACAGTGTTCTTAGATGTATTAAGCTGATTTCCAATATGGCGCTCCTTCCTAAATTCTCGCCTCTTGATAATGACACGCTGAATACCCAGGCATTGTGTGATCTCTTCCACATTTCATTTCTATGCAAAAATATGAAAACAGTAAGCAAAATATTCCACTTTTCCCTAACCCCGCATCGGATCAGCATTACTTCATTTCTTACTCAAAACCCTTTGCAAATATTTAAAAGGATACAAACCGTACAACATTCCTAGGACTTTAAGGCTTTACTGTGACCCCAGCGCGTAATCCCTCCCCCTTCTGAGAGGTGGTTCTGCTGAAGAAGAGAAACGGATCAGAACATTTCCTTCAGGACCAATGGGCTGGAATTCGGGGCCTGGCTGTGTGCGCCCCACGACCCGCACTGCTTCCTGGGAGCTGGTGACTATGCTGGCGGGTCATCTCATCCCAGGGCCTCAGGTCTCTTAATGAAGGTCACGTGCAGCAAGTTCCCTGTGGATCCGTTAGCGCCGTGTTTCCCTTGATCACAGAAGCGTGACTGTTGAACCAGGCTTATCATGTCACCCGAACCCATTCCCAGGCGCCTCGGGCTAGTGTACTTGCCGGAATGAATCCACTGCCTCAGGTGACAGAGGCTCGGGCATGATGTCCACGCACGATCCCACAGGAGACACAGCTGTTCTGCCGGCCACAGGGCAGCATGTGGCCACACCCCCTTCCAGAATCAGCACTTCCCGGCGACCGCCGCCCGAAGTTCCAGGGACACGTGTCCACAGGCCTTCCCATTCCCAGTGCCGTTTGGGTTGGGTGACACTTGGAAGTTTCATGGCCTTTCTGGGTCTTACAACTTAATGTGAATTAAGGCAAGTATATGCGTCCCACGGTTGTTCTGAGCGTAAAATAGAAGAGGTGCAAGAGACGTCTTTAATGTAAACTAGAAGATCACGGCTCTCTTGCTTCCTTCTTAAAAATTTTTAAAGTTTATTTATTTTGAGAGAGAGGGACAGAGAGAGGGAGAGAGAGAGAGACAGGGAGAGAGAGAGCACAAGCAGAGGAGGGATAGAGAGAGAGAGGGGGAGAGAGAAAGAATCCCTACCAGACTCCAGGCTGTCAGCACAGAGCCTGATGCAGGGCTTGAACTCACAAATCATGAGATTACGACCTGAGCCGACCCCGAGACAGGTGCTTAACTGACTGAGCCGCTCCCATGCCCTGTTGCTTCCTTTTTGATTCCACACAAAGCCCTTCATCCAGGACCACAGGTCACGTCAGCTGTGGACGCAGAGGAAAGTGAACCGAGCAACTTGGTGTGCCCTCCACTTCCCTCCAGTCACTGTGAGGAGTTCTCCCCTGCCCTTCGACTCTGGCTCCACTATTGAGAGTGGCTGGTATACAGAGGTTTCCAAGTGTTTTCTCAAAAGTGGAGACAGAGGTGTGGAACATCCCCGCGGGCTCCGCCAAGCCCCTGTCAGAAAGTGGGAGTCTGGGAAACAAGCCCAAGGAGGCAGGCACCTGCTGACTCGTTACCCTCCCCCTGACAAGAACCCCCTCCAGGTGTGTGTATAAGGCTTTGAGTGACCAGGAACTGATCAATCAATCGATCTCTGTACCGTATGGAAACTTCCAGTATTCTGTAAGAAGTCTTCAAGACCCAAGGGAGTGGGGACGAGTGAGCACACAAACATAACCTTTGATCTCGATTTAGGAAGTCCTCAGTTGTCTCATCCAAAACGTGGCCACTTTCTGGAGGTGCCTGGCATCGTGGTCGGGAGGCATCTACTGTGAGTGGGGCCACTGAGTCATGTGCCATTTACCTCCTACTGCCCAATGCTGGGGGTTTAAAATGGAGCCAAGAAGCTCCTTGCTGGGTGGAACCGTGAACCCGCGAAACCAAACTGCAAATATTCCAAGGACTCTGTGTGTCCCCCTGCAACGTGCTCTGGGGATGGGTGTTTGTTCACTGAGAGCTTTAGCGGCCAATTACGTCCAGCCAAGATGTGCTTCCTGCCACCAGCACCGACCCAGATCCTTTGTAAACAGCACACGCAAGACTTCTCCATTGTCATTAACACCCCGACTCACGTTCCCCATGGGACACAATTTGAGTGGCTGTCCAAACCTGTGCTCTCCGAATTGCAACCCTGAGACCCCTAAAGACGTGCTTTTGCTTTATTTCAGGGCTTCCTCTTCTCCAATGGCTGTGGAGAAGCTTGGGGCCGAAGCTTGGGGCCACTGTCCCGGGGCAGAGGCGTCATCTTGTGCTGGTCACCGGTGGGTGGAGAAAGGAGCCATTGTAAGTAATGAGAGTACAGGGTAGATCGGAACACAGTACAAGTAACATTTTGTGAGGCTCGTGCTGCTGGTACACATGTGTGATGTGTGCATGTGAGAACGGGCCCTACCTGGATATTTCTCTTGTCCACTGTCCCATGGTACCCAAGTGTCCCTTGTGTATTGACAGGTGAACAGGAGAGTGTGGTGCACAGGCAGCCAGTCACAGTGGACCAGGTCCTGGGACTCGGGCTTCATCCTCCACCCTCCATGTCCCCAGCTCAAAGACACACAGGGCTGTTATTCTCAACATTTTGGAATCCAGGCGCATCTTACAGTGGATTCGTACACTTAATGGAGTTCTTTTCTATTTGTACTCTGGAAAGTCGATAAAATGTCTCAGAATCACTGCGCTCTGAAAATCAACAAAATCGAGTGTGTTGCATCCTGAGCATGGAGCACGGAGCATTGGGAGATAAAACGAATCCCAGCATGATATAAATTCTACTTACTCCACAGGGAGAAATGGAGCTTCCCTCCCCAGGGATGCAAGTTGTATCAACCTCAGAGGAAGATGCAGACTGCTCTCTCTCCCTGGACCGGACTCGGGAGGCACTGGGGGGTGTGGAAGCAGGCTCCAGAAGATCAAGATTCTGAAAATCCAGCTCTCTTCATGTCTGTGTCTTCAAGAGGCCACTTACAGTTCATCTCAATTGTATGTCAGCCTCCTCTTTCTGAATGAGAGAACTCATCCAAGTGGCCGGTTTCCTTTGGTTGGAAATGTTCGTTGTCTACTTCATGGTTGAGGACACAATGGCTAGCCTGATGTACAGCCATTGTCTTCTTGTCTTATTTCTTTTTTAAATTGACTTAAAGATGCTTTGGAACCAGTCCTGGAGACAGAGGGCTGCTGGATTGAGTTGAAAGTTCTTTACTTGTGTTGCCAAGCTAGCTGTGAAAAATGATATGCTGATTATAAATACTAGCAGGGTGTGATTATACCAGCTTCACAATCAATTCATCAGCATTATTTATTGGGGTAATTTGAAAAGCCTAAAATAATAATAAAAAAAGAAAAGCATAAAATATTACAGCATGGTTTTCTCCCACCCCTCTTTGATTGTCGTTGGTTTGAGTGTATTTCATGTATATTACTTTACTCTTTGTTTTGGTGTTGACTTGGAGGGGGGAGAGGGGGAGATAAGATTGAGCAGAATAGATACAATTTTGACCTATTGTGTCAGTTTGGATCCTCTGGGAAGCAGAGGTCAGGATGGAGTTAGAAGCCAAAGGGTAAGGAAGGGGAAGTCTGTGAAGGATAGAGGGGGAGGAAGCAGGTGGGGATGGAGAGCTTCAGACCTCAGTGAGGACCGCACTTGCGGGAGGCCGGGGGCAGGGGAGAACCAAGCTGGGGGAGCCTCAGAGGTCACTGCAGCCTTGAGGACAGCCAGTAGGGGGTCCCAGGGCAAAGGCTGACCTTTAGAAGAGATCTGTGTTGGGTCAGGGCCGTGTGGTCCCTGCGTTACAGCAGCCATGATGGAGCCACTGGGAGTCTGTCTGTCTGCTGCGTTGTCAGGGGAAGGAAGGGACTCCCTAACTGCCACTCTTCATGGAGGTTTAATCCTCAAGGACATTTGACTTATCATAGGAACTCAACAAATATTAATTGGCTTGATTATTTACCAGAGTCTAATGGTTTCAGAGGAATTGCATGAGTTTCCAGATTAGGTGGAATTTTCTGGACCTATTTTATATGCATAACTTCCAAACATGGTTATGGGTATTTCGTTTTGTATTTTGAAAGTTTGAAAATATTTTTTGATGTATAAAGCATAAAGGCATATCTTCGGAGTCCCCTGTAATCATGCTCTTGACAAAAAGTTACAGAACTAATCCAGGGATACATTTTCTTTATTTGAATAATTATTACAGTGTTACAGCTGGCACCACAGTCCCCTCTGAAGGTCACTCCCAGTGCCACGCCCTTTCCGCCTGCCCTGTATTATCACTACTTTTTGGTTGATAAACTTCCATGTCTTTTTTTCTATGTCTCCTGTTGTGCCCGATTCGTGAGTCCCCTGAGACCCACAAGGAGCTGACACTGATGCAAGTACAAAAGGGTCTTTATTACAAGCTCCGCCAGGGGCTCATCCACCTACCAGTGTCGCGGCAGAAAGTGAAGCCCCAAACAATAATGAACAGGGTTTCTATGGGGTCAGGGACGGGGTGTTACAGTCACACGTTATACATATAGCATCATCACATAAGCACCAATCACAATTGTACAGCACTCACGGCCACAGTTCTGACCATTCAGTATCTGTGAGGTGTCCGTTACTTTTGGTGGGACCCCATCATGACTTTTGAGGATCCTTTGAAAATGACCAATTATGAGGTGAGTTCAAAGGGCCCACATGGGGTTCAGGCCAGTGGTGAGAAATTGGCTAGTTTGTACAAAATAACTGTCTGCAGTTCCCAGCCCTGACTCAGACCACAGGAATGTTGTTTGATTAGCTGATCTGAGGGCGGTCCGAGGACGGCTTCAGCCTAGAACAATCTGAGGAAACTGGCGCTACGTGCAGCCCGAGGTTGCTCTTAATGGAGGCCTTAATTTTAGGCTCTTCATCTCCCTGCACACGTATAAGCACACCGAACATGCGGTATTGTGTGCGAGGTAGCCTGGGTGTGTCCTAGTTTCTCTGGCCATTTGCCTATTGATGGGAATGAGGTCATTCCCTATCTTCCAGTGCTAAACCCCCTGCCTCAGTGCAACCCAGTCTGTCTTGGTGTCGCTCCCAACCCCCTTATCCTCTTGATTTTTCTTAGAGAGCCCTCATCACGTCCTGACCTCACAGCACTTTCGGATCTGTTCACTCGGCGATTGCCTGTCTCTGCCCATCAGACGCAAGTCCCCAGCCCACCAGAGGGTTGGATGGTTTGTCCTAACAAAATCAATGGTTTGTGCTGGCCGCTGGCAGCCCGATGGGGATGCTCCTAACCACGGATGATGCTCGACACGGCTACACCACAACCCGGTTGGAGTGTCACAGTTGAGTCAGCCCTGTGGCCTCAGGCATGACCAAGGATCCCTGACATTCGGTCTGACCTTTCCACCCCCCACCAGGCAAGGCCGCTCTTCGTCATGTCCACTCAGCCCTGGCTTGGTTCTTCATGCACCACATGCCCCGGCCCCGTAAGGGATCCTGTGCCTTCTGCTTTGCTTACCGGGACTGGGGTGCTCCTGCATTTCTTTGGGGTCCCTTTTCCCTTGTGCAGGAGGCTGAACAGCAGGCAGCTTTAACCCACGTTCCCGGTGGCCTCCCCATGCCCAGGACAGTACCAGGGACATGCTTGGCACTTCGCAACTGTTTTGAGAATGAATGAACAAATAAGGATGTGAAAACTTCTGAGCCGCAGGTAAGAGGGAACTCACATTTTAGGAAATAGTTCCAAGATGCCCTTCAAGGTGGCTGGCTGTAAAGATGTCGGTGCTTAAGAATAATTTCCCTTCACGTCCACAGATCCTCATTATTTTCAGTGTTCTAGATTCTCCAGTCTAGTGGGAACAAATAAATCTTGTTTTATTGACTCTTCCTAAGTTGAGAATCATGACAGGTGCTTTTCGATCATTTTATTTTCCCTTATCTGAATTGCCAGTTCATAGTCTCTCATGTTCTTCTCCACTGTGGCCCTCATCACTTTCTGACTGACGGGGTTGGTATTCGTTCCGTTTTGTACCATACAGCCATTTGCAAATATGTCCCAACGTGTCACATGACTTTTATTTATATATATTTTTTGCTGGTTTCGTTTATTTTTAAACATTTATTTATGACTTAGGCCAAGTTCCCAGAGATAAGAATTCCTGTGCGTGGTGTATTAAGAAAGTGTCCACCCCCCCAGGATAGGGGGCAGGGAGCCAGGCAGGGGTGCGTGTGGTTTCCAGGGGGCCCCGGCTCCTGCTGGCACCCCTGGAGCTCTCGGAGAGCGCTAACCCCCCGGGCACCCGCCTGCTCTGGGTTGGGGGCTTTCTGCTCACAGTGATGCCAAAGTCAAGTCAGGACAGCGCCGAAAGCCCAGACGTTTTCGGCCGCCTGCCTGTGCCAGGACTGCCCAAGGAGGAGGGAAAGGGTCAAGGGCATCTGGGCACTCTGCTTGCTGTTTTGGTGAAGTCTGCCGGTGAGACTTCGGACAGGTCTCCTCACTTACTCCAGCGACAGCTCTTACTCCGCCTCTGCCTCTTTGCTGCTCCGTTTGTTTATTGTCCGTCTGCTTAACCATCGCCCTTTAAATTCTTACAAATGACGGTCGTTCTTGCTTCCTCTTGTTAACTTTCACGGGTCCACGGTCCTGTTTCCGGGCTTCGGTCACTGTGGAGGTGCTCCCTCCCCCTGCTTCCCCGGACAACCTGCTGCACCCCTTCCTGATGGAAGTCACCTTCCAGAAAGTGCTGGAACAATAGAGGAAGCCAAAACACTGCCAACCTTCCATTCTTTCCAAGGTGAGTATTCTAAAATTGCTCCTGTCCAAACAGAATGCATTAATTCTTCTGTGACGTGGCCGAAATGGATTTGTCCCGATTAAATGCACTTTGTGCACATGCTTCATTTTATACCAAAGAAACCAATGCATTCATTTAAGATATTAATTTGTCCCTTCCTCTATGGCCCCAGCACAATTTCATGTCAGTCTTCACGTTGAAACGCCGTCTCCAGTGTCACGGGAAATATGGCTGCGTCATCAGAAATGGATTTCCAGGGGCGCCTGGGTGGCTTAGTCGGTTAAGCGTCCGACTTTCACTTGGGTCATGATCTCGCGGTTCATGGGTTCAAGCCCCGCGTGGGGCTCTGTGCTGACTGCCAGCTCAGAGCCTGGAGCCTGTTTCAGAGTCTGTATCTCCCTCTCCCTCTGATCCTCCCCTGCTCACGCTGTCTCTCTCTCTCTCTCTCTCTTAGAAATAAATAAAAACATAAAAAAATTAAAAAAAAAAAAAGAAATGGATTTCCAGAACACATTGTACCAGTTCTGTTTAAAGACTCTGCGGGGCTGCTTTTCGGAATTCATTTATGGATGTTCACACGCCTCTATTTTACAAATAAGGAAATGAACTTGTTCAGAGGGGCAGAGCGTCCCCGACCCGCAGCTCCGACCCGAGGGACTTGCCCCAGTCGTGGTCCGGTGGTTCTGCGGCCTCATTCGTGGCTGCCCTTCTCTGCTTCTTGGTCTCCTGTGGGAAACACCCTTCGATTGTGTCCTTCTGATGAATCTGAAAACCCTTCCCTAATGTCCCATGAAAAATCATACCCAAACTAAGTGGAATCCATCTTTTAATCTGCTAAAAACTGACATCATAGTTCGCCTTCCCACCCAGAAAGTGGGGTGTCGATCTCGGTATTCAAGGCTTTTATGTTCCTCAGTAAACTTCGGTCACTTACTGTATAAAGGTCATGCCTCCTTTCTTAAATTTGTTTCTAAATATTTTATGTTTCCGTTTCTATTGTAAATAGAAATTCCTTATAAATGATGCATTCCAGGTTACAGATGGTATGGAAGAAGGTAATTGATTCTGGGTATATTTATTTTATCTCTTGCTCATTCATAAAATTTTTATCAGGTCTAAAGCTTCCTAACAGAAATATAAATAAAACAGAAAAATAGACCAAGATCTACAACAGCCCATTCCAGTGCCTGCATCATGTCAAGGGTTAGGGACATTGCAAGGATCTCACAAAAGGGACTGGAATTCAGGCCTTCAGGGAATCAGAATGTGAAACCCCCTGTGCTAGGGAGGAGAATGTCCCCCAAAGATACCATCCAGGTCTTAATACCTAGAGCCTGTGAAGGTTACCTTACATGGAAAAGGCTTCTTTGGGACCCTGAGATGAGGAGATTATCCTGCATTATGCTGGTGGGCCCTAAATGTAATCACAGGCATATGTAGGGGCTTGAGGGCAGACCATCCCAAAATGTGCCACTTTGGCATATTGACTATTATTGTTGTTGTTATTATTTATTTATTTATTTATTTATTTACTGATTTATTTATAGAGAGAGCCAGAGCAAGCAGGGGAGGAGCAAAGGATGAGGGAGAGAGAATGCTAAGCAGGCTCCATGCCCAGCACAGAGCCTGATGCAAGTTCAATCTCACTACCACGAGATCATGACCTGCGCCAAAATTAAGAGTGAGATACTTATCTGAGTGAGCCACCCAAGTGTCCTGGAATATTGATTATTTATTTATTATTTTTTAAATTATTTAATGTTTATTTATTTTTTGAGAGAGAAACAGAGCATGAGTGGGAAAGAGGCAGAGAGAGAGGGAGACACAGAATCTGAAGCAGGCTCCAGGCTCTGAGCTGTCAGCACGGAGCCCGATGTGGGGCTCGGTCTCATGGACTGTGAGATCAACACCTAAGTTAAAGCAGACACTTAACCAACTGAGCCACCCAGGCGCCCCTTCCCCTAGATTATTTTAAATAAAAGTTACCTAAGAAACAGCAGTTGCAAGGACACTCGGCCCTCCTCTGTGCCCCAGAAAGCTGGAAGTAAGTCTCCCCTGTGGATGGTACCCTCCCGTGCTGAGAAGTAAAAATACATCCTTATCACCAGAGATAAAAGCTTCGAAGCAGAGAAAGCTGTAGAAACAAATCTTGTTACTTTTTTTCTCATCTGCTACCTCTGCCCAATTTCTGATTAGAATTCCTTACTAATTAAAGATCCCAAACATCTGTTTTCTTTATCCTGTTAATTGCTCACAAAGTTATTGTCTCTTTATCTCAAAAGTATGAAAACTGCCTGCCTTGGCCATTTCTTTCATTATTGGACCCCTGTGTGCACATAATAAAACTCTGGGATTTTTCTCCTGTGAACCTATCTCATGTAAATAAGATTCTTCATCCAGCTGGGAGACCTTGAAGGGTAGAGGAAGGATTTTGCCTTCCCTGCAGATAGAGGAGAGGGTCGGAGGAGTGTCCACTGTGGACAGAAGAGAGGAAGCAGAGGGACAGTGTGAAGTGTGTTGCTGGCCCCGAGGATGAAGTTGGGGAGGGCGGGGAAGCTGGCAAGGAAAGTGCCTCCCGAGGTGGGAAAAGCCAGGGAAGCAGATTGTCCCCTGGAGCGTTCAGATGGCACATGCCAGCTTGACCCCCGGGGTCCCCCCATGAAACCCGTTTTAGATTTGTGACTTCCGGAACTGCCAAAGAATAAATCTTTCAAGTTTTTAGTAACCTGTCACAGCAGCTACAGAAATGGACACACAGAGAACAGAAGTCCCTGCACCTTTTCCTCAGGGCGTCCCTCTGGCTGCTCTGATGTCCTCAGACCCTGCTGTCCGTCCGCCGTACCACCCCTGGCCCCCAACATGGATTCGCCTGCCCCAAATTCCTCAGTTACCTCCTGCCATCTATTCAGCTTCTGGCCCTCTTGCTAATTCAGCCACAAGCACGCACTCACACACACACACACACACACACACACACACACACACATTCACAAATTTACAAGATGTGAATGTGTTCTCCCCCATCTTAAGGTTGGCCGGCAGCTTGCTGTTTTTGGGTTGGATCCCCAGCCAACAGCGGCCACTCTGGCTCCTCCTTGTCCAGAACGATGTGCAGAACTGGTTCCCATTTCTACAAGAGAGAAATCCACTTCCTGTCTAGACTGGTCCCTTTTTATGGTTTATATGCTGAGGAATTGTCCAAAACTTCCCTCACACATTATATAATGAGACCCCAAGGGGGAAGTTACAAACACCGGACAAACCGGTGTAAATAAAACCAGGAATTTCCTCCCTGGGTGAGTCCAGGGGCCTCGGCCCCCAAAGAGCAGAGGACAGGGGTGAGATGTGACTCAGGAGGAGCTCTGGGCTCTGCGGGAGGCCCTCCTGCTTCTCCCTGATGTGTCACATCCTTGTTGACACAATTCTTCACCTGGCCAGGCAACGTCGTCTGTGAAAGCCCCCCCAGTTTACGCCTGTAAACTGTAGACGGACAGATAGAATGCGGTCTGCACATACAATGGCATCTTATTCAGCCATAAAAAGGATGGAAATTCTGACACATTCAACAACTTGAATGAGTCCGGGAACATTACGGTAAGTGACATTGGGAGTCATGAAGTGATGACTACTGTGTGATCCCATTTGTACCAGGGACCCTGAGTAGTCAGAGTCATAAAGACAGATGGCAGGAAGGTGGCCGTGAGGAGCTGGGAATGGAGGCTTAGTGTTTAGAGGGTCCAGGCTTTGAATTTGGGAAGATGAATAAAGACCTATAGACGGATGGAGGGATGGCTGCATAGGACTGTAAACGCGCTTCATGTTACTGACTATACACTTGGTTTCCGTTTTAGAAAGAGAGAGAGAGCATGTGTGTGGGGGGGGGGAGGTGGGGACAAAGGGAGAGGAGGAGAGCATTCCAAGCAGGCTCCGAGCAGAGCCCGACACAAGGCTCAATCCCACAGCCCTGAGATCATGACCAGAGCCGAAGTCATGACTCGGAAGCCCACCTGGCTGAGCAACCAAGCGCCCTGAACTGTGCACTTAACAACCGGTCAAGAGGGTTTACAAAAAAACACTGGACTGCAAATCACGTTCCTTATTTACAGATGAGGAGACTGAGCGGAGAGTCTAGACACTCGGTCAGCGGCCGGCTGGCTGCCCTTCCCCGGGGGACAGGAGGACCCCGCAGACAAAGGAGGCCTGTGGGGTGGAGGAGGGTCTCTATTTAATGGCACCTGCTCCTCAGGGGAACGTGAGGGCACGGCTGCTGCCCACCGACCCCACCGAGAGCCGGCTCCTTGTCTTCTCAGTCACAGACGTGAGGACGCAGATACCGTGGGAGCTGGAGGTGGCCCAGGGCCTGTCCTCATCCCCGCACTGAAGCCCCGGCTCTCTCACACTGCAGGACCACAGACACGGAGGGCCGAAGGCGAGCGGGCGTGGGCCCTCCCGGCCGGAGCTCACGGAAGCGGGTCTCCACGCATCTTCCCGAGGTGCTGGCCCTTCGGGCCGTCCCTCCAGCACCCAGAGCACAGACAACCCTTCGCCTCGCACCCCAGCAAGGAAGGTGCCAGGGAAGGGTCATCCGGATCTGTCTCTCTCGGAAACGCTGCATTTCACCAGGAGTCCCCAGGAGCAAGGCAGGGGGGCCGTGGGGGGAGCCCAGCAGCAAGACACCAGCAGCCCGTGTGCCTTCGGAGAAGGTTCTTCCCGCAAGGGACGCTTGCGGAAAGGCGCTTTGCCAGAGTTCTGCACCCTGAACACCTGCGTCCTTCCCACAACTGTTGTGTTGAGTCCTAGCCCCCAAGGTGATGGGGCAGGAGGTGGAGCCTTGGGGAGCCCAGGGAAGGGATCCCGTGATGGGTTTTGTGCCCTTGTGAAAGGGACCCCGGGGAGCTCCCACCCCCTCCCACCATCTGAGGACACAGAGAAGGTGGCATCTGGGAAGTAGGAGGAGGGCTCTCGGCCGACCCCGAATCTTCTGGGTCTTTAGTCACGGGCTTCCCAGCCCCTAGGACTTTGGGAAGCAGACTTCTGTCATTCACAAGCCACCCCAGTGTGTGCTATTTTTGTTACGACAGCCTGAGCGGACTGACACACAGAGACGTGAGCCTTCCTTTGTGTGTGAAGTCACCTCGGGCTCTGTGACAGCCCCCTGCCCTTCCTGCCCCTTGCTGTCAGATTCAGTTCCCTGAGCAGCCTCTGCATTTTCTCCTCCAGCTGCGTGGACACCGGGCTTCCGGAGCCCGCACACCGTGGAGCGCAGCGAGGGCTTCTCTGGTTTCCACACACGTGAGAGAGTTTTGTCTGAGTGTAAAGGCAGCCGCGGCTCCAAACAACACCTCACCAGCCAATCGCTGAATTTGGGACCCTGCACGGTCTTGCTACATTTTTTTTTCTGGAATAGTCACACAGCAGGGTAAGTAAAGGGAAGAGCGTGAAACAGGAAAGAGCAGGACATTTTAGCTGTTGCCCCAAAATACCTCAGACTCTGAGGCCGCCCTTCCCCTCAGCAGTGAGAACTGAGCTGTGACACTATTTCGCGTGTTTGCAGCTCTCACATCTAACTTTGCTACATATGGAACTTCAATAATCAGAACAAGAGTTTATAAGCTCCGAATAAGTGATGCATTTTATGCCTTCCTCACCAAGGAAGCTTCTTTCTGGAATCATCGCAATGCCTCTTAAGCGCTTTCTTCATGCTCCTGGCCAGTCACAGGGAGGCGGTGCGTTCATAGTTGTGGCCCCATCTCTCTCAGTGTCTTTCCGGGCGGTATGGTATCAAGTGTGTCACAGCTGATGACAGACATGAATGATGACACGCTGACCAGTGTTCTGTCATAAATGGGGGTAGACAAAATATTAGCGCGTTGTGTTGCTTAGTAGACACTAAGTAGGCGCCTGTGAGGGTTCAGTAGGAGTAGAATCTGGAAGAACACCACAGGGGCGCGAATCTGAGATGCTGATGCGATCATTGTAGGAAGGGAGAGGCCAGAAGGGGCAGGAGGTGGGGAGCTCCCTCGATGAAGGCACCCCTGGTCAGGGTGTAGGCATTCCGTTGTCCTAAAGTTTGGTGCCAGGTTTGGCCCTCAATCAGGGGATTGTTCTTCTCGACCTCTCTTGGTTGTTTGGGAAGGAGGGCACCTCAGAGCTACCTTTCTACTGCATTTCTGTTAATCAGACCACCGTACTCTGGTTATGCCTCCACGTACCTGTCCGATCCCTGAGTCTTCCAAAGTATCCCTGCACATTTACAATGGGGATAACTCTCAGCTATTAGCAAGTTGGCTTATCAACACTCCGTTTACATTTCTATCATCAAGGTGCAATTTGATTCAAGACAAATGTTCTCTTTTCATTAAATGCACTGGTGGCCTTTGGTAGTTTTGTGACTTAAGAGTAGTGTTTAAAATTCAGCTTTAGGACTGGGGCACCTGGGTGGCTCAGTTGGTTAAGCGTCCAACTTGGGCTCAGGTCATGATCTCACGGTTGGTGAGTTTGAGCCCCTCATGGGGCTCTGTGCTGACAGATCGGAGCCTGGAGCCTGTTTCAGATTCTGTGTCTCCCTCTCTCTGCCCCTTCCCCTGCTTCACACTCTGTATCTCTCTCTCTCTCTTTCAAAAATAAATATTGTATTTTTTTTAATCCAGCTTTGCATTAAAATATTTATCTGATAAGACACCATATTTTTATTTTTCCTCATTTAAACATTAAAAGAAGAGGGGATCCTAGGTGGCTCAGCTGGCTAAGACCCCAACTCTTCACTTCAGCTCAAATCATGATCCCAGGGTCGTGAGATCAAGTCCCATGTCTGGCTCCAGCCTGCTTGGGATTGTCTCTCTGTCTCTCCCTGTGCCCCACCCCCACTCACACTGTCTCAAAAATAAAAATATTAAAAGAAAAATTAACACCAATTCTTTACATACTATTCTAAAAATAGAACATGGAACACTTTCCATCCCATTCTCTAAGGCTCATATCCTGATACCGAAATCAGAAAAAGACATTAAAATGAAGAAACTATAGACCAATATCTCTTATGAATGTGGTGCAAAATTTCTCAACAAAACACTGGCAAGCTCTGTTCAGGAATATAACGAAAGGACCACACACACTGACCAGTGGGATTTCACCTGGAAGTGAGCTTGGTTTCAGATCCTAAAGTCAATTAATTTTGTCAGTTAACAGAATAAAGACAAAACTTGCATGACTCTCTCAGTAGAGGCAGAAAAATTAGTTGATAAAAATTCAACAGCTCTTCATGATGAAAACACTCAAACACTAAGAACTGAAGGGAGGTCTCAATCTGATCAAGGGCATCTATGAAAAACTCACATAACCTCACACTTAACAAGGAGGCACCAAATGCTTTTACCTAAACCCAGAATATAACACGCATCTCTGATCTCATGACTTCTGTCCAGCGCGATAGCGGGCACTCCAGCCTGGGCAGTTACATAAGACAATTGCACATAATGTTTGCAGATTAAACAGGAAAAATAAACTCATCTGCATTTGAAGATGATAGACTATTGTACACACAGCATCTGAAAGCATCCACTAAAAATTATTGGAATAAACACATTCAGCAAGGTTGCACATTAGATACTCAATATATAAGAACCAATTGTATTTATATGAACTGTCAATAAAAAATCTGCAAATAAAATTTGGAAAAACAATTCCATTTGCACTAGCATTAGGAAGAATAAAATACTTAGAAAAATGTAGCAAAAGCAGTCCAAAACTTATACTTTGAAAACTATAACACTATTGAAAGAAATTGAAGTAGACTTACAGAAATGGAAAGATGATGCATGTTCATCAATTAGATTTCATATTATTAAGATGGCAGCACTTCCCACATTGATCCATAGGTTCGATCTAAGCTGGCTTTCTTTTTTATTGCAGAGATTGACAAGATGATCCTCAAACTGATACGGAAATTCAAAAGGCCAAGAACATCCAAAACAATCTGGAAAAAGAACACCTCCCAATTTCAAAACCTGCTACAATGCAAAAATAATGAGGATAGTGTGTTACTGGCATCATGACAGATTTCTAGGTCAGTGAAATAGAACTGAGTCCAGAAATAAACCTTTATATTTTTGGTCATTTGACTTTTTACCAAGGGCACCAAGATAATTTAATGGGGGAAAGACTGGTGTCCAGTAAACGGCTCTCAGATGACTGGACGCCCATACACAAAAGAATGTATTTGGATCACTCGTACCTATATCACACACACACAAAATTTAACTCAGAATGAACCAAAGCCCTTACTTAATGTAAGAGCTAAAGCTATAAAACCCTTAGAAGCACAGCCTTGGATTAGTGAGATAAAACAGCAAAAGCAGAAGCAAAAAAGAAAAATGCATAAATTGAACTTCATCAAACTTTGAAACTTTTGTGCTTCCAAAGATATTATCAATAAAGTAAAAAAAGAAAAGAACCAGAAGAATGGGAGAAAACTTTTTGCAAATCACATGCTGATAAGGGACTTGTACTCAGTAACATCGAAACTCACAACTCAAAAATAAAAAGACAAATAATCCACTGTGGAAATGAGCAAGGTACACAGACAGAAATTTCTCCATAAACGTGATACACAAATGACCGATCAGCACACCAAAAGATGCTCAACATCATTGCCATCAGAGAAATACAAATAAAAACTACTTTGAGATATCACCCTCAAGAATGACTATAATCAAAAAGACAGGTAATAACACGTGTGGATAGGGAGAGAGTTGAGCCCTCCCACACTGCAGTTGGGACTGTACCGTGGTGCAGTTTCTTTGGACGACAGCCTGGTAGCTTCCTAAAACACCCCTGATAGGCGTATACTTAATAAAAATGAAATTGTGTGTCTGCTCAGAAACTTGTACACCAATGTTCATTATTATCAATAATGAAAACGTGGCAACAGACTGAAGTCCATCAACTGATGAGTTGATATGTAAGATATGGTACGTCCAGACAACAGAGCATTATGCAGCATCAAGATAAGTGAAGGAGAGATTCATGACGCCATAGGAATAAACCTTGAAAATACGCTGGATGCAAGAGACTAGCTATAAAATTCCACATGTTTCGTGACTCAGTTTCTGTAAAATTTCTGGAATCTATCGTGATAAAAAAGTAGATCAGTAGTTATCCACAGGGGGGCTAGGGGAGATTGGGAGTAACTTGGAATTCACTAGCAATGAATATGGCACTTCTCTTTGGGGTGATTGGAATGTTCTAGAATTGTGATGGTCACACCCATCGGAATATACTACATACTATTGAACTGTACAGTTTGGGTTTATTTTTACATTTATACTGAGGCATAGCTGACATAACATATTAGTTTCATAATGATTTGATATTTGTATGTATTCAACATCGTCAGCATGACAGGTGTATTTAACTTCGGTCACCAAAAACAGTTACAAATTTTTTTTAGTTACAAATTTTTTTCTTCTGGTGATGAGAACTTTTTTCTCAAATCCTGTGTAGCTAACATACGGTGTTATATTAGTCTCAGGTGTACAGTATAATGATTCAGCAATTCCCTACACTCCTCAAGTCTCATCCCCATGACCTGTTTCCCTCATTCCCCTCGGTCACCCTCAGTTTGCTGTCTATAGTTAAGAGTCTGTTTCTTGAGTTGTCTCTTTTTTCCCTTTTGTTGGTTTTGTTTCTTAAATTCCACATGGTGAGTGAAATCCTATGGCATTTGTCTTTCTCTGACTGGGTTATTTTGCTTAGCCTTATACCCTCTGGATCCAGTGATGAGAACTTTTAAGAACTACTCTCTTGGCAACCTTTAACTATATATAGTTACTATATATAGTATATATATGTATATATAGTAGTCATGCTGTACATTATATCCTCTTAACTTATTTGTTTTATAATTAGAAGTTTGTATCTTTATAGTTTAAGCCCATATATTTATAACCGGAACTTTATAATATTCCATTGTATATTGTATATCCATTCTGTGTGTATATATTGTATACATACATACATATTGTGTGTATATGTGTATGTTTATATTTTTTCTCTTTTCCATTGATCCATTGATGAGCACTTACGTCATCCTATGTGTTGGCTGTCGTAAATAATGCTGCTATGACTTGGAGGTACATATGTCTTTTCGAGTTAGCGTTTTCTTCAGATAAATACCCAGAAATAGAATTGCTCAATTACATCTTAAGACTCTTCTGTTTTTGTTTTAAGGAAAAGGAAGCTAAGTAAACCGATTCCTGCATACTGGGTGGCGGTAGGTCAGCTGCTACCAGAATGATTGGAAAGGCACAGGGAATATAAAAAAGAGGGCTCCTCAGCTCACGCCCTTGATTTGTAGGTTCGGCTCTGTTCCAGAACAAAGTAAAGTGAAATTTGCTTTGCGAGACCCCGGGATCATTCCGAAGCTGCCTATTATACCCGAGGGGGGATTCGGGATGCGGGCTGACTTTGGTGGTACCCACGGCATCTGCGACGTCATCCCGCACGAGGCCCTGTGGTTTGTGTGAGTCATCTGCCTCGTCCTAGTGTTCGAGAAAGGCGAGCCCCCGTCCGTGGGTCTGGGAGGAGAGTGGACCTGGGCCTGGGTTTAAGCGCCATCCGGGTATCTGTGAATGCAGCAGGTTCCCTGCAAAACTTCTCTCGATTTTACAATATTTGTGGAACAGCCTGAGGTCCTATGTGAAAAGGGAGGGAAACTAAAAACGCACATTTTGTGTTTGCCTCTGTCTATCTGAACGCTTAAAAACCCAGATGCCTGAACAGTCTCTAAGCCCGGGTTCCTGAGTGTCTGGCACTTCATCCATTTCCCCGACTGTTCATCGTTGGCCCGCTGAGCGTGCTCCTTGCCCTGGAGAGCGCGACACTGGATCGCCGTGAAGCCAGCCATGTGTCACTTCTCTCAGGCCACCCGGGCTCTGGCTGAGGCTGCGATGGTGACCCAAGTAGCAGATGAGGAAAACAGCACTGACCGACTCTGTTCTCATTCCCACATGCAGAGCCAGCAGCAGAGAAAACAGGGATCAAAGACGCACATTTCCTCGATGCCTCACAATAGGGGAGAGAACTGGTTTGTCTTGAAAAGGCATCAAAGGACTGAAGCCTGGCGTTTGGATCCCAGGGGCGGTTCAGGGAGGCCCAGACTGTTCCCAAAGGCCTGGGGACTTCGGAAACGGTGGCCTTTCCCCGGTCAATAGGTGTGCTGCTCTTTGCTGATCGCTGGTCCTGAATGCATAGTGGCTGGGACTTTCCGCAGAGGAAAACAAAATAGAACAAAACATGACTCTAAATGTTGAGATGTTTGGGGGGGGCTTATGAGCTAGAAGGTTCCCCCAGTGATAGAATAGTTCTCTCATTACAAACAGAACTTGGGACTACATTGCAGCTGCGGAGCGTGGAAGCAGAAGCTTGTTAAAGATCTCCTTTGCTCCCCTCATAATGAGAGGGGACGTGACTCATGTGCTATTTGCCTTCCAGAGCCAGACCTCGGTTTTGTGTGGGACGGGAGCATGGAAACACAGTCTTATGGAGCAGAGCTTTGAGAGCATTAGGCCTGCTAAAACTGGCAGTTTCTCCTCATTTTTCCTGTGAAGGAAATAGACATTTGATTTACGCTTGCGGCGCTATCACAGCCGCTTTGCTGAATTTCATTCTGCGCTCTGCACTGCAGCTCCCTCTTAACCGCCCCTGTTTTAGACAAAACACCATACCCTGGTGGCTTTGAAAGGACTTGTTCCTCACAGTTCTGGAGGCTGGAAACGCACGATCAGGACACCATCAGAGCCAGTACCGGGGGAGGGCTCCCTTCCTGGCTCATAGCTGTCTTCTCGCTGTGTCCGCGTCTGCAGGAAGGAAGAAGGAAGAGAACTCTCTGATTCCTCTTCTATCAGGACGCTGACCCCATTCACAAGGCCTCCATCACTTCCGGAGGCCACATTTCCAAATGCCAACACACGGGGAGTTAAGCTTCCACATTTGAATTTTGGGGGACACAGACATTCAGTGCATAGCACACGCTCACATCTTCAGCAAGTGGGGGTTCCATGCATCGAAGGGAAGGTCCTCAGGCTGATGGGATGTGTGCTGTGTGGCCTTGGCTCCTATAGACAGCCTGAGGGTACCTCAAGGAGGAAACAAGGGCTGGGATTAAATTGTAAAACCAAGTCAATCTCTGTTCCTGTTTGCACCCTCCACAGCTGTTTTTCTGAAAGCTCACAGAATATCATTGTTATTGCCAACTGGCAATTTGACTACTCCTTAGTGTTCACACTGGATTTTTAATCACTGCTAATAGCAGATTAATAATGATCAATAATAGTACAAAGGGAAAAATAATAAATGTGCATAGTGCTATATAGAATATGCAAAGCAGTATATGCAGAAAACCTATCTTACAATAATGTTAGCTTATCCCTAAGACAAAGGATCCTTAACGTTCTCATGAGAATCGTTCCTTCACGTGCAGGGACTTCATGATTCCTCTCCCTCAGAGACCCACTTGGAACAAGGCCAGGCGGTGAATTTAGGGAAACAGAGGGGTGTGTTTCCATCCCAACGAGTGGCGTCAGATCCAGAGCTTGACGAAGCCAAGAACATGTCTCAGAGGACGGTCTGAGGAGAGCTCGCTGGCTGGAACATGGTGCATCCTCGCTCTGCCCTGCAGAAAAGATACCTAAGGCATTGAAGAATTATTAGATCCAGAATCGGTGAATATTCATGGGGTGGCTCTGCGGTCCCCACAGAAGAATCCTTTCTCTCTCTTCCACCACACATCTGCCCATCAGGCGTCTCCATCCTGTGGCTTGCCCTCTGGTTGAAAAGGCAGCACTTGAACTCATGGAATTACAACAGTCTCACTTTTATATATTGTTGCTGTCTTCCTCGACAGTCTCTCCAATGCCCTTCTTGTTTAACTAAGTCGTCATGAATCTGTCAAAATGGGGATGTGCTATGTCTTGCAACACAGCTGCCTTTGCACCTTTAAAAGACGTTCTTAGCAGTGATTTTCACCCCAAACGTGCAGGCAGAACAGGAACGCAGGAGGCAAAGTTGTGCATTGTGCTGGTGGTGGCTGGAGGACGTCTCCCAAGCAAAGGCCCTGTGGCCAGCCTGGAGGTTGTTGTTGAGGCTGCACAGCCAATGCCCTGAGCTCCTGGGGTCCAGCATCTCCTGAGAGCACTGCAGGGGACAGCTCGGGAAGCCAGTGGGACAGAGCACGTGGCGTGATCCAGGACCTATGATGGGGCAGCTCGAACACAAGCAGAAGGTGCTCTAGGTCTTCTGAGTCTGCACTCACGCCCTTGACCACTGGCATGGTGGAATGTGAGTCTTAAAAACTCACGTTTAAGCTGCTATTCAAGAAAATTTTGATGTCTCTGGTTTACTCCAGGTGGCCAGTGGGCAAGTGGAGAGATTTCTTCTCTCTCCAGCTACACTCCCGGGGAGATGCAACTAGGTGAGGTGAATGGAAGGGCCCCAAATCAAACTCCTTCCCCAAACACCTGGCTCATTCAGGAGATGCATCCTTTAAAAAGTCTACCTACCATTAGAGATTTGTTTATTTGACAGTCACACATTCGCCGATCACACCTAAAGTATAATTTCTTCAATCCATGCTCTTGTACTTCAGGATGAACTGCGGGGACGTAGGTTCTGTGAAGATAGCCCCATTTTCCGTTGGGACTGGAGAGGCCAAATTCAGGAGATTCCTTTTTTTTTTTTTTTAATTTTTATTTATTTCTAGGAGAGAGAGAGAGAGAGACAGTGTGATCAGGGGAGGGTCAGAGAGAGAGGGAGACACAGAATCCGAAGCAGGCTCCAGGCTTTGAGCTGGCAGTCGGCACAGAGCCCAACGCGGGGCTCGAACCCACGAACCACGAGATCATGACCTATGCGAAAGTCGGTCGCTTAACCGACTAAGCCACCCAGGCGCCCCACAAATTCAGGAGATTCCTAATTGTTTCACGAGACTAGTACATCAGGCGGGGAAGCTAATTCTTTCACAGAACATTTAGTACCTGATAGACCTACAGCAATCTTCATTTTTTTTTTAAATTCCAACTTAAAATATTGTATTTTTCTATTTTGTAAAACAACCATCTCATCGAGAAAATGGTGCAACACTAGATGTACGAGTTACTTTAATTGGCCTTTGGATCCTGAACTGAGAGGAAGTGATCACTCACTTCCCCTGCCGGTGAGGAAGCAGAAGGGGCCTCTCTGAAGAGACGCATCAAGGCTCCTCCTTCCCGATCAGGTTGGTGAGCAGATGTGCTGGTTGACGCGCCTGGCCCCGTGAAGTCACGCGCTGTCAGGTGTCGTACTTGTCTAGGCTGTGTTCCTGGCGTCCCTTTGGTCTTGGGAGGACCGGGTCCAGGTGGCAGGCGGAGACAGTGCACCTGCGTCTCATATGCTTGAACACAGAGGAACTGCCTCCCTAAACTCAACACGACCCGTTTTTCAGCCGCCCGGACTAGACGCTGCAGGGCTCTTCGGGACATGTTGTACAACCTCAGATGCGAAGGGGCCACCAAAGCTCCAAGGCAAGAGCTGCTCAGCTACACCCCACGAAGGACAAGCCAATGAATTCTTCCAACTTCAAAGGGAGTTTTGGAAAGGATAGTAGATACTTTGCCTTGTCTTTAGTCAATGTGTGTACAGCCATATGCTCTTAGAAGCCAAAGACACCGAGAATTCCCAAGTTCAGTTGTCACATCATAGAGCAACTGATTTTCACTGTTGAACATTATACATCATCATATGAAACCTACATATGCGAATCTTAGGTTTGGATTTGAATCGGGAGTCTCACTTTAAATGTGCCATTCTATCAACACATCTTCCGGACATTTGGGGACCCGGCATGTACTTGAACGCTCTCCTTTCAAAGATCAAGCAGCCTTTGACCAATTTTAAAGTCAACCATCTACCTGGGGAGCTTCGCCACCTTGGGCACTCTCTTCTACAATCCTCGTGGTTTGACAAAGTCCCTCTTATGAAGCAGAGCCGAGAATGCCGAGGGCTCTGCTCCGTACAGTGTCTGCTACCTGCCACCACACCCGCCCGTCGTGGGTCCCATCAAATTGCACGTGGGTCCACCCCTGTGTGTTGAGCATTGTGCTGCCTGCTTTACCACAGGGACTTTGCATCTGCTGCCCTCCACAGAGCCCAGCCTGCATGCCTGGCTGGCCCACTCGGCTCAGCTCGATTGTCACAGCACTGTCCTCTGTTTCTCTCATTGGCCAACCTCCCCTGTTTTACTCTGGTCAGGATGCTATCACAAAAGCTATAGACTGGGTGGCTTATACAAGACACAGTGTATTTCTTGCAGTTCTGGAGGCTGGGAAGTCCAGAGCCAGGGAACCAGCGGATCTGGGAGCTGTTGAGAGCCCACTTCCTGTGCCCTCCTGTGGCAGCAGGGGTGAGGGAACCTTCTCAGACCCTTTGTGGTGGCCCCACCTTCATGACATCAATGACCTCAGTGAAAATTACCTTCCATAGGCCCTGCCTTCAAACACTATTGTACTGGGGGCTAAGGCTTTAACATGTGAATTTTGGGGGCCCATAAACCCCTGAGCCAAAACAGACAGACAAGAAAAGAGTCACCTTTTTTTTTTCTTTTTTCTGAGAGTGAGAGAAACAGGGAAAGTGAGTAGAGGAGGGGCAGAGAGAGAGGGAGAGAGAGAGAGAGAGAGAGAGAATCCCAAGCAGACTCCACACTGTCTGTGGGGAGCCCAACATGGGTACTGACCTCACAAACTGTGACATCCTGACCCGAGCCAAAATCGAGTCGGCCACTTAACTGACGGAGTCACCCAGGCGCCCCAGTACACACTTTGAATGTTCACCCACTTAGCTCAGCAGAAGCAATGTCATGACTCTTGTTAAACTGTCACTGAAGCCCGTGTTTGTGCCTGAGGATGACGTTGGCCAGACATCACACCCTCCCAGGCCCCACCCCCCACCTAGTGATGGTGTCTCTGCTTCCGGGGTGGCTCCATGAAGACAGGACACTCTGGAGCAGCTACACAGCAAAGCAAGTGGGCGCTGGACGCGTGGCTGTGGGCACAGAGTTTCCCAAAGCGGTGTTTCATTTCTGCTAATTGTGCTAAGTCTCCGCTTTCTTAAGGGTAAGAATCGCTTTCGGTTTTGGCAGCTGTGGAACAGACGAGGCTCCCTGAATGAGCAGGGTGATACCTCTCATACTGTGGCCCCTTTCCTTCCCGTGTCATTTTAGAAGAGCCTTGCCCTGAATTCACAGCCCAAAACAACTACCTGCCCAGTTTTCTCAGGATCTAACTCCTATTTCCAGCTTCCAGCCAGTTGTGTTGTACTCATTTAGTCCACAGAAGTGAACTGAAGCGCACACTGTGCAACCAATGTGCTCTGTGCCAGGGACGGGCAGTCAGCTGGATCCCTCCTAGGGCACTTACAGGCCAGCGAGGAGAACAGACTTTTCACAAGTAACCACATGTGTCATCACTGAATGTGACAAGTGGAGTTAGTATACAGGTTACATCGTCTTCTATTCTCTCGAAAGTCTGAAACCAGGTTGGCATCTGTTTCTCTATAGACCAGATTAACAGAAGTATAGAGATTCAGGTAGTACCTGAGACCATCAAAAGAGACAGTATTGTTCCGTGTGAAGAGCTCAGGTCCCTTTCTAAAAGAGGAGCGAGGAGGCAATCAGAAATCCCAGGTAAGATAGACAGTACACCAAGTGCCAAGTTGGTTTACGCTGTAGAGAAATCCAGAAGACCTCAGGAACTGGAGGCAGCTCTGGTGCTTCTGAAGATGGAGATGGGGGTAATGGAAAATTTATATCAGAGGCACTTAGACTCTTGGGGTCTCTCCCTCCTCTACCTCAGCAGAAGATGGGAGATTTCCCCTATGCCAGGCATAAGGCAACAATGAGCCCTACTGAAAACCAGAATCAAGCGAAGATCACCCACTGAGTGGGGAGGCCAGGCTCTCTTGCATTCACCTGTCACCTGTGGGTGGCCCTCCTCATGTGCTCAGGCAGGAGACGGGAAGATTTCTTTCCAGGGAAGTTGGCTCCTGCAATGGACAGTCAAGGGCTCCTCAACTCAGTTGCTCTGCGGTGGAGCCCACCACTCTACAAACTGTGCCCATGTAGAGTGCCAGGCCCACGCATAATGCCTCACTCTTAAACACAGACAGACAGCCACTGATGAAGATTTGCGTGGAGGAGCCTATTGTGAAATACAGAGCTCAGAATAAGCAAACAGGAAAGAAGGAACTTGGAGGAAACAGACTATGCTGAAAGGAGGGGAAAAGAACCTTGTAATAAAACCCATTATAATTAGCGGGCTTAGAGAGATAAGAGGTTGCAAACATGAATCAAGCATAGTATGCCATAAAAAGGGGATATTCAGAAAGCAAAAACAATCTCTTAGATATTAAAAATGTTATGGTAGAAATAAAAAAGGAATTCAGTTGACTGGGTGGAAAAAATTGAGTAAATTGCTCAAAAAGTAGAATAAGAAAACAAAGCAATGAATAACCAAAGTGAAAGGGACAGAAAATTACAAGAATATATAATCGATGGAAAGCAGATTCCAGGATGGATGGACCTAGGCTGCCATATTGAAAGGTCCCATGGAGTTCCTAATATGAAAAGGAAGGCATGGCATCAAAAAGTGTCAGAGCATGGGTGATAAAGACATCAAGGCATGCGAAAAGGAAAAAATACAAATCAAAGATGGATAATCAGAATGTGAGTAACTGCAATAGTAGAGTCGCAACACAATGAAAAAATACTTCCAAGTTTCTTTAAATTATTTCCAATTTAAAACTTTATGTTCAGCTGAATGATAAGGTATTTGCACTTGGAAAAAAATGCCTTGAGGAATTTTTCTTAGAATATCATTTAGAAGATCTTCCATTAAAACTAGGAACTAATTTTGTTTTTTTTTTCCCCTTAAGTATAAAATACAGGACTACAAAACAATACAGGAAATACAGGAATACAGGAAACAAAATTTTCCAAAGAAAGAAACGCAAAGGCATTGTGAAGGAAAAGCACAGGATGACCATATTACACTGGGGGTAGAAAACAGCCTGGATTGAAGTTTCCAGAGGAGAGATATCCAGAAAAGAAAAAAAAATATGAGAAAGGAATTGACAGATTGCTTGATGTGTTTGAATATAATGAGAAGACATTCTACTCAGCAAAGAAAGCTTAAGGATCAATGACAGAATCTCAGAAACTCAAGGAATAGAAAAAACTAAAGGCAATTATTAACTCAAGAGAAAACAAGCAGTTAAGAGACAGGATGTAATCACAAAAACAAAGTCTCAGATGTGAATTTGACCTTGTCATAGTAAGTGTTTTGTCAGGAGCAGGGTAAGAGGGCATTAGGGAGAACTAAAACCTCATCTTTGGTAGTAAATCAATAGTTTGTAGTTCAAATGGAAAATAATCAAGAAATAATTGTATATGTTTGCTATTTAAAAATATGACAGCATGGTGGTCTTAAAATACCATTTCATACAAAACAAGCCAAGGCTCCATGGAGAAAGAGCAATTTCAGGTCTTTGCAAAGGACATATGAAATGATTTGAATCATCATGTCACACCATTGAGTGAGACCACCAGCACCAAGGTCAAGGAACTCGGTGGCAAATTTGGCTCTCACTAGCCAAAGATGGGACATTTTGAGTATCAACAGGGCATTAAGTGCAATGGATTGAAACATGTAAAAGATGTTTATATCCTTGAATTCATAAAGATTCTAAAATATATTCTAAATAAATTATATTCTAAAATATAAAATGCTGGGGCACCTGGGTGGCTTAGTTGCTTGAGCATTTGTCTCTTGATTTCGGCTCAGATTATGATCTCACCATTTGTGGGTTCAAACCCCCATTGGGCTCTGCACTGACAACATGGGGCCTGCTTGGTATTCTTTCCCTCTCTTTCTGTCCCTCCTGCACTTGCACTCTCTCTCTAAAAATAAATAAATAAATAAATAAATAAATAAATAAATACATATTTAAAGAAAAGAAAATGCTAACTGATTGCTGTTGGAGGATGTTAAGGAGCTAATTCATTCTTTCAAAAACTGATAAACTCAGGGGGAATCAAACATCCATTCTGACTTTCCAAGCAAGGTGTGTCAGTAGCAGAAGGAAAAATTTTCTAGCTAATAAATGATTGCATTATAACATCATCATTGGTCATCCCTAAAAAATGAATAGATCAAATTATTGATTAGCAGTGGCTGCTCACACAGCAAATGAAAGACACTTGGACACTGTGTGCCTTCAGATTAAAGAATGGAGAGTCACCTTTAAAGTAGTCTTGTGGGGGGAAAATCAAACCTGAATTTGATCAAGACTTTAGCTCCATTTATAAAGTGGTAGGAAATGCAAAGGGCTCTTCTAAACGGAACCATGGGTGTCAATCAACAAAATCCAAAATCTAGGGAACTCTATATGACAAATGTCCTGATTTCTTTAATAAACAGAGAGGAAACAAACAAGAGATGAAGAAAGAGTTTATAAATTAAAAGAGATTTTTAAAAAATGTTTATTTATTTTAAGAGAGAGAGTGAGCAGAGGGGCAGAGAAAGAGAGAGGTGAGAGAGAATCCCAAGCAGGCTCCACACTGTCAGTGCAGAGCCCAATGCGGGGCTTGAACTCACAAACAGTGAGATCATGACCTGAGCTGAAGTCAAGAGTGAGATGTTCCACCCACTGAGCCCCCCAGGAGCCCCCAAAGAGACTTAAGAGATATTTCAACTACTCCCCTGCCCTGAGTTGAAAATCACACCTCCCTCCCTTCAACGTGGACACAGAAACCTCTGATAAGGTGCTCTCCGTGCCAGCCCTCGAATCCACAATCTTTCTGCCCGCACATGTTAGCTAAGAGCTTGATGACACCCTTGCACCGATTCGTAAGTACCTGATGCTATTGACAAATTCCCTGTCCTCGTCACTCCTGTGCTCTCATCTCCCTACTGCCTCCTGGGGATGCAGGCCTGCACGACAGCCCACTCGGACCTTCCTTCCCTTCTCTTCTTCTTTCTCGTTGGGTTTTCTCTCCAAATACAGTCCTTTCCCCCTGCCCATCTCTATGCGGCTTCCGTTTTCATTCACCTTGAAAATGTTCCACGTTTCAATACTCAGCCCTTCAGAAATACTGACTCTGTTTTCACTGTGAGCACAATGCCTGTCTTTTTGCATCTAGTGATTCTGAAGTGACAGGAAATGAAAATGAGGAAATAAAGGCTCAGCGGATGTAGGACTAAGGACATGTGTCTCTCTCTGTCTCTGTCTCTCTACCTCTTTGTCTCATGGACACACATACATTTAAAAAATTCCTCCATGTACACAGACTATTCCACTGTAAACAGACCCCATCCACCCAGGCACTCAGGGAACATGAAAATTATCAAGAGCTGCAGAGGCCTGAGTACAGGGAAAACGACTATTCAAAATACATTTACCTAATTCTTTATTCCCAGATCAGACAGGGACGAAAAGTACCTCCAAACCATATTCTTCAAACCAAGAGAGTCAGTCAATGAAAAGCTTCTGTTAGAAAAGGATCGGAAAAATATATTTTCAACAAAAGTGATTCCAATTAGATTTCATTTCTCACAGTCAAATACTGCAGGAATGAGGAAAATGAGGCAGCCACAGAACAGAATTCAAATCTCACGCTTTTCATACAGCGTGCATTTAAATTCATTATTACATTTCTTGGGAAATTTCCTTCTTCAGAATATTTAATTCAACACAAAGTAAGTGCATAAGTGTACTAACAGCACATGTTAGTGAGGAAACAGAATGTACGCCAGTGACTTAAATAAAGGGACCCTGGGCAGCATGCGGGAGGTTTAGGGAGCAAATAAGCAATGGTACATCCAGAAAGAGCTGAAGCCCTTCGAGGGAAGACCACCCAGCAGGAGCTATAGACATGACAGGTGTCTACCCAGGATGCAGCTCGGAATGTAGGAGAAGCAGGGGACCGACACTGATTATCTCTCTTCTCACCACGGCTCTGCTTTCCCTCGACTGAATCTAACCAGGGTCCTGGTCTGGGAGCCCAGGAAGTGGCTGTCGGCACGGGCGAGCCCCCGGGCCAAGAGCAGGGCATGGGAGGCACAGAGGAGCCAAACGGAGAGCCAACTGGGAAGACAGCGGCGAGCAGACAGTCTGCAGGGCTACGCATCTTCCCTTCCACTTACGTGTTTGCGGTTCTTCCGGAACAGTTACCTCGAGGCAGCTGGCGTTTGGTTGCGATCCATCTTTCCTCCTTCACCGACTGTTATTGTTATTATTTGAACTTAATGACCCAGCTGGAAAAAGCTGCGTGGTACCAGTGTTTTCAGACTCAGTGTCCAAACTCAGCAGTATTCTGGTTAAATTTCTGGCTGTCATTTAATAATATTTCCATTCTATAGGAAATTGAAGCCAGAGTACCTTGCAGATTATGAGCAGGTCTGCATGGCAAAAATACATCGATGGTCCTGGCAGATCAACAGTTAATGAATAATTTTAGATGCGATGTTCTAAGACGTAGCCCTTTGACCATCAACTACTCCACCTGCCCCGTTTGCCCTTCTCACCCCACAGAGCATATATGGGGCATGTGAAAACCCAGACGTAGGAAGTTATAGATGCTGAGCTAAACAGAGATTCTGAGATGGGTGGCTAAGAGACAGGCCTTCTCCCCAGAGACCCAGACTGCAATTAGACCAGCGGTAGTAGTAAGGCTTTGTCATTAGGGTCCAAGATTTAGAAATTATTAACCTTCCTGATGCAACGCCTTCTATGCTTTATTATAAAATGACACATGGGGCGCCTGGGTGGCTCAGTCAGTGAGTGACCAATCCTTGATTTCAGCTCAGGTCACGATCCCAGGGTCGTGGGTGCGGACCCCGCTTGCACTCTATAAATAAAATAAATAAGTGAACAAGCTAACAGACAGACACAGAAAAGTTTGGCCCTTAAAAAAATGCACATTTCTACTTCGTTCTAATAATAACTTAGTCCCTGCTTCCTGGCTTCGTGTTGAAAAGATGATTAATCAATTTGGCCTGGGACGAAGAATCACAAGCCTCTACTCTCTCTTACCCTTTCCGGCTTACACCTGGTTATTTGCCTCAACCCTGTCCACTCCCTCATGTCCTCACTGCATCTCCTCATCATCCTACTGTTTGAATCAGCCTTTACTGGTTGAGGTGAGGCTGTTAAAGCTATTAAAATGTGTTTGCTTTTTATTCTCCACGTGATGGGGAGATACCGGAGCGTTTTAAGCAAAGGGATAACACTGACCTGATTTATGGTGTTAAAGTTTCACTCCGGCTACTGCGTGGCGAACAGACAAGACAGGCATCGCAGAGGAGCAGCAATGAGGGATCAGTGGGCTGCCTTGCACGGTAGCGGCGGAGGCGGTAAATACAGCAGGTGTCTTATTTCCTTCGAGACAGAGCGAACCAGACGTGATGGTGGATTGGACGTGGGACCTCAGGAGTCAACAATATTCCCCAATGTGTTGTGCCTGATTCGTGAGTCTCCTGAGACCCCCAAGGAGCCGACATCGATGCAAATACAAAAGGGTCTTTATTACAAGCTCGAGCAGGGGCTCACTCGCCTACCCGTGTGGTGGCAGAAGGTGAGGCCCCGAACAACAGCGAGCAGGGTTTTTATGGGGTCAGGGACTGTGGTGTTACAGTGCACACGTTGTACGTATAGCATCATCACATAAGCACTGATTACAATTGTACAGCATCCATGGTAACAGCTTTGACCGTTCAGTATCTGTGAGGTGTCTGTTACTTTTGGTGGGACCCAATCATGACTTTTGAGGATCCTTTGAAAATGACCAGTTATGAGGTGAGTTCAAAGGACCCATGTGGGGTTCAGGCCAGTGGTGAGAAATTGGCTAGTTTGTACAAAATAACTGTCTGCAGTTCCCAGCCCTGACTCAGACCACAGGAATGTTGTTTGATTAGCTGATCTGAGGGCGGTCCGAGGACGGCTTCAGCCTAGAACAATCTGAGGCTTTTCCTGGAACTGGGGCCTGTGTGCAGTCCGAGGTTGCTCTTAATGGAGGCCTTAATTTCAAAATGATGTTACTTAGGCTCTTCAAGTGATTTGCCTGAACAACGTGAGGAATGAGCACATCGTTTGCTGAGGTGGGAGACTGAGAAGACTGTGGTAGGAAACATCAAGAGCTATGCTCTGGATACTTTAAGTGGAACCTTCCCTTTTGGGCGTCCAGGTTGGTGACGTCATGATGCTTGAGTCTGGAGCTCTGGACAGAAGAAGTGCTTTTCAGGGAACCCGGTTTGTGTGGTATTTAGGTAGTGGAACTAGACAGGGTCACCCGGGGGGAAAACAGCACATGGCAGATGGCAGTTCTAGGGAGAGACCCTGCAGGGTCCCCTAATTTAGAGACTAAAAAACAAGGGCAAGACAGTCAAATGGTCTCAGAAGCAGCCTCCATGGGGAGAGGAAGAACCTGCGTGCGTTCCATTTTTTTCTTTACTCTAAAGACGGGCATCAAGCATCTCTAGAAAAGGAATTAGGAAACCCACCTGGGACTCACAGAAATTGTATGAAACAAGTCCCGCAAAGGGATCTGGTACATTCTCCCTAGAAACAGGTTTGTGCTTATCCGTGCGTGCACGCGGGCGGGCATCCCCACACGTTCAGGCGCTCAGGCGCGTCTTCACGGCTGCAACGTCACACGTCTATGTGCGCACCCGCCCGCCCACGGTCATGCAGAGCGGTGACACATGACTCCTGGCAAGCTATTCTAAAGATAACCAGTCTGTTGTACTTTTCTGGAAGATCAACTTGACATTTTAATTATGGGTAAAAGTTCAACCAAATACATTACTATCGAATATTGTGACAAGGGCTTTCATCCTGTGTTGAGATTCCAGGAACCAACGGCTCAACTGTAATTATATAAAACGAGGGGATAAAGACTTGGGTAACTTGCCCACTAAATAATCAGAAACGGGCCTTGGACTTCTGAGACCTGCATCTTTAGATCGAGTGTCAGTTCTCTATTCCTGCATAAAAAAGGACAGTTTCTGGGGGCTGGGGGTGGGGGGGGGTCTCATGGGTGCCTCTGGCTCAAGGTCTCCCAAAGCCTCCAGCCAGCGAGCGGCTGGGGGACGACTTCCAGGCTGTCTCTCCCCGGCCTTGGTGGCCTCGGGTCCACACCCGCCGCGGGCAGGGACCTCAGATCCCGCCCCCAGGCCTCTCCTCAGGGCGGCCTGGCCGCTGGCTCTCCTGAAGCACGTGCAGCCCGTGCCCGTGGGCACTGCTGTTTGGTTAGAAGCCATCACGGTGCCAACCCACACTCGGGGCTGGGGAGACCACGAGGGGGAGAGCGTGGGGTGGGGGGCGGTAGATAGCCCAGGAAGCAGCATTTTATTTTTGTTTTTAATTTTTTCTTTTAGTGTTTTATTTCTGAGAGAGAGAGAGAGAGAGAGACAGTGTGAGCGGGGGGGCGGGGGTGGGGGTCAGAGAGAGAGGGAGACACAGAATCCGAAACAGGCTCCAGGCTCTGAGCTGTCAGCACAGAGCCCGTCTCGGGGCCTGAACCCATGAGCCGTGAGATCATGATCTGAGCCGAAGTTGGATGCTCAACCGACTGAGCCACCCAGGGGCCCCCAGGAAGCAGCGCTTTTGACACAGCCCTGAAGACCGTGTGCATTTGACAAGGAATCCGAAGCATTTCGGATCGCCTCTAACCGTTCCTGGCCCCGCACAGCGCTCCTCAGGAAGCTGGCAGACGATGGGGAAGCGGCTACACGGTACTCCCCATCGCGATGCCTTGTCTACATCCCGTCTCAGTGCAGCAGGTTTGAACCCGGCATCGCACCCCAGGGGTGGGGAGCAGGGACTTGGCAGCGCTCGTTATTTTCCTGAGCACTTTAAAGTAAGTCTCCACCATCTGTTCTTCCCTAATCACAATCCTGCTTTCCTGTGCAGCTACAGCAGTAAGAGTGAGATTCTCGTGGAAAGCTCTAGATGCGGCCTAGCTCGTCCTCTAGGTTCTCAACTAATTTGCTCAGCGGCAACAGCATGAAATCCAAGGCGTCTCCTCGGAGGCGGAGACACAAAAACCAGGCTCTTTGTGGGTACAATACTCACATGTGTGGGATTCGCGTCTGAGTCTCTCTTTTTCTCTCCGTGTGCGTCTCTCTGTAATTGTATTATTGCAAACAGGAATTCTCCTTAAGCAGGATTATACATTTCGAATTCCCCAACTGTCTTTGGTAATTTTAGCTTGCTTTAGGGATAAGGAGAGGATTTCAGCGGAAGCCCTTTAAACAGGAATTAAACTCATTTGCACAATTTAGACCTGCGGATCCCTCCTGAGCACGTTGACGCATTTTACAGAGTTTAACACTGCAAATATTCTTTTATTTCTCGGCTTCCCCCCCCCCAAGGAATTATTCATCAGGAGGAACTCTAAAGCAAATCAAGAGATACATGGCTGTAAAAATAATCTGCTGATATTCAAAAGATAACAGCGGTTTAGCATCTCAAAGGGTGAGAGCCTTTAAGGAAGGACAGAAGCCTGTTCCTCAGGACTACTGGTGTTGCTGTACTGGTGAGTAGCAATGCATTGTGGGCCTTCTAAATATTGACAACCTGCAAAACAGCGCCCCCCACCTCCCCCCACCGCCCCCACCTTGCTGTCAAAATCTGCCTGGCAGGCCGTCGACTGGCATTGAACACGAGACAAATGGCTAACGCTGTCGCATCCATTAGGTGCCAATGATGAGCGCAGTTTTGCTGAGTAAGTGGCACATGTGGGGTCGAGCCCAGAGACACCAATGACACCCTTGGGTGCCTTTTCTTAAGCCACTAGACCTTTCCGATCTGTAGACAGGTCAGCGGGTGGGCACAGGAGGAGAGCACTGGGGTCTGGGCACCATGATGTTTAGGTTGTTACCTGGCATCCACCAGCCTTTGAGATCTTTGATGTGCTAACATTTGCAGGGCAATAATTGGTCCCCTCCCGCGCCAGACCGCAAAGCAGGGGCGAAGTGCGCCCGAGACCCTTGAGGGGAACCGTGATGGAGGAAGAGGCCTCAGGTTTCTGTGCAAGCTCAAGGCTTTAATTGGAATGAATCTGTGTGTTCTCTGTTGAGTCGGGTTTGCACAGATTCCCTGCTCATTTTCTTAATACTCGCCCGAGGAGAGCCTGTCACACTGTCACAGAAGACCACATCATGCTAATGTTCTCAGCCTGGGGCATTTTGCCCATGAGTAGCATGGTCCGTGCTCCAAGATTTCTACCCTGTCCTTTACAATGCTGTACTTAGACAGAGCTCCTACATAATTTCGGCTCTGCTTAATTCTGCTCAAGTCTGTTAAGAAAATAGTTTCACAGAAACTGCTGGTTATTGGCTTCTAACTTCCTGCCATTACAAGATGCTAGCGTTTTAAAACAGGAGTCTTCAAGTGCAGAGGAGAAATGCCACACCAGAGAGTGCTGGTCTGTCCAGAGAATGCTCCAAGGGCAGAACATTCCAGAGAGAGTTTATGAACAGATGTTAACTGAGGGTGAAAGGGCTCTTGTTTCACAAATTCCGGGACAGTTGATGAGCTTCTCTGAGTGGTTTACTGTGGGCTTTCCCTGTTCTTGGTGGTGGCAGGGGCTCTTCCCCTTGGCTGTTTGCGTTCTTGCTGTGGAAACTGCATAGGGGAATCTGTGTTGTGTAGTCTGGGATTTGGGACTAGAGGAGAAATAATAAGCAAGGCAGAAATTCAGAGTGGGTGGGACAGAGGTGAACACAAATTCCAAAAACAGAAATTGTCGATGGAAAAAACACAAAACAAAAAAAGCTGAGGGAACTGGAAGAAATGACACACAAACACATGGAAACATCCAACTGCATTCTCTTTGGATCAAACATTATTATTTTAATGAGCTTTTTTTAGGCCTGTTTTTGTTTTCAGAATAGTGAATGCTCTTTAGGTATCAGTGTGACTTTTTCTGAGTGTTTGCGTGGCTTTTCCCCACTTTAGAGTCTTTGCGAAAGTTCACGCCACTCAGTCACTATTTGGAGCTTGGATGTAATGGTTTTGGGAGGCGGAGCCCTAGAGAGTGCTGGTTTGAGGGCTCTTTTTATGATTCAAGAGTTCCCAGCATTGGGCACATTGCTGAGGGCCAAAGTCTTCTCACCTGCCACTCTGGGAGAAGTTCCATGTCTCACACCCACATGGGACAGACAGACAGACCCAGACATGCTGCATAACTCATAAAACTATCCCCAAAGTAAGTGCTGCTAGAGGTGGTCACTGTGGGGTCTGTCAGCATGCACAGAAAGCCCCGAGTTGTATGAATGGAAACCAACAAAACACCCAGGTTGTGTCCGGTGACCGCTGAGAAGCCATATCTGATGGGACAGTCGAGAGCTATCTAGGCTGCTTCAGCCTCTACAACCATGAGTAATTCGGGACCCCTGGGTGGCTCAGTTGGTTAAGCATCCGACTTCAGCTCAGGTCATGATCTCACAGTTCGTGGGCTTGAGCCCTGTGTCGGGCTCTGTGCTGACAGCTCAGAGCCTGGAGCCTATTTCAGATTCTGTGTCTCCCTCTCTCTCTGCCCCTCCCCTGCTCACTCTTTCTCACAAATAAATAAAAACGTTTAAATACAAACAAACAAACAAATACAACCATGAGTAACTATACCAGGTTCAGGTTCTGCACCCTTCTAGACAAAGTGATTGGTGGTGTTTAAACAAAATCTCCTGTACCGTCATAAGGAGTGCTGATGCCATTGGCCAGCCTTCTGCCCTAACTCTAAGGTGGAACAGGTTCCTGGTCCTCAGCTGCTTCTGTTCCAGAGGAGAGAGTTTCCCCATCAGCTCATAGCCCATCTGCTGGGAGGAACATTGACCTTGTAGTCGGCCTTCTACTTTTAGCTCATGAAGTGCCCTGAACCATCTAGTTGCAGGGCCTGGAACGCACAAGCGGGCTCACCCCAGATGGCAGTAGTGCGGCAAGTGCTACATAAGAGCCTCCAGCGCATCTGGGACAGAAACGCCCCCGTAGTCACACACGGTTATAGCTCCTGCCGTGTACGATGATGTAGGAAGAAGACACACAATACACACGATGCATTTCTTGGAGACCCCAAGGGAGATGCATCATGTGCTGTCAATCCAGCAAGAACCCCAGGTGGCATCTGTCTGTCACCAGCCTGATCGGTCTGCCTGTCCTCAGCCCCTGTGAGCCAAGTGTCCCCACCCTTGGACAAGTACGGGGATTTCTGATACTGCAGATTCCACTCCCCCTTGACCAAGTGGCTTTTCCCAAGTGGGAAGAATAAGAATGCACCCTGTTTTCTTTATACTGAAATGACAGCAGCTTACAAAAATGACCTGCATGGTCCCACATCAACTTTCATTTTGTAGGAAATGGCTCCTTCAGGTGTTACATGTAGCCCTACCTCAACCTGGCACCTCTAAATGGGTCAGTGCATATCTGGGGTCGGGGAGGGATCAGCCTGACTCTTTTTCCCAAAGCAGAGGGTCAGACCCCTCTTCTCTGGGATGAATTGATTGCCAGGAGGCCCTCAGAGCCTCCAAGCAGCCGGCACTTATAAGGAGTACCTTGCTGTCGCATAAATGAGTATATGCACCATGGTTTTATGGGGGTTTTCCCGTCATGCACATGAATGACTGAGCCATTGGACTTTCCTATTGACTTTTCCTCAAGCACACAGCATCTCCCCCTCCCAAATTCCTTTTCAAGTAGCTCGCTCCATAATAGTGAGATCTACAGAACCCAGATTCCTTAGTAATGAGAGAAAAATTTAAGATGCAAACAGAAAGATTATAAAGAGTCGTCTAACATTTGTTGTTATTTTTAACATTTAGTCAGCTTTGAGAGACAGAGAGAGACAGAGCCTGAGCAGGGGAGGGGCAGAGAGAGAGGGAGACACAGAACCCAAAGCAGCTGTCAGCACAGAGCCCACTGAGGGGCTCGAACTCATGAACTGCGAGATCATGACCTGAGCCAGAGTCGGGTGCTTAACCGACTAAGCCACCCAGGGGCCCCTATTCATGTAACATTTGAATAGCAAAATAAAATAGGCCTCATTTTCCTTGTTGAATGTGAATTGCCTTCCTCTTGGCAATAAATCATTCCCTCAGTAAAAGGTAAACGTTTTGTCATTATCACCTACAAGGTCCATGTAGAAAAAGCTTACTACAAATGGTCTGCAATATAAAAGATGTGGCTGGAGTGGAATTTGATGCTCCCGTTCTCCACGGGTCAAAAATAAACGTAAATATTGACAAGCTTTAAAACTTTCATAAGCCACGATGACAGATTTTTTTAAAAATTAGGCCAGCGATACGAGGCCAGAAATATAAGATCCAGGGTGTGTGCAAGGAGGCTTTGGAATTTGTATCCTTTGGTTGCAAAGTCTTTCCAGCTGGGAGAGATAAGAAGGACGGCAACGGGCTTAGAAGATGTTGGCACTGTCAGGGGCGGTAGAAATCAAGGGTATTTTTGCTCACTTGCTCTCATTTCATGCCTGGGAAACATTCCGAGTGACAGAAACCTGGTGGAGGAGACCGGGGAGACTATTTAGGAACGGATTTAAAATAGCAAGTATCAACGTTTTCTAGAAGTCAAGAATGCAGTGAAATAGCTCTTCTGAAGTCTTGCTGGGGGAGTTAAAAAGTCTTGTGAAAAAGCCAGAGGAATAAACTGCAACATACAACTGCCATGTGAAGTCAGCAGCTCTTTCCAAATTGGAGACCATTGAAGAGTCGTTTTATGAGGCCAGTGAGCTGAGACCCCTTAGCCGGGGCGAACCCTTTGAAGGCTATTTAGATTCCCACCAAGGGACGTAAATCGCACCACACGTTGATATTTTAAAGCGTTCTTTGCTAATGTCAAATATGATGATGGGGGGGTGCGGAATGAAAGCTGAGGGGTTGCTGGTAAGCTCGTGGAGACACGGCCGCCATCAGAATGCAGGTAAGCACCGCAGCAGACAGAGAGAGCCAGGGGCCCATCCATCACGGCTCTGTTTATTTTTTAGCAGGATGGTTATATAATTGGTTTGCTTTTTCTTGCACTATCTTCCCAGTCAGGCGTGGAGCCTCCACAGGGCAGCCTGGACCCTATGCTTCTTTGGCCCCCAGGTCTCTGCAAAAACACAGAAAAGGGAAACTATGATCGCTTATGGGCTAAGCGAATGAGCTGTCTATGCAGAAACGCCAATTATCATGCCCACCTTGCAACAGAATTTGTCAAGAATGCTCATGACAGTGACACATGAGGGTGACAAAACACCCCTAGATGGAAAAAAGGAAAAGACAATACACAAAGCAGGATACGCACTGTGAAAACGCTCCTTAGGAAGAAAGGGGCTCTGTTAATCCAAATTTGACTGTGTCAGCACAAAAAACAGACTTTACGATGACGTCTGCAACAGGAGAATGGCCTGCGTGGCGTGGAGGTGCTGGCCCGTCGTTGCTTCCGTGCATGCCTTTAATTCAGCAGCCAGCTTGGCTCTGGGGCAGGTAATGATCGCCTTGCGTCTGCCCCATCCTCACAGTAGGGTCACGTTATTGAGGATCGCTCTTACAGAGTGTGTGTGAAGCTGCAAGGGAAAAAAATATCTGGGGTTTTAATTACGGGGAACACATTACATAATTCCACATGAAGCTCAGAGACGTTTTATTCTTATTTACAATTATAGGTGTTTCACTGCATTCGTTTATGATGCGGGTTTTAGGATCACTAGCTGAGCTTGTCTTGCGATCAGCTCAGCCGTGGCAAATCCCCTGGATGTCAGTGCTAATTGTCTGCCTGACAACACACACCACAGGGGGCCAGGTCCTTGGATCTGAGCTATCTATTTGCAGATTGTGCCTGTTGGTTGAGTAAGAATTATTTCTAAAACTGTCACTTATCGGATCATACTTTTTGCATTTTAATAAATGTGGCTCAGAGAGCTGCCCGGAGCCTGTTTGCTGGATGCACCAGGCTCTTCCTCCGCCAGCAATGATCACCGCAGAGGAGCTATTGACGGAGTCTGCACGTAGGACTGGAGCCATCAGTGTTTGGAAGAGCCTTGGCTGAGCCGTCTCTCCCACCCGGGAAGGCCTGTCCCTGTCAGGGATGCCGTGGGGCACTCACAAGCCTGTCTCTCCTGCATTCTGTGAAACAAATAGTGTCCAGAACACTCGAAAGACGTTTGGGTAGCAGCAGCCATTTTTACATCATTCATCTGACTGTGTGCCCTGCTTTGGGCCGGGTTTTGACAGGCACAGAGACTTTTGAATTGCAGACAGAATCTCCCAGATTCTGCCAAAGATTTGTGCCAGAGTGATCATGATTACCCATCTCTGAGTATCAGCTCCTGCCAGCATCAATTAATGAGACGATCTCATTCATGATCTTTGGATACTGTGAAATAAAAACTGAAGCAGGAATAAAATAATGATGGGCGAGGGGCCTCATTACACAAGAAACAACAGTTGTCAATCGTTAAAGAAAGACCATCCCGGCTGATGAAACCAGAAGAGGGAGTGGGTTTCTCGAATCTTTAGGAACAGCAGTGAGGTGGATGAGATGAGCCCCGTGTCCATCAGCGCTCAGTCTTCCTGCCCCACAGCTGGGGTCCCCAATGGGTCAGACTTTCTCTCGTTTCCCTGGGTGTCCCCTGCGCCCCTTGGTGGGGACTGCACTCACGATGACCAACGCGAAACCTTCCTTGGACGATCTGTGCTACTTCATGCCACGCAGACCATGTTTCAAATAGGGAATCTTTCTCTTACGACAGAAGAATGATGGTTAATGAATTTTCACTTCTCCTGGGGAGTGACCTACCGTTGAAATAAATACAAGCAAGATGGTCAAGTTAGAATGCATTCCAATTCCAGCAAGCCATTGAGAATCCCTGTGACATTTGGGCAAGTCTTTTCTTTTCTCATAGCTTTTCTCTCCCTTCTCACTGATCACAGAGAGCCTCCTGACCCTGTGATTCTAAGATTCTCTGAATGTTAAAAAGATAAACATTCTCTCTCTCCCTCTCTCTTTGCCCTCCTCCCCTACTCATGCTCTGTCTAACTGTCTGTCTGTCTCTCTGTCTCTAATAAAAATGCTGTGGGTGCCTGGGTGGCCCAGTAAGTTGAAGGCCCAACTCTTGATTTCAGCTCAGGTCTTCATCCTAGGGTTGTGGGATCAAGCCCCACATCCGGCTCTAAGCAGAGCATGGAGCCTGCTTGGGATTCTCTCTCTCTGTCCCTCTCTCTCTGTCTCTCCACCCCAGCCCCCCACCCCCCGGTCCCATACCACACTGTGCTCTGTCTTTCTAAATAAATAAATAATAAATAAGTAAATAAATGGCAGACAGATTTCTTGAAAAATAAAAAACCGGGGCAAAACACTTTCTATTGTGTTGTGGAGGCTATGCAGTCTCTCTATTTTCATTGTGTTCATCTATGAACACGTTTGTTTTAAATTATAGCTAGATGGATGCTTAGCTCGCTAGATGGCTGGCTGGATAAAAAGACAGACAGACAAGCTGGGAGTCAGGCACACGGGTGGAATCTGGGTGTCACAGGTAATGCCCCCTGCACGCAGGGCGTGGTCTCTATTTTAAGGAGCTCAGAGACGGAAGGAGAGGCTTTGGCTGAACTTGCCATCTGGTCACTAGGATTTCTCAGTAGGGAGGCAGGTACATGAGCTCACGGTGCTGGCCACGTGCTTGCAATGGGACATCCGACCTGAGGGTGAGATCGGTGTGTGTTTTTATGGACAGACTTTCCACTCTGGTGGTTTTCACTGGCCGAGCCAGTTTTCCTTTGTGAAAAGAGAAGATTGCTTCCTACATAACTTCAAAGTAACTAAATTGTTTCACAGATTTATCAAACTGTCCAATTGTATGTTAATTATTTAAAAAATGATAAAAGCTTGAAGAGTTTAAAAAGGCAATTTAGTTTGTTTACCTGCCTCTAGGCAAGACTTCCACGTACCCACAGAGATAATTGGTATCCTGCCAAATGATTTGTTTTTTTTTTCTGGTCTCAGCAATTAATTTTTTCCCTAATTAGTGGTGTTAGAATAAGAGCCGTTTCTTATAATTAACGGGAAAGTAGCTACTGAGATGTTTGAATATCACATTCAGCACACAGACCTCGCAGGGCACCTCAGCACCTTCCCTGCCGCTGTGACATTTCTTCAGTAGCCACTTACGTGGCGGGTTCCGTCCCCGAGGCCGGCCGGTGCCGGCTTCAGGGAGCGTTGCTTGAGGACAGTGATCGTCTTCAATGTGCACGCTGCAGCCTCTCGGTCGTGGTCGTGAGTCGCTGTCGGTTAGCAAGTCTCTCTCCCTCTTGTATCGTGAGCGGCGCCCTCAGCCAGGCCCAGCGAAGAAACACGAGAGAGAGTGTGTTCTGGGAATCTGATCCCAGGCAAAGAAGTAAAGAAGGTACAGCCAAAAAAAAACAGCAACAATGACAACTGTCCTTGCTGGAGGTCCTTTCAATGTGTTCTTATAAAAAAATTTAATATTTATTTTTGAGGGAGAGAGAGAGAGAGAGCAGGGGAGGGGCAGAGAGAGAGGGAGACACAGAATCGGAAGCAGCTCCAGGCTCTGAGCTGTCAGCACAGAGCCCGACACGGGACTCGACCCCATGGACCACGAGATCATGACCTGAGCCGAAGGCTGATGCCCAACTGACTGAGCTCCTCCGGCGCCCCGAATGTGTACTTTATGTCTACGAGCATCGGTATTCTATGCATCAGATATCAGCACACATTTGTACATCTCACTCTACGACGACCTCTTAGTGCACATTGACCTATCGAGGTATTTAAAACCATGATGTGCTCAACCAGCTCCGCCAAAGGCCGGTTGCTCATTTTCCACAGAAAGGAGACGTGATTGGAGTTTGCTGCCGGCGAGTCATCATCTACACACAGCAGCCCCACACTCGTGTGTCAGGGCCCAGCGCTCTCCCCACGAGCTCGTGTGGCTGACACAGTGCTTTTGTCCAAATGCAAGAGCTTTACAGTCATTAAATGCAAGACCTTCTTAGGAACAAGCTTCCAGAGACTTAGTCAGACAGTCAATAGCATAATGTTTCTTTGAGGAAGGTCTTGCTGAAAGAGACTTGAAATAAGCCAGTTTAGCTTGGTAGCTAAGCAGAGGTTTAAGGCATTTCTCTCCCCCTCCTCCTCCCTCCCCCTCCCCTTCCTCCTCCCTTCCCCTCCTCCTCCTCTTCATTCTCTCACATTCCTTCTTTAAATATAATGAAACAAACCCTTAATGATTATTTATGAACAAGATTCAAAATGAAGATTTGGCCAATATGTTGCACCAGGAGGTTTTCATGGAAACACTTTATCCTAGTTAATAATCCTTAGCAGCCAGGTTTGCTCTGGAAAGCAAGCATTGAGGTAATAATAACAAGAAAATCAACACATCCCCAAGCCCTCGAGTCCAAGCGGCAGAGACTTACGTCGCTGTTCTTCATCCGCGGGGCTGGCTCGTGTCCTGCGGTGCATTTTTCCACGAAAGGAAAATCACGAGGCCCCTCGGCCACTCCGGCGGCAGCTCGCAGATGCTTAAATCTGATGACACAGAACAAGCCTCCAGAAGGGATTCGAGTCATGCGAGTTAATTAAGGTGCAGACACGTGGAATGCGAACACGGTGCTCATGAGAACCGAAGCTGAATGTAACCAGGTGGCATAAATAAGTCGCTCTTCCCCAAAGGAAGGCGGTGTGAAGGGAGAAGGCGCCTCTTCCTCACAGGGGGGTAAAGGGGGGGGTGAAGGAGAGCTGTCCGCATCCCATTGGAAAGCCAGGATTTGAGGACTGCTTTCCTTCAAAGATACAATGAGAAGCATCTTGCGGCAAATAGCATGGAGTCGCTGTGTTTTCTAGTAAAAAGGACTCCTGGATGAACTGATTTTTGAAGCCTGTAAGAAACAGAGGAAGAAAAAACAAAGCCAAACAAAGCAAAAGTAGAACAATGGAGTCTGATGCTAACAGGTGTTGACTCACCGCGAGGGGTTTCAGAGGAGGGAAGGGATCCGATGAAAGCAACTCCTGCAGGACTGACTGCGGGTGTAGACAATGTGTGCTCACCCCAGGCTTCATAGTGCCCCTCGCGGGCTGAGTGCCTCAGTCTTCTCCCCACAGCGGCTCTCGGGGATGGCACTGCACTTGTGCAGACCCGCGAGCCTGGTCCTCACTAAGTAGAAACCGATTTTAGACTTGGAAAGGTTTAGCGAGCTGCGGTCCCCTGACCAGGTAGTTTAGACACGTTGTCTCCCTCCCATCCTGAACAAGCGGCATTAGCATCCCTAGGTTGTGAGAAAGTCCTTGTCCAAGAAGAAGGAGAAGTCCTGGGACCGGGTGTCTAAGGACCCTGATGTTCCCACTGCACACGCAGACACCCCTGGGTTTTGGTCTCGTCTTTAGAACTCCATATAAACTCATCTCCACATTGCTTCTTGTGTTTTATTTATATTTGAGAGAGAGAGAGAGAGACAGAGAGAGAGAGAGAACAGGAGAGGGACTCACCCAGGCACCCCTCATAAAAAAAGAGTAGGGATGGGGCACCTGGTGGCTCAGTCAGTTAAGTGTCCGACTTCGGCTCAGGTCAAAAATCTCACGGTTTGTGGGTTCAAGCCCCATATCAGACTCTGTGCTGACAGCTCAGAGCCAGGAGCTGCTTCAGATTCTATTTCTCTCTCTTTCTGACCCTCCCCAACTTGCTCTGTCTCTCACCCCAAAATGGGTAAATATTAAAAGAAGCTTTGAATCAGAATTTGGAAGTTAGATGCACATATGCTATCAACACTTGTATATGCGCGATGACCTAGTGAATTGTGCACAAGACTTAATACAAAACAAACGTGCTTAATTGAAAATTAAAAGCCCTAATTTTGGTTCTTCCTTTCAAACTAGCTTTTGAGTCTTTATTTCCTAATAATTAAAATGAGAACAATATCTATTCTGGTTATGGGGGTGGTATTGTAGAAACTAAAGAGACAGTAATTGTAGATGTGCTGAATAGATGAACAGAAGTATCAAGTGGGAAGGATTTTTTCCCCCTAATATGGCCAGACCTAGAGAATCATAGAATCTAAAGTACTGAGTGAAAGCCAAAGTTATCTGTTGAAAATCCTCCCAATTTAAGAAACTATTCTATAGAGCCATTGACTCATCCTTCTGTCCATCCATCCACTAATCCACCCACCCATTCATCCATCCACCCATTCATCCATTCAATACTGTATCCACAGATTACAAATGTTTATTAAGAATCTACTTTTCTCTAGACACAGTGCATTAGGTCTGGGTGCTCAGTGCCCCAGCCAGCCTGATCTCTGCCCTTATGATTTTTGGTGAGGAAGACAGATGGTAAATATGCACTTTGAAGAAAAAGAAGAGTTTGGGAATAATGGCAGCACCCACTAATGGAAAGTGTTGAGAATCACAGCCCAATGGAGTTTAGGGACGCCTCAGGCTAATGCCCAGACCGCTTTCAACTAATAACTATTGCCAGTGAATATTGGAGATCAGTCAAAATTAGGAAAAAGAGTGGATTATCCAATGTACGTTTAAAATTTTTAATTTTAACAATTTAACTACATATTAATAAACTTTCTAGGTAAAGTCTTTAGAAGACATGTTAAAATATATAAGAATATTTTCAGTTAGCATAAATTTACTTGCTGCTGGTATGCAGTGTAAATATTAGCCTTATAATCTTACATTATTTTATGAAAGTCTTTGTATAGTAGGGAGAATAATGGGCCCCCAAAGATGTCCAGAGTCTAATCCCAGGAACCTGAGGATACGCCACCTTACTTTGCAGACTAAATTTTGCAGATGAGATTAAGATTGCGGGTCTTGAGATGGGGCAGTTTTCTTGGATTAGCTGAGTGGATGAAAGCCGATCACACAAACCCTCAAAATGCAGAGAAGCCAGAGAGATGCAACACCAGGGAGCCTCGGCCACCATCGCTGGCCTGGAGGAGGGGCCGTGAGCTGCGGGGCAAAAACTTGGACTGCCCCTCGGCTGACAGCAAGCATGAAAATGGGTACTTGAATCCCACAGTCTCAAGGCACGGGATTCTGCCAGCAACACAAAGAAGTCCCCAGAAGGTGGGAAAGACCGGCAAGGAGGGCAGGCTGCCGACACCTTGACTTCAGCCCAGTGAGAAGCTTGTCGGACTCCCGGCCTTCAGAGTTGTAAGATGATGAACTTGTGTTGTTTTAATCTGCTAAATCTGTGGGGATTTTCTGTGACAATGATGAAACGTACTGGCTTAGAAATGTAAAGAGTGAGTTTCTGTGCAGTACAAGCCTGGGAATCAGAAATACGATTTGAGTTTATCAAACCAAATGCCCTTTCCTCTCCCACCCACCTCCCAAGGTTTAGTTGGGACAGAGAGGCCACAGAACCTTGTGCCACGGATTCCCCGATGGCCCAGGAGAAAGTGGCCCCGCTGCTGTTTGCTTGTCTGTATGATTCCTCTGTTTCCACTGAGGTCCCAGAAGGGTTGACGCCATGGCCATTCCTACAACACATGGGAATTCTTCTCCGCAGAAAATGGCAGAACTTTGCTGGGGGACTTTGATGCGATCCAGAACCCTTTGGCTTTGGAACTTACCTTTTCGCATTAACTTCCAGACTTCTAATTTCCCCCAATAGCCAGTGCTGGAAACGGAAGTACCAGAGAAATTTCAGCCTAACTCCCAGAAAGGACCACAGTGACAAATGGCATGTGGGTCGCATCCATGGCAACATGTGTGTTCAGGGAGCATCACTGAGAAACCACATTGGCTCCAGAGTTTCAGGATTGAGAACAAATTAAAAACCATGGCTCTAAGTGTGGAATTTGCTAGCCTTTCTCGGTGACGGCTTGGGGACGCTTTCCAAGCCCTCCAATAACACTGTACAAAATATCGCTCTCACCTGCCCCAGCCACACCCGGGCTGCTCTGGATGAGACTCGGTTCCTCTCCCATAAATCCTCCTGCTGCCCTTCCTGTGGCCAGTTTGTTCTGCTCTGTGGACTGGGTCTGAGTCATTTCTGTGGAAATGGTCACACCTGACCCCCTCAATCCTCTCTTCCAAACCCAGCTAAGCTTCAGGGTGGAAATTTGTAAGTGCAGGTTTTTACCAGTATTTACATCACACCAAATCAAAACGCCTAAATTTCAAGCTAGCAGTCCATTTTAAAAATATATTTTAGACCATGGGGGAGAAGAAGGGGGGAAACGGTGGGGGAGAGGGAGAGAGGCAAACCATGAGAGACTCTTGAATGCTGAGAACAAACTGACGACTGATGGGGGTGGGGGGGAGGGGGGACATGGGCATGGAGGAGGGCACTTGTGGGGATGAGCACTGGGTGTTATATGGAAACCAATTTGACAATAAACTATATATATATATTTTAGAGAGAAAGCGAGAGAGTAATTGGGGGAGAGGGGCAGAGGTAGAGAGAGAGAGGAGAGAGAGAATCTTAAGCAGACTTCATGCTCAGTGTGAAGCCCGTCCTGGGGCTCGAACTCACAAACCATGAGATCATGACCTGAGCTGCAATCAAGAGTTGGATGCTCAACTGACGGAGCCCTCCAGGCGCCCCAAGCCAGCAGCTCTTTTATCTATAAGCCTTCAAATAGAAACTTTTCATTTATTTTTCTGATTTAGATTTCTTTCTATTCCTCTGTAAGTGCTCCTGGTGATAATTATTTAATATATGCTTTCTCAAAATACATTGGTCAGCAAAATAACCAGATCACTACATCCCCAGGTTCCCTGTCCTCTTCACGAAGTTGCTTCTTCCAGATCCTGGGGACAGCTCCCCTTCCAGAGGGAGCCCGCCAGTCCAAGGAGGGAGGTGTTCAGGGTGGCGCCTCTGGCGGTGGAAGTGCAGTGAAGGGGGTGAGGGGCAGCCCACTTCTCAGCAGAAATCAGGAAGTAAAAGATCAGTTTTCAGACATCACCACTTCCTAGGGTGGGGTTGCCTGTGTGTGGGGGCGCAGGTGGGGGGAGGGTGTGGGAAGTCTCTGCTGCGCATCAGGGAGAGGGAGAAGGTGATGTTTGATGAACAAGAAACAGAAATGCAAATTCAGAGGTGGAACAAAGGTCTGACATTGGAGAGTTGTGACAAAACTAACCAAATCATTTGCGTGGAAATTCACGAGAAGTTTTGAGAAGAATAAAAGGCTAGTCCCATTTTCAATAAAACTCCTATTGCTGGGGAGCACCTGGGTGGGTGAGATCGTTGAGCATCTGGCTCTTGAGTTCAGCACAGACCACAATCTCACAGTTCGTGGGATAGAGCCCCACATAAAGCTCTGTGCTGAGCATGGAGGCTGCTTGGGATTCTCTCTCTCTGCCCCTCATCCCAGCCTCTCTCTCTCTCTGTCTCTCTCTCTCTCTCTCTCTGTCCCTCTCTGTCTCTTTCACTCATTCTCTGTCCCTCCTTCAAATAAAAAAATCCCATTGCTGGGATTAAAAGGTACAAATTTCCAGTTATAAAATAAAGTCATGAAGATGTAATGCACAGCATAAGGAATAGAGTCAGTATTAGTGTAACAACTTCACAGAGTGACAGATGGTAACTAGACTTATCATGGGGATCATTCTGTAACGTGCAAAAATATTAAATTGCAAGGGGCACCTGGGGGCCTCAGTTGGTGGTGTGTCTGACTCTTGATTTCGATTTAGGTCATGATACCAGGGTTGTGGAATGGAGTCCCGTGTCAGGCTCTGTGCTGAGTGTGCAGCTGGTTTACAATTCTCTCTCTCTCTCTCTCTCTCTCTCTCTCTCTCTGCTCCTCTCCCTGGCTCATGTGCACTGCCTCTCTCTAAAATTATATATTTATATAATATTATATATAAAATTGCTCTGATGTGCACCTGGAACTAATAGTATATTGTATGTCAATTATACTTCAATGAAAGATAGATCGATAGATAGATATCCTGTTGCCAAAAATGAGTTGAGGAAGAGAAAGTTAAGACTTAATTGTATAAAAATTTATAGTGTTCTTATGAATTTTCAGACTCTGAAAACAGTACACTCTGAATGTTTTCTGATATATGCAAATGTGATAAAGAAAAAATGCACTCAAAACCAGGGATTTCCCACTTTTCGAGAGTACCCAAGTAGTTAATTGCTTACCCAGTCCATACAGAATGCAATTCCATTGTGGTGACATGTAACTGCTGTGTGGGGAAGTGAGGAACAGCTGCCCATACGTACATGCTCGCCAGTAAACAGTCTGTGACTTTGAAGGGAGTCTTGAAGCCAATCTAAGTAAGGCGGATGCCACCTCTGAATCTATGTTGCTCTGTAACCAAGAATAATCCCCATTTAGACAACAATGTTTTTTGGTGTGTGTGTGTGTGTGTGTGTGTGTGTGTGTGTGTGTGTTCATAATGGAAAGGACAAGAGAGGGGCTGGTTCAGGGAGAAGAGGAGCCAAGGAAAGTGAATGGCGTCTATATTTCCCTTGTCCATACATCTGCTCCGAGCCAGCCAAGAGCCACAGGAAACCTGTGGGGGTGGGCTACTCTCCTCCCCTGCACAAGGAAGAGAGCCCCCAGGCTCAGCTGTGTCACCACAACTGAAAAGGCAAGGGTCCTTAGGCCCCTGACAGCTTTAATGCCATGTTAACGAGCTGGAAGCCACACTGTTCCTTCTCACACGACGCTCCTCCCCCACCCCCTACCTGTCTGGTTATAACCTGCATTTCCTTCAGGGAGGGGTGGAATGTAAACATTTCATTTCTAATCTAGATAGTCGCTGCTTTCAGCAACTGAGTTTGTAGAGCATAACTTTTGCATCTTTTCTAAATCTGAGAGCGGGTGGATCTCTATGTTCCTATCATAGAAATCACCCCAGCACAAACCAAGTCACTACCATTTTTAAAATTCCACTACATGTAATGATGTAAATTGTCAAATTTCATCGGTGAGTTTGGGTGCCTCTTCCTCCCTCCACTGTGCACTCTGTAAGGCAAGCAGATCATGTGCTTATAATTTTCATCTAATTTCAATTTCAAAGAAATTATTGTTTCAGTTCTATTCCCAATTAAAACAACTGGGGTCCACAACCAATTCCATGAAGAGTTCAAGATTCTACATTTCAGCATAATTAGTTAGGAATGACAAATAGTTAACATGAGTCCTAATTATCCATCCAGTGACTCGAAATTATTCCAGAATGAGCTTTCACGAGAAAGGCAGAGAAGTAGAGAAAATAAGTGTGGCTCAAGAAAGTCAACGTTCCCAAATTCTGTCAGTTCTGTAACCCTCCCTTTCTGGGTGTGGCTGACCCAGCAAAATGATGACCTCAGTGATACTTTGTGGAGTGTCCTGCCACGCCAAGGTGTATCAGAATTCAAGAGTTCTAGAAGCAAGTGTTTGAGGTGCAGAGAAACCAGACGATTGCCGGTTGCTGCGCAGGTGACCCTGCAAAGCACCTTCTACTTAATGATACATTAAAACTGGAATGCAAGAAGACACTGTGGAGGCGTTCTGTACCCTTCTGGAGTACACGGACATATGCCAACCATTCCGGAACCATTATGCGTCATCAGAGGCATAAATCCATGTGGTTAGTCTGCAGACCTGACATGGCTGTGAAAATCTACAGCTGTGAAGAACAGAGACACATGAATCAAAGTAGTCAGGTTTTCTTTTTGATATCAAAGCCAATAATCTGTGTTTTTATATAAGGTATTCCAAATTCACGAAGGTCATAGTACTCATTAATACATGACATTGTAATGAAGTTGCCAAGTTCATTTTGAATTTTGCATTAGACTCAGGTTCAATCAATGACTATTTTGACCTCTGTTTTGAAAAGATAAAAAACAGACCAATAGGTGAGCATCCGTTTCAAAGAATACACAAAAACTTGGTTATTAATTTCAATTTTTTTCTTAATGAATGTTTTTGATTACTGTTTTTTGATTAGATTTCATCCATACAGTGTGATAAAGGTTTCAGAACCTACTTTTTTTTTAAAAAAAGTTTGCAGTCACAACTTTAAAAATATTTTTTGTTGGAAAATTGTCATATTTTTAAACCTCTACCAAAGCTGCTGGCAATTTTGTCATTTAATTTGTAAATTATGATTGATGATTAGCAATTTTTCCTGTCAAAAATATCATTTATTTTAGTTTGGCAGGATGTGTTTGGAGTTCTCCACCAAACCCAGGAAGGCCCAGGTGATCCGTCTTATGACTTAAGTAGGAATGTGAAGCCGGGTTTGCTCATCAGCTGTCAAGCCTGAAAACAGGTACTGTAATGTCCGTCTCCCAGGTAGCCATCCTGAAGCCAGAGGCACATGTTTGCCCTATCTGTGCAATGTTCCTTTTTGTTAAATCCAAACCGGGACCTCGAGACCTGAGGAGTGTACATGTTCCCATGGCCACCCAAGATAGATGGTTTGGCACCCCCAGGGCTGATAACAGATGTCCTCAATCAGCAGGATAAAGGGCTTCCAGAAGAGAATCTGCCATCTAAACGATTGGTCTGGATCCCAGGGTCTGTACACTCCCTTGTCCTGATTTTCTTGGTTCCTTCTTGTTTTTAATTCTTTCTCCTGAATTTTTTTTGGGCCTGACTTACTTCCATCATTCTAACAAATTCCTCATTCTCATTTTCTGGTCTGCCCTGTGCCTGGTTTTCTTCTCTCTCATTTGGTTTACATTTGCTTATAATATTACACCTTCATCCATGCTTCTTCTTCTTTCTTTTTTTTTTTTTTTTTTTTTTTGTCATCTCAGCTGGTTCTACCAGGAACCCCTAGGCTTTACCCCAGGACACACCACAGGTTGAGCAACAACCCAGCAGTCACCTACTCCCAAATCCTGGGGGGTCTTGCATCTCTCTTCTGACCCCCTTCTTGGTTCCAAAGAAGGAACATACGTGACATACGTGACAGATTTTGCCAATATACACAGAATTCACCAAAACTATTGGTTTAGTAAGTAGAACCAAAGTATTGGTTTACAGAAACATGATCTATTTTCATTGCTCTAGGGGAGGAAATGGATAGTCTTCCCTGGAGTGGTTCATTTATTCTTCATTTGTTCATCTATTCACCACGTCATTCAACAGTTCATTCAAACACTCTATTGTGTATTTATCCGGTCCTTACGGAGTTATTGAGAATCTACTGTTTATGTAGAGCTAGCCTAGATGCTAGGGACGCAGCAATGCTAAAGAAACTTTAAATCCTTATCATTTTGCAGTTTACTATGGCAGAAGGTATAAGTGCTACGGAAAAGAAGGGGACAGAAATGCCTAGAAAGGAGGCATATTCAGCTTTTAAGAAGGGAGGCTGGGAAGGGCTCATAGAGAAGGTACCAGCACAGCAGGTGAGGAAACTATGTGAGAACAGGGAAAAGTCACCACAAAGGATTGAAGGAACAGCGCTTGGTGCTCACGTTGGAGCTGCGAATGGTGCCTGTCTCCGCCGTCCAGGTCAAGATCCTTCCTGCAGATGTGACTGGGCTTTCATAAGACAGGAGGGAGCGTGGCCAGAAAGAATACTTGGCATCACGTCTCAAAGGCTTCAAAATTGGATGAAAATGATAAAACTCACAGATTCAAGAACCTCAATGACTCCCAAGCACAGGAAATGTGGCACAACTACCCAGGGACACATCGTAACCCAGTTGCTCAGAATCAGTGATAAATGAAACATTGAAAAGCAACCAGAGAGAGAATAAAAGGCGATGAAGAAAACTGCAGATAAGATTGACGGTAGATTTCCCATCAGAAACAATGCAAGTAAAGAGACAGTGGAATATCTTCAAGGCCTGAAAGGAAATGAAAAACTATCCATGTAGAGTTCTTTATCTCACAACGTATATTTCATAAATAAAGGAAAACTTTTGGCATATGAAAAAGCTGTGAGAATTCATTAATAACACACATACTTACAAGAAACGTTCAACAAATTCCTTTAAGAAGCATGAAAAGGATGGCAGATAGATCTACACAAAGGAAAAGCATCAACAATGGTAACTTCAGGTTAAATGTAGACTATATCTTTCTTCTTATTTAAATCTCTATACAGTAAGGCACCTGGAGGGCTCAGTGGGAAGTGCATGCAGCTCTTGATCTTGGATGTGTGAGTTTGAGCCCCATGTTGGATGTACAGATAACTAAAAAAATAAAATTAAAAAATAAAATAAAATCTGATATCTCTATATAAGATTATTGATTCTTTAAATACAATGGTAACAGTGCAATGTGGGGTTGGTACCAGGTAAAAGTAAAACATATGTTAATAATGGCACGTGTATGCAGGAAAGAAGCATCAGTACATGCGATGGTAAGGTCCTCGCACAATATGTAAAGTGATGGACTATTGCCTGAAAAAAGTCTGTGATTAAAGATACATATTACTAACCCGATTAGTTATAGTGAATGAAGAGATAAAATGGAGTCCAAGGAAAGTACTGCATTAACTTAAAAGAAAACAAGGGAAAAGGGAACACAGAACAGGTGGGAAAAATAGAAAACAAAGAGGAAAATAACAGATGAAACTTAAACATTTCAGTGGTTCAGACCAGATTTCATCAAATCCAAATGGTCTAAACAGCCTTCTTAAAGGACAGAGTGTCAGCCTAGACTAAAAAAGCAAGACTCAGGGCACCTGTGTGGCTCAGTCAGTTAAGCGTCCAACTCTTCATTTGGGCTCAGGTCATGATCTCACAGTTGTGAGATACAGCCCTGTGTTGGGCTCTGTGTTGAGTGTGGAGTCTGCTTAAGATCTCTCTTTCCCTCTCTCTCTGCCTCTCGCCCACTCACTTGCTCTCTCTCTCTCTCTTAAAAAAATAAAATAAAATAAAATAAAAGCAAGACTCAACTATATACTACCTACAAGAATATGCTTTAGGTAATAAGGCACAGATGAGTTAAAAGTAAGAAAGTTGGAAAAATGTATACAAAGCTAACACTATCAAATGGCCCCTGAATGGCTGTGTCAATATCATACACAATAAATATTGAAAGAACACTACAAGGTCTAAAGTTCATTTCATAAAGATAAGAACTGTAAGTCCTATAAGAAAAATAGGGGGTCGCCTGGGTGGCTTAGTCGGTTAAGCGTCCGACTTTCGCTTAGGTCATGATCTCACAGTTTGTGGGTTCGAGCCCCGCGTCGGGCTCTGTGCTGACTGCCAGCTCAGAGCCTGGAGCCTGGTTCAATCTGTGCCTCCCTCTCTCTCTGACCCTCCCCTGCTCACGCTGTCTCTCTCTCTCTCCTAGAAATAAAAATAAATAAATAAAAATTAAAAAAAAATTAGAAACATCCACAGTTGCAGCCAAAGCCCCAATAGCCCTTTCTCAATAAATGACAGAAACAATAGATATGAAATCAATCAAGGTAGAGAACAAAACTATCAACCAATTTGAGGCTATTGGTATTTCTAGAGCACTCCATCCAATAACAGCAGAATGTGTATTCTTTTCATATGTAGGTGGACGTTTACCAAAATAGATTATATTCTGGGTCGTAAAAAACTCTCAGTCATTTGAAAAAGATTCATAGCCTACCAAGATGTTCTCTGGCCAAAATGGAATTAATTTAGAAATCAGTAATGGAAAGACTTGAAGGAGATGAGAGAGTCACTTTACTGGGTGAAAGATGGTGCCAGGCAGGGGATCTAGGAGCAAAAGCTCTGAGGGAGGACAATGCCTGACATGTTCATGTAAGACCAAATAATAATAATAAATAAAATAAATATAAAATAAAATAAAATTGGCTGGGACATGGGAAGGACAGGAAGGAGGAATAAAAATAACATCTGAGAGGTAACGAGAGAGAGAAGATTTGCTAAGGCTTTTTGGCAACTATAAAAGTGTCACCTCACTCTGATTGGGATGGAAGCTACTAAAAGGTTTTATGTAGAAGAGTTACAGGATCCAAAGTACGTGTAGAAGGGATCCCTCTAGCGACTCTGTGGGCAGTAGAAATAATAGAATGTAGAAGCCAGGAACCAAGTTATGGAGCTCTTATAATAACCCAGATGACAGGAACTGAGAGCAAGGTGGACATGAGAAATGGTCCCCTTCTGGATATGTTACAAAGTAGTGTTCACAAGATGTTTCTGGATGAAATACGCGAAGCAAGAACGATCAAAATTGACTCTGAAACATGTGCCTTGAACAATTTGCAGAGTTATCAGTCGCTGACACAGAGAAGGTGACGGGGGGGAGGGCTGGGTGCAGGTGGGAAGCGATCAGGATTGGGCGTTTAGGGTGGTCCCTGTCAAGTTGCCTATCTAACACTCAAGAGTTAGGGTCACGTAGAAATATAGATTTGAGGTACAGAAAACGGCTTTCCAACTAGAAGTAAAAGTCTTCAGGTTATGTAAGCATGGATAATAATTAAGTCCCTTAGACTGCGTGTGTAGACAAAAATACAGAGCTTCGGGACGTGGGGAATGCAAGCCCTCCAAGTCAGAGGGGACGAGGCAGAGAGAACAAAGGAAGCCAGCAGGGAAGGGCGGCCAGGGGGTGGCAGAGTCCTGCAGCCAAAGGGGACAGTCTCCGGAAGAGGGGGCAGCTGGGCCCTGTGCTGCCAGGTCAGGTGAGATACCGGCTGCGCAGGCCTGATGTGTAGAGAGCAGGGCTGTGGGCCAGAAGGATCTGGTTTTTTTTTTTTTTTAATTTTTTAATGTTTTATTTATTTCTAGGAGAGAGAGAGAGAGAGAGAGCGTGAGCAGGGGAGGGTCAGAGAGAGAGGGAGTCACAGACTGAAACAGGCTCCAGGCTCTGAGCTGGCAGTCAGCACAGAGCCAGATGCGGGCCCGAACCCACGAACCGCGAGATCATGACCTGAGCGAAAGTCGGATGCTTAACCGACTAAGCCACCCAGGTGCCCCCAGAAGGATCTGGTTCAGAAGCCTGGGCACATCTCGGTGTCTGTGCGCTGCCCTGAAACAGAGAGAGTCCACACTTGTGGGCCCACTACCAGCGCTTGCCCAGACACGCGGTCCTCCGTGCCCGCCGCATCCCCACAGAGGGAAGGATGCCAGTTTTGGACAATGCAATGCGTCCCTGTGGGGGAAGCAATTCCACGCTATCAGTGACTCTCTGTGTCCTCTACTCCTGCTACGGTGACCGGGAAGGCAGGTGTCCAGATGGACGTGCCGCAGTATGAGAGCAGCTGTGGACGTCAGTCTGGCGCGGGGAGGAGGTGGCTTGAGCAGGCTGGCTGGGGCCCCACGGACTGGTTGGGACCAAGAAACAAACTGGGGTTTGGTGCTTGTCACCTTGGCAAACTCTGCCCTGTCCTGACAGGTACGATTTCTTGTGGGATTGTCATTAAATGAGCAAGAGCTTGGAAAGCGCCTGGTGCAGAGCCATGGACAGTACCTTGTCCCTCAAGATATCTGAAGTCCAGACCACGTGGTTTCATTTACTAACCTCCGAGCCTTTCCGGGACCCCCGATTCATTGGCTCAGTGAGCACATCTGAGGAAATGTCAGTCGTTTTCGTCCTGTTGAGCAGCACTCGTAAATACCGCCCCCACTGCCGCGTGCTCAGGAGCACCACTCCGTGGTGACCCGCTAAGCGGCCACTCCCACTTCCTCCAGTTGCCCCAGGCCCACCCGCGGGGCTTCGGGGGCAGCTGGTGAGGATATGTCTCCCTCCTCTTTCCCTCTGTATCTCACCCCTGTAACCGATGGGCCACCCCCCAGCTCCCCTTTCACACATGCACATTCACATGCATGCACACACACCGAACCCTGGTAGCGCCTAGGACACGCCGCATGAGCGAGGTCGCGGCTCTTTGTGGGCCTTGACTGGCCCTGCAGGGCAGGAGTGGCTTGGAGGACTGACAATCCCACCCTCCCACCCCCCCCCAGACCCTGACAGAGCGGCCTCAGGGGGTCTTGCCTCTGAACCTATAGTCAGGTTTGAACACTTCCTCCATGTGGCTACTGTCTGCGACCAGAGCTCTGTGCTACCCGGCCTGATAGTCGAACCCGTGAACTCCTCGCCATCCTGAAACAGAAGCCGACACATGACCTCTGGGCAGCGCGGTCTCCAAGTTGCCTTTCCCTCGTCCTTTCCTGCTCGCATCCCTTAGATCTAAACAATGGACAGAAAGAAGGGATGCTTGTTTCTATCAGGTGACATTCACTCCAAAGGGCATGTGTTACATGAAGGCACAGCTCACTCATGTCAAAGGTGAGTCAGCCTCTGGACACACGGGGTCCCAGTCCTCAAGCCACGGTGACACAGGCGAAGACCCGAGCAGGACGGAATGCTGGTGCGCAGCGGAAGGGCACGCTTAACCAAATCACAAGCAGAAGGAAGCTAGTGTGACCTTCACTCACTTACCCAAGGCCATTCGTGCACAAGCCACACACTGCTTAGCAGATGCCACACGCTCAGCGTTAGGACACATGTGCAGCACAGGGGAGGGGACCGAGGCAGGGGGAGGCACGGACGGGGGCAGAACACTGTGATCTGAGGACACAGGGTGCTTGGCACCCAGGGCTGGCCGCTCACCCGCGTGGCATCAATAAGCAAGGCCGAGCCGTGTGATATGGCCTTGCCGGGCTGTGCTCTGCTGCCTGGGGGCTGTGCACGTACGCAGGCTGCCGGGCTGTTTCCCAGCCCCCGTGCCTCCACGCTGCTGGCTGGTCCCCAGGACGGCGGCTGGCCGTCCACGCTGGCACGCAGAGTCTCCGCCCAGAGTGCTGCCCAGGTGCTGTATTTGTCACCCTGTCGCTGGGGTCGGGGACCATTAAAGGCATAGCTGTGAGAGCAGAGAAGCCACACGACGAAGCGTGTTCACATGTGCACACGCGTGCTTACACACACATGACTTTTCCGCATGGGATGACTGGGCAGTTGCAGGGAACGACTCACAGGAGTGTTTTGGCCCTTCAATCACCGAGTCACCAAACATTCAGAAAGGATCCAGTGTGTCTGAGTCGCATCAGAGGCAAGGGCTTTGCCGGCGGACAAGACGACAGGTCCTCGTGGCTGGCTGTGGACTTTTTCTGCCTCCATCAGCCTCCGGGAGACTCGGGCTCTCCGAGACAACACCCAGCCTTTAACTAACGAAAGGACAAGGACACGTGGCCAAGGAGTGGCTGTCACTCTCCCTTAGCCGGACGGATACCGCTCTAACAGAGGCTGGCACGTGAGCGCACGTGAGGTACACTTGTGGTTTCTGGGTACTTTCAGACAGGTTCACACATGCCCTGTTTCTTCTCCATCCGTTTCTCGTGCCCCACATGGAGTCTAGGAGCATTTTCCATTTTGAAGTGGAAGCAGAAAAATCCTGACAGGTGGCCCCAAGTTAATGCCAGGGAGGGAAGCGCCAGGAACACGCCACAGGGACTTGTTCGAGCCATGTCCACAATCGGCAGTGAAAAGGAAGATGTTCTGTTACCCAGTGAATCCTAGCTCGCTGTACGGTTAACCTGCATGAAAACTCCTTGCTCCGTCCCCTCCCGAACCCTGGACCTCCAAACAGTCATCCGGGCGAGAGATGGAGACCTCACCAGGCCAGCTCTCTACGGCTGCCTGCAAACCTTACAGAAGATTCAAGTGCACCTGTGTCCACACAGAAACATGGGTTTCATTCCCGGCAATTTTTCTTTTGCTCATGACATTTTATTTATTTCCATGTTTCTTTATTGTTGCATTCATTCTGTGCTCATTCAAACATTCATTTTAATTCACATTTATTTAGTCGTTATTTGGTGCCAGGCAAACCATATCAAATGCTTCATCTACTTTGACTCTAAGAAGTAGGTTCTTTTATACAAGAGAAGAATAAAGCTCGAAAAAGTAACCAATGTGCCTAATGTCACACAGTGGGCGATCACAGAGCTGAATATTGGATCCAAGACTATCCGATGTCTCAGACTCTAACACTTACTCTGTATTGCCCCTTCTACCTTTCTCTGAACACATAGGTTATGATAACTGACAAAAATTAGGCTTCATATTTGAAGATGCATAAGCTGTGAGTGATTTCCATTCCAAGCTATGCCTCCTACGTTATAGACTTGTATATAAGTCAGTCAGAGAAAGACCAAAATCATATGTCTTCACTCATATGTGGAATCTGAGAAACTTAACAGAAGACCATGGGGAAAGGGAAGAGGAAAAAATAGTTACAAACAGAGAGGGAGGGAGCCAAACCATAAGAGATTCTTAAATACAGAGAACAAACGGACGGTGGATGGAGGTGGGGCCGGGGAGAGGGGAAAATGAGTGATGGGCATTGAGGAGGGCACTTATTGGGATGAGCACTGGGTGTTGTATGGAAGCGATGAATCATGGGAATCTACTCCTGAAGCCAAGAGCACACTGTTCTCACTGTGTTAGCCAACTTGACAATAAATTATATTAAAAATATAAAAATATTAAATAATAAAAAGGGAAACACAATAGAACAAGGTATGATTGTAGTTAAAAGCTGAAATCCACTTACTATTCTAAAGTAGAGGGTTGGCAACATTCAGCATCAACAACAAATATGATAGATCAGGAAGCTTCAAAATCACACTGCAGAAAAATGAAGGAAGAATATTAAGTGAATAAAGAAAAGGATATAAAATCACAATTTTATGTGAAAAAAACATTCAAAGAATACAGAAGGGAACTCTACCTAACCTGACAATGATAGGTATTTCTGAAGGTATTTTTTCCTTCAAAATTTCATATTTTTAAAAATACTTACTTTTCAGGGCTCCTGGGTGGCTCAGTCGGTTAAGCATCCAACTTTGGCTCAGGTCATGATCTGATGGTTCGTGGGTTTGAGCCCTGCATCAGGCTCTGTGCTGAAGCTAGCTCAGAGCCTGGAGCTTGTCTTCAGGTTCTGCGACTCCCTCTCTCTCTGACCCTCCCCTGCTCATACTGTCTCTCTCTCAAAAATAAATAAAACATTAAAAAAACTTTTTTAATTAAAAATAAAAATGCTTACTTTTCAAATTTTCTAAAACTAACATTTATTATTTCAGTAACTGGAAGATAAACTCTTAGTCTTACCAAAAAAGGAGACACACACACACACACACACACACACACACACACACAGATGACATTTCTTGAATAAATCCATAAAAGATAGTAGGCAGAGAACTCAGCAATTTTTCAAACCTCGAGAGCCTCATCCTTTTACTGACACATGATGTTATGACGATGCCAACAGGTACCTGCATATCTTACTCCAGGGAAATTTAATGACAAGGGGTGGAAAGAGGGGACAAGGATCAGAGGTAGACGAGTGAGCACATAATGTCATCATGCTGATGATACAGCTATGACATATATTGAAATTTCAACAAGATTCTTGCCAAGTTCCTCTGAGAAGCGTTAAAAATAATTAAGGGAAGGGGCGCCTGGGTGGCTTAGTCGGTTAAGTGTCCGACTTTCGCTTAGGCCATGATCTCGCGGTTCGTGGGTTCGAGCCCCACATCGGGCTCTGTGCTGACTGCCAGCTCAGAGCCTGGAGCCTGTTTCAGAGTCTGTGTCTCCCTTTCCCTGACCCTCCCCTGCTCACGCTGTCTCTCTCTCTCTCTCCTAGAAATAAATAAAAATATTTTTAAAAAAATAATTAAGGGAAAAGAGCTATAAAAGATGACCAAGGAACCATGAATTGAAAAATTAAGCATGCATAGTAAAAAGATGGGCAGATTCTACCAAGGAAGAGAAGTTCCCCAAATGACATGGTCACTTATTATGAATGTCTCGACCCTGAATCATGGAGCCTCGACCTGCCTTTGTGCTGAGTGGTAGCATCTAAATGTATCGCTGTTTGGATTCTTCTAAATAACACCAGCCAGTCTCCTGCCTCGCCGGGGGTCTGCGGGGACCCTTGAGCTAACATGTCTGAGGAGCTTAATTTTCTGGGGATGAAAGGATTCGTATGAACATGAGATATTATCAAAGCTAAACATATTTTAAAGCCCCGGGACTCCAATGGAGTTTTTCTTTCTGGGAGGCCTGCTGAATAGTTTAAATGGCTCCAATCTGACTTTGAAGTTTTTTTAAAGATGACTACAAGATCAAACGCAGAAAAGCCTAATGCATAGAGAGAGTAGATCGGAGGGCCGGCCTGGCCATGCCACACTGGTGTGACATTGTTTTGATTACTACAGATCCTTTTATAAACTAGATTTTGTTTTATTTTAAAAATGGAGGAAACTACCAAGAAGAGAAAAATAAAATATCGTACACCTACCACCTATTCTTTCTAGTTGCAATGTGCATATGCTTTGATTACACTCTGTTTAAAGATCTAAAATATTATAGATGTAGCTAAAGTCACTGTTAGCCCCCGCCATGAGGAGTCGTGTGTACTCCAGCTTCCATGCTAAGAGTACAGCACCATTAGAAGGGAAAAGTGGGGTATGTGAGTGGCTCAATTGGTTGGGTGTCTGACTTCAGCCCAGGGCATGATCTCCCAGATTTTGAGTCCGAGCTCTGAGCAGGCTCTGTGCTGACAGCTCGGGGCCTGGAGACTGCTTCCGCTTCCGATTTTGTGTCTCTCTCTCTCTCTCTGCCCCTCCCCCACTCATGATCTCCCTCCCTCTCTCTCTCTCTCTCTTTCTCTCTCACTCTCCGTCTCTCAAATAAATAAATATTTTTAAAAAGTATGCTATTCTGGTTTTCACATTCAGAGTTAATATATCACATTCCCCAAATTACATACCATTTTGTGCCTACTATTTTTTGTTTCAAAAAATTCTAGTTAGTTAACGTATAGTGTAATATTGGTTGCAGAAGAAGGATTTCGTGATTCATCACTTACACACAGCACCCAGTGCTCATCGCAACAAGTGCCCTCCTTAATTAACTTGTGAGGCCATGATACTGTACTTGACAACAACTTTGCTTTTTTATTCTGCATTTTGTTTGTGAGACATGTCTGTACTGACATGGAAAGGTAAACATGATGGTTGAGTCCATGTGTTACAACTGGTACCATGTTATTTATTCTGTATCCAGTTGATAGACATTTAGTTTGTCCCCAAACTTTGAATCCATTTTTAAATTTATTTCTGAGAAAGAGAGACAGAGACAGAGAGACAGAGCATGAGTGGGGGAGGGTCAGAGATAAAGGGAGACACAGAGTCTGAAGCAGGCTCCAGGCTCCCAGCTGGCAGCACAGAGTCCAGCGTGGGGCTTGAACCCACAGACTATGAGATCATGACCTGAGCTGATGTCGATGCCAACCTACTGAGCCCCCAGGGGTCCCCCTCAAACCTTGAGTCTTAACCCCTGGTGTTCAGTGAATCATCTTGTGACCATCTCCTGGGGGGGCAAGTGCAGGAATTTGTCCAGGTTATACATCCAGAGGTGGGCTTGCCTGCCGGCAGGGTGCGCACACTATTTATTTTTCAGGATGCTCACACTCAAGCCCTGTGATCACTGAGCTATTTAGACCCCTGCAGGCAGAGAGAAAAAGGCCTTTCTCATGTTTTCTGTCCAACACCTTACTCCACTCTGCTTCCACTCTTGGCCCATCTCTCTTTCATAAAAAAAAAAAAAAAAAAGGCACTTCTTTGCTGTTTTAATGTGCATTTTCTGGTTATTCCTGAAGATGAGCCTCTTTTCACAAGCAGGGTATATAGTCACATTTCTTCTATGAGTTGGCCATTCATTTCCTTTTCTCATTTCTTAGGCTTACTTCTCTTCCCCGCTACCTCCATTGAAATTACTCTCCCCCAGACTGTTCCTTGTATCTTAAACATTGACAGTATCTTTTAAGATACCAGACTTTTATATTTTGAAATTATCAAATTTACTTACATTTTTTTTATTGCTTGAGGTTGTTCTCATGTTGTTTGAATAACTAGAACAAACTATAGAAGGATGACGTCATAGCCGCCAGGACAGAGGATGATCCTCGTGATTTCTGTTCCACGTTAGGTGCTCCTCCACGTTAGGGGTGTATTGTGCAAACTAGGAATCTACTTTGATCTTATTTCATTTTTCCCAATGGAATGTTGATGGTCTTGATTCTTTGAAATGGTCTTTTTCCCCCTGGCCATGGTGCCCTGTCCCCAAGCACAGGCTTTGCCCCTGTGCACTCTTCTGTTCCTTCCCCCCCAACACCACACGGTTCATTACAGTCCTTCCTAACAAGGCTTCACATCTACCCCGGGACCTCCACTACCAGTTGTGACTCTTCAAAAGCATCTTATCCACATTATCTTATCTTCTGAAGCACCTTCAATTTTCCATACACATTTCTTAATTAATTTGTAAGCTTTCACAGGACTATTACTGCAGGGCTCCTAATTGAAATTGCTTCAAATTTGCAGGCGAATTTGGGAAGACTGACATGTTTACAATGAATAAGACAGGTCCCTGTCTTATTTGTATTTATTTGTATCATTGAATTTATTTGTATTATTGAATTTATTTGTATCATCTTTTCATGTTTGTTTGTTTGTTTTTTAATTAGAGACTGGCCACCTGGTGTTATTTCTCATTTTATCCTTTATTCTTTTTCTTAATGTTTTTATTATGTATATAGGATGCTTCTAATATTCCGCCACAAAGGGTGTTTGTTTTACTCTTTTAGCAAATACTCTCCTGTGTCAAAGAAAGGCCCTCCACCCATGGATGGTTAAGGTTTGTTTGTTTCATGACGAATGGCTGTTGAGTTTTATGAAACCTTTTACCTGTGTCCGAGGTAAAAGAGTGATTCATTTTTCCTTTAATCTACTACTGTGGCAGGTTACCTTGGAATTTCTCTTTCTACATTCATTTAAATTATTTTTCCCCTTTTTAACAAAATGGCAAATACAAACATTTCAAAAATTGGACGGTGAAAAAGAAAACACAAAAGCTTATAGTAAAATATCACATCTTCCTGCTGATCCTTATCCAGGGCCCTTTCTTATTCTATGAACAGTCACATTTAAGTGCTTTTTTAAAATATTTATTTATTGACTTTGAAAGGGAGAGAGAGAGAGAGAAAGAGAGAGAGAGAGAGAATTGGAAGTGCAGAGAGACAGAGAGGGAAAGAGAGAATCCCAAGCAGGCTCCACACTGTAAGCACGGAGACTGACATGGGACTTGATCCCAAGAATTGTGAGATCATGACCTGAGCTGAAACCAAGAGTCAAATGCTTAACCAATTGACCCCTGAACTAATTTTTTAATCAACTTCTGATTTATATGTTTTTCAGATCACTCCTTATTCCCTGATGTAATGAGATTTACTTTTTGGTGGGTCTTTTTTACTCAATTTACTGGGCTCACAGGAGACTTCCAAACTATGGGCATTTCTTTTCTTTGTCTTTTTGAAGTCTAGCAATCCCACTATGGACTCATACCAACCTTCACATTTCATTTGCTCCTCCAATTTTCTCTTTTTGGTCATGTTTTTTTCCTGCTTGCTAAGAGTCATTCTGTAACTTCTCTATTGCTAAATTTCTGCTTTGAATATTTACTTTTCAAGAGCCTTCTCTTGTTTTCAGGTCTTTCCTCTTTGGTGGCATCCTGTTCTTGTTTATGGATCAAGTACCATTATGTTTTTTTCCAGGGTATTTATTATAGCCTAAGCTTTATTCTTCTGTCTTGCTTTGAAAGTTGTCTTGTTCCTTTCATTACTTGGGTTTCCTCTGACTTTCCCTAATTTTTTTTTTTTCTCTCTCCTTGATGCTGCTAGCTTTGGCAAGAGCTAGGGCTCTCTAGATGTTGACTCTTTCTTACCAGGGAGACACAAAAGTGGTGACTAGATTCACTGTCAGGCTTGACTACATAGATTTTTCCATTTCCAATTTCCAAATACCATTTAGAGAGAGTCTCCCCCACTCTTGGGGTTTGTAGGTGTCCCTGTAAAGCATTCTCCACTCCTAACTTAGGGACACCCCCATAGCTGCTCAGATCCAGAAATCTGGGAATGGGTGCATGGGAGGACTCCCCTTGGTTCTCATGGTGAGAATTGTTCTCCTCTTCTGTTTTCAGAACAAGGTCAAGGGTGCTTGCCTGCCTCCTCCTTTTCCATTGTAGGGATTTGGCTGAGGTTTTCTCTGAACTCCTCATCAGCTGAGTGCCCCTTACCTTTACTTCAGAATATTTGCCTCCTTAAATTGTCTTTTCCCATTACTGTTTTCCCTCATGGGGAAATACACTTTCCAGAAATTTACTTGCTCTTTATTGGTGGTGAAGATGGGAGAGAAGTTAAAAACATGCATCCCAGTCACAAGGTTTGCCAGAAGTATTAATAGATTTTCTGATTTTTAACCATTCTTTGATTCCTCTTGTAAATTCCTAGTAGTGATGATATATATTTATTACATGGTTCAATTCAACTTGCCAATATCTCATAAGGGGGGTTGCATCTATTTCAAAGGAGACTATGTATTTTTCTTATACTTTATGAATTGAAAATTAAGTTCTTTTCATATTTACATTTGTAAATCCCTTCTCTGACAGTGAGGAACCTGGTTCTCAAGATCTTCAATATGTTCGTGTCCTCGATCATTCCTCCTGAGATGAAACCAACACAGGAGCCCCATGCAGGTGCCTCCTCCTTCCACTGCTCCCCACACCTCCCCCTTCCTCCCTACAGGTGATTTTACTCTCCACTCTCTCCCCCCACCCCATGCCATGCTCCTAACTGCACCAGACCAGCAACTCTGGTCCAAGTGGAAGCCAACCTCGCTCAGCCCACCAAATGGCTTTGTGACTAAATTATTCATAAAAGCAGAAAAGTTGCTGAAAATTTCTTTATTTAAGAAAAGGAAGTAGAAATAATTGACCCACTTACCTCACAAGTTATAAAGGTAAAGATAGGTGGGAAATTTCTCCAAAGTCTTGTAGAAATCAGTATATTTGATGTATAAACTCTCCATTCTGACGCTCCAAGAAAGAAGTATTGTAAAACCAGTGAGTCAAGTTAAGAGAAAGATTTATTATTGGGGGGGAATAAATATATGCATATTATTCAGTATATATATTATATATATATATTTAATAGTTTATTGTCAAGTTGATTTCTATATAACACCCAGTGCTCATCCCCACAAGTGCCCTCCTCCTTGCCCATCAGTCCCCTTCCCCTCCCCCACATATATATATATATTAACATTTTTTATGTTTATTTATTATTGAGACAGAGAGAAACAGAACATAAGTGGGGGAGGGGCAAATAGAGAGGAGACACAGAATCCGAAGCAGCTCCAGGCTCTGAGCTGTCACCACAGAGCCCGACGCGGGGTTCAAACCCACAAACCGTGAGATCGTGACGTGAGCCAAAGTCAGAAGCTTAACCGACTGAGCCACCCAGGGGCCCCTATATAATATATGTTATTGTACAACTTATAAAATAATGTATTACTATTATAATTCATTATTAATTATTTTTAAGTTTATTTATTTTGAGAGAGAGAGAGCAAATGGGGGAGGGGCAGAGAGAGAGAGAGAGAATCCCAAGCAGGCATTAACAGTGAGGACCCCAATATGGAGCTTGAACCCACGAACCATGAGATCATGACTTGAGCCAAAATCAGTTTAACCGACTGGGTCACCCAGGCGCCCCTGATAAGGTACCTATTTAACCTATAATGCAGGTATCCAAACAAGTGCGCCTCTATACATGTGCTGTTACTGTTAAAGAAGGCAAGTTGCCCAGAGCTCATGTTCACTGAAGGCTGAATGGATACAGGAAGCAGACCTTGAACTGGGCTAAGAGCCACCCTTGCCTGGGGTCCCCATGTTGGGAGCTCAAACACTGTCTTATTTAAGCAGAGCAACTCTGCCAGAGAAATTTGATTGCTCCTACTTTGCAGATGGGCAAACTGAGGCTTAGAGCAGTAACGGATGTGAGATCACCACCTGAGCCAAAATCGAGGGTCGGATGTTTAACCGACTGAGCCACCCAGGTGCCCCATTATTACTAATATTTTGATAGAGTATATATAATAGGACATATATATAACCGAAGGCCCTGAACAAACTCAAACGTGGCCCTCCCCCACTTCCAGTGTGCCCAAGCAGTGTAACCTCACCAGCAATGATGACATGCCTACCCTTGCTTTCATCCCTTGGGATCAAATGAGCCCTGATCCCCACTAGGGTTCTAGCAAACAATGGCTACCTCTCTCTTTTCTCAGTGCTCTTAGTTTTCAAACTGGTAGTTGGATGAGAGTTGACTATTATTATGCAAATTTATACTTTAATTGCAAATAATGGTCCTACTCGACCAAAGCCAATCTATTTCTTAGGGCACTCAGCCACTGGAACTATGTTTTCCTAAACAGTTTTAACCATTTTGGATCAGATTTCAATTTATTTTTTATCCTTCTGTCTCTTTTGGAGTTAGGTCTATGTTTTGTTTTAATAATGCTGTAGTTGTTATGCATAAATTGTAAGCACTCTAAAAACATAATTTAATTCATCCTCATGAGAGCCTGTTAATTGGTAGAAAAAATTTTTTAATGACTTTTATTTTTTTTTAATTTTTGTTAAAAATGCAGGAAGTGCGGGGCGCCTGGGTGGCTTAGTCGGTTAAGCGTCCGACTTTCACTTAGGTCATGATCTCGCGGTTCATGGGTTCGAGCCCCGCGTCAGGCTCTGTGCTGACTGCCAGCTCGGAGCCTGGAGCCTGTTTCAGAGTCTGCGTCTCCCTCTCTCTCTGACCCTCCCCTGCTCACGCTGTCTCTCTCTCTCTCTCTCTCCTAGAAATAAATAAAAATAAAAATAAAATGCAGGAAGTGCATTATTAAACTTTTGTATACCAAAAATGCAAAGAAAAATTAAAATTTCTTTTTCCCTTCTACCCAGAGATAATCAAGTTAAATAATTTGATTAATAACTTTACCTTTTTGAAATATAAGCATACACTTTATAACATTTAGAGTATGCTATACTTTAAAAACAATTTGCTCTCTTCACTAATTATTATAAAATTAGCATTTGCTATGCCTATGAATATTATTTCAAAATTATAAATAAGTGGAACATTTTACCCCATGGCTAGAATAAATTTTTTTTTATTTTTTATTTTATTTATTTATTTTTTTTATCTCTAGGAGAGAGAGAGACAGCGTGAACAGGGGAGGGTCAGAGAGAGAGGGAGTCACAGACTGAAACAGGCTCCAGGCTCTGAGCTGGCAGTCAGCACAGAGCCTGACGCGGGGCCCGAACCCACGAACCGTGAGATCATGACCTAAGCGAAAGTCAGACGCTTAACCGACTAAGCCACCCAGGCGCCCCTAGAATAAATTTTTTTAAGATTCTCTTGTTCTTGAGGATCTGCCTTGTATCTAACTGATTGATACAATAGAGAAAAGCATGAATTCTGCTTGTCTGTGCACCTATTTATTATGTTTCTAATTATTTCTTGGAAATAAATCTGAAAGGAAATGGCTACGTGGTCCTGTGCTGGGACTTGTCTGTTCTCTCTGCACCTGTTAGGTTTCCTGACAAATGGCAACCCTAGAAAATGTTTGCCTAATGAACGAGCGAGTGAATGGGAATCGGTGTGTCCAGCTCTGAAACTCTTTGAAATCTCTTTCTCTACTGTGAAACTGTTTTCGTGAAAGGTACCCCAAAGTACATTCCCCGTACAGGTGGTATCAACCAAAGCAGGTTGTTTTGGGAGCTTAACACACAGAAAAGTTTCTTCTCCTGCCCACGTTCCCTGGCCACTGCAGGTTGGCACTTTCCCCAGTTACCATCGTCCACAAGGAGCCCAAGACGAAGGTGACTGCTTGGCAAACCTTCCTCCACCCTTGTCTGGGGGAGACAATCATGCCAGACGTCCATGGGATCTGAGACTCCACCCACACCGGACACACTGCACTCAGGTTCTCAAACCCTTGTCCAGAATAAGTCGCTTGTCCATACCGACATTCCAGAGCAGAAAAAGTGTCCCAAGGCTAAGAAAACGGAAGATTTGGTGATGATGTTAATTATTACCACAAAGCGAATAGTCTTTGCTAGTACTGATTTTCATTTTAAAATCTTTAAGTGATACACAAAAGTCGTATCTGTTAAGCATCTAGAGCTCACTAGTTACAAGTGAGCAACGACGTTGTTGTATCTGTTTCACCCTTATTTTTATGACCTTTGGAACTTGGATTTTCTCCAATATTAACAATAATGAATAAGTATTAAAGAGCTCATACAATTCCAGAGCACTTAGAAGGCTGGATACTGCTACCAACTGATGTGCACGCGTTCTCGTGTACTTAAGGCAAATATTCTTTATCAAACATATTGAAAATATTCACCCAAGGTGTTTTGGTCTTTTGATTTTGCCTACGATGTTGATAATGCAATGAAAAACTGCTATGTCTAATCAAATCAATTAATTTTCACTCTTGTATTTTCTTTTTTCTTTTTTTTTTTAAATGTTTTTATTTATTTCTAGGAGCGAGAGAGACAGCGTGAGCAGGGGAGGGTCAGAGAGAGAGGGAGTCACAGACTGAAACAGGCTCCAGGCTCCAAGCTGGCAGTCAGCACAGAGCCCGACGCGGGGCTCGAACCCATGAACCGCGAGATCATGACCTAAATGAAAGTCGGACGCTTAACCAACTAAGCCACCCAGGCGCCCCACTCTTGTATTTTCTTATTTGGCTATTTGACTGACAAATTCTTCCCCCACTTTAGATGAAATGTAAATTTACTTTAAAAATCACTGAGGGGCACCTGGGTGGCTCAGTCAGTTAAGCATCCTGACTTCTGATTTCAGCTCAGGTCATGATCTCACTCTTCTGTGAGTTAGAGCCCCGTGTCACACTCTCCCCACTAACCATACTGAAATGGCTTGGGATTCTCCCTCTCTCTCTCTGCCTCTCCCCCACTCACACTCTCTCTGTCTCTCTCAAAGTAAATACTCTTGAAATAAATAAATACATAAATATTGAAAATATTTTCTCACTTATAAGTAAATTCCCGTTCAGTCTCAAAATTTACCTTTTTCAACGATTTTGGATTCTCTTGAATGCATGGTATGATGTGACAATTTATGGAATTTTTCTGAACAACTGAAATGTATAAACAAGTGATATAATATGTATGCAAAATTATATAGCAAGGCATCATCGTTTTCTCCATGATTTGTGTTGAGCTCTCTCCTGTGTGCTAAAATCTCCTGCGTACTAGGCTCTCCTCATGCACCAATCTGATGTCTATGCACTATTATCAGATTGATGTGTGTCATTTCTGGGGGCAGTTGAAAACTAGGAAGGGATGAGTCCATGCAAGCCTCTGTCAGCTTGGCGAAAGTGATTTGTCTTCATTTCAAGGGCAACAGCACATGACAGGGTCTTTTCAGGTAGCTAGATGGGAATGGTGGGGCAGAATCACAGCAAACAGTTGTGAAATAGAGAAAGAGATCACGTGGACAAATGAACAGATAAATGAATTCTCTTGCAGACCAGTGTAAAAATGCTGTGGTAACAGACTGTGTGGTCTTGAAAGACAACAAAGCATTTTCCAGATAGTGAAAATGCTAGGGAAGGCATTTTAAGTCAAGGACATAAGTAGGATTGTAGGTGAGAAATGATCCTTATCTCTCTCTCTCTCTCTCTCTCTCTCTCTCTCTCTCTCATACACACAATACATACACACATAAACAATACACACACAATTTCACTATCAGGATAATGGTGACCATTTGATGGGCAACTTCTTTGCATTTGAGACGATGGAGTAAGGCGGGTAGAGTGTTGAGGGTGACTGATGGAGGTGCTTATGGATGGAAACCCCCTTACACTTTTCCATTTGGCCCTGTCTTCTGCTGCAGGGCCCCTCCAGGCTTCGTGAGGGGGCTGCTCTCTCCTGAGGATCACAGGTGACTCGATGAGATTTCACAGTCGGGCTTGAATCGATTTGGTAACAATCTGGGTCTTTGCATTAGATTTTGAATGAGAGGCTAGGTCAAGTTAACATTCTAAAAACATCATTTATTCTGTCTGCAGGAAAAGTTAACTTGGTTTACAAGGAAAGGCAAAACTGAAGAAAAAATTGGGACCAGATTGTTTCGTTTCTGACACAGGTGCCCCAGGACTACAAGCTGTGTGGGTAAAACGTAGGAGGTGGAACGGACGAGGGCCAGGTAGGTGACAGGAGTAGACAGACAAGCGGAGCAGCTGGTGAGGGGGATTCTACACCTTGTGAGTCGATTGATGTTTTGCCATTAAAGCATATTGAGCTGCAGGGTGGTATGATCAGATGGGAGCAGAAAGAAGAGCTGAACAGGAACATGGAGAATAATCTGGAACCAAAGTGGCCAGTTTGGAAAAAATCTGTTGTGGTGTTCCAGGAGAAATGGCTGCCAACTCAAATAGGGTAGCATTGGTAGGGATGGAGAAAAGTGAATCTTGATCAAGAATGTTAAGGAAATGGAATTCTCCAGAGTTGATTGGTGATTTATTTGTGTGGGTGGTGAGAGAGAGAGAGAGAGAGAGTCCCATCCAGTGCTGGCATTTCAGAGTTCAGGAGGTCGGCAGTGGTAACATCCAGTTGTCCCCACCATCCAGCACAACCTGCACCAAGGTCCCCAAGCAGACTGCTCTGGGTACTTCCAGAATAGAAAAAGGAAGCTGAGAAGCCTGTTTGCTGATGAACCCAGCTCAGGGAAAGCAACAGGATCTCATGCTTAAGTGTTAAGAACCAGAAAGGGAACCGAACTCAAGGTCCTTCACCCTTCCTGCAAGCCCCTAATGGAGTGTTGGCCCACCCCCTATAACACCAGACAAGGCTGTAAGTCAGTCTACAAGGAAGGGAGTCATACTCAAAAGGGTTTGGCCAGTGAGTTCATTGAAGGGACTACTTTTGGATGCATAAGCATAAGTCAGTTAAGGTAATCAACTAGGGATTTTGAGGTACCCTGTGCAATAACCACTACTAAAGGTCACTATTTGCCATAGGCTTAAAGAGGCAGGGGAGGAGGAATGCCACCTGAGGCAGGGGAGTGCTGGTACCCTAGAGGGGGCTACCCTGTAGGTGTTCTCAGCCCCAAGGGATGAAGCCAGGCCACAGTCACTAGGTCTGTAGCACAGAGGGTGGGAGACAGGGTGGCCCATATGGCTGTTTTATGGATCTCAATCTTCGTTGATATCTCCATTGACATAAGCCCGAGGGGGAGGGAGCTGGTAACTTCAGACCTTCATGTCCTTGGAGCCCAGGAAAGATGGAGATGGGAGGAGACTGGATCCAGAAGGGCAAATAGAAAGTGACCAGTACAGGGCCACTGAGTAAAGTGTTGTCAGTCCGACCAAATGTGCTGCTTCAAAAATGCCCCTGAGAACTCTACTCGCTCTGCCTGCTGGTCTTTGTCTCCAAAGCAGAAGGGGTAAGTGGAGAGAGAGCAAAGCCAGACAACAGCAGAACATAAGGGCAATGGATGGAGTTGGAAAGGGGAGAGCAACATGGAGGAAGTAAGACCACGATCATGCGCTGTCCTTGGTGCTGAGAGCTTCTCAGGGTACAACCCCGGACGGGCTCTGCACCGCATCCGGAACCAGCCTGCTCGCGGAACAACCTCCCTGAGCCTCCAAAGTGTCAGCACATAAGCAGGCTTTACGTCTTTATTGGGCACTTGCAAAGGATTATGAGATAGACATCTGTATCTAGACGGGCGGTTTGTCATACTGATCTGTTGTCCTGGGGACAGGGGACTGAATTCTCTTTAAAGAGAGCAAAACTACTGCTTCTAGTTCTGAAAGTAACAAGAGTCACATTCTAGTGAAATGGTGGAAAAGGTGTTTAATGCCGGTTTCCACGCTGGCCTGGCCGTCTGTACCATTGTCCTCTCCCCCTTCCCCGCCCCCCCACCAATATCTACCACCAGAGCCTAGGGGAGAACAGCAGAGAGGCCAGCTTGCCTCCCTGGTACTAAGTGTATATCTGTCATGGGTCTCCTCAGACCTTCTGCAGCTAACGCTGACCCCACCCTGATGGTCTGAGACTTCCAACCCACCTGCGAAACACACCCCCCCACACACACACACACAGAGTAAAATATCTGGAAATCCCTCATATGGTTTCAGTCCCTTCAGGAGCCACATAGCTTGTGACGTTGGATGACAAGCTGGACAGCTGTCAGAATTCTCTGCATCTCGCTCAGGCCTCATTCTACCCCACGCACAGATCGGAACGGGTAGGAAGCTGGCACAGTGCGTCACATACATGTAATTTCTAGTTCCCCATTAACCGATCTGATTTCTCTGACAAAGATATCTCAGTTCAACGTCTGAGCTGAATTTAAGGGCATTCTGGTGACGCTCTATGTTTTATGCAAATGGCCTACGGTACCGGGGACTGAAATGTCACTGATTCAGAAGCAAACCAAAGCCGCTTAGTGGATGTGTGTGGGCAGGATGAGTCATAACTCATAGTGAAGGCAAAGCGATGGGGGTATGTGTTCTTGTAGTAAATGCCCTCAAACAGCAGGCGAGGGGAGCATTCCACACAGAAGCTAAGGAGATGAGCTTGCCCTCCCCAACCCCCCCTTAGGAACCAGCATGGCGTTACAGGTAAGAGCAATGCTATGTGATGCTTTTCTGTCTTCCTTCTTGTCCTTTAAGGCAAATCACAGTTTGAAGGAAAAGAGATGCTGAATACCTGCATTTATATTGTCTTTCCTTCCCAGTTATAGAGTGCCAACAGAGTGTGGAGATTGAACGTGCAGTCTTTGCTCTTCTAGGTAAACATTTCTAAAACATTTATGTTTTCTCCCTAAATAGAAAAGTGAGTGTGCATTCGATTTGGAGTCCTCGAACACCACACGAGGGCACACACATGTACACATATACACACCCTTGGGCAGTTCTCCTGAATCCACATTGCTCAGCAGTGATGATTAACATTTTGTATGTTTACCTTTATCCCCTTATTGATAGGTGTATAGCAATGAGAGATCAATTGGATGGATGGTCAGATGACTGGTGGATAGATAATGGAATGGGTAGGCAGGTGAGCAGGGACAGAGGTGAATTTGGAGCACTGGTAAAGAAAAGGATGAAGTCATCCACAGGAATGATGATGAAACCGAGGCATTGCCCTTTTTAGCTAAGCACCTGTCTTAGTGTGGGCTTTCTCAGAAACACACGTTGAGGCCAGGATTTGGGGGAAAGTGGTTAATTTGGGAGGTGACTCCAGGAAGCATCTGTAAGAAAGTGGGGAAGCCTGAGCAGGTCACAACAATGGAAAACTGAGACCCCCACCCCCAGGGGCTTGGAGACTGTCGACTAGCATGAGGGATGAGAAAGTGTGTTTTACCCATCCGCTCCCAGCCTTCGCTGTCTGGAGGCTGCCCCCAGACGCACCGGCTCCCTGGCACTTTCCCACAGCCTCACGCTGCACACCTACCGCCAGAGAAAACAGCAAGGGGTAGAGCCAGAGGAACTTCAAGAGGAAGGGACCAGAAGGCACCGGTGCCTAGACTCCATCGACCTCATGACAGAGGCCCTCCTCTGCCTCTGGCCGTGTCTGGATTGTCTCCCTCTGTCCCCCTGGAATGCCCCGAGACCTGCCTCTCCTGGGAGCCCAGGTCAGCTGTTCACCATGTTTTATTTAGCATTTCCCAAGGTGTTACCCACAGGGATTCTATGAGATCATTTGAGAAAAAGGATGTCTGGGGATCTAATAACTCTTCTAAATCCTGCCATGTATTCATCCTTCTTAAAAATTCAAAGCCACCTGTTTAAAAAATGTTTAATTTTATTAACATTATCCTATTATCCGTATTATAACATTAATTATAACATTACCCTGTTATCACAATATCCTTATTGTAAGTGATACAACAATATAATATTAAAAATCATGGATCCCAGTGGAGGAAGTGCCAGATCATTGTGATAGTTTAACTTGTACGCCTGTGATGGTGTCCACTTCTAATTCACAAGCCATGTTTTTATGCTGGCATTCCAGCTTCACCAAGCCTGCTTTCTGTCTGATAATTCCTTAATGTCCCTTCAAATATCTTCTACTTTAGCTAATTATACTCCATTTAGTTTCCCATTTGTTACCTACGATTTTTTTGCATTCATTCATGGTTTATTATTCATTCATCGATACATTAATGAGCATTCTCTGACTCAAAATTATTCCAGTGTCTAAAAGAAGCAGAATAAAAAAAAACACATTTTTTAATTTTAAAAATTAGGATCTTTAGGGGCGCCTGGGTGGCTTAGTCTGTTAAGCGTCCGACTTTCGCTTAGGTCACGATCTCGTGGTTCGTGGGTTCGAGCCCTGGGTCGGGCTCTGTGCTGACTGCCAGCTCAGAGCCTGGAGCCTGTTTCAGAATCTGTGACTCCCTCTCTCTCTGACCCTCCCCTGCTCATGCTGTCTCTCTCTCTCCTAGAAATAAATAAAACATTAAAAAAAAATTAGGATCTTTAAAAAACTTTTTTTTCGGGGCGCCTGGGTGGCTTAGTCGGTTAAGCGTCCGACTTTCGCTTAGGTCATGATCTCGCGGCTCGTGGATTCAAGCCCCGCGTCGGGCTCTGTGCTGACTGCCAGCTGAGAGCCTGGAGCCTGTTTCAGTCTGTGACTCCCTCTCTCTCTGACCCTCCCCTGCTCATGCTGTCTCTCTCTCTCTCCTAGAAATAAATAAAAATATTTAAAAAAAAAACAACTTTTTTTTCATCATGATAAGTGTAATCTTTAATCCCTAACACCTAGTTCACCCCCTCACCCTCATCCCCCTTTTCTCTGAGAACCATCTGTTTGTTCTCTGTAGTTAAGAGTCTGTTTCTCGGGCTGCCTCTTTCTTTTTTTCTGTTTGCTTATTTGTTTTGTTTCTTAAATTCCTCATACAAGTGAGAACATATGGTACTTGTCTTCCTCTGACTGACTTATTTTGCTTAGCATTATACTCTCTGGCTCCATCCATGTCACTGCAAATGGCGAGATTTCATTCTTTTTTATGCCTGAATAATATTCCATTAAATATGTCCCACATCTTCATTCATTCATCTATTGATGGACACTTGAGCTGCTTCCATAATTTGGTTATTGTGAATAATGCTGTTCTAAACATCAGGGTGCCTGTATACCTTTGAATTAGTGCTTTTGTATTTCGGGGGTAAATCCCCAGTAGTGCAATTACTGGATTGTAGGGTAGTTCTATTTTTAATTTTTTTGAGGAACCTCCATACTGTTTTCCACAACACCTGTACCAGTTTGCATTCTCGCCAACAGTGCAAGAGAGTTTCTTTTTCTTCACATCTCCATTAATACCTGTTTCTTGTGTTTCTGATTTTAGTCATTCTGACAGGTGGGAGGTGGTATCTCATCGTGGTTTTGATTTGCATTTCCCTGATGATGAGTGATGGTGGGCATCTTTTCATGTGTCTCTTACCCATCTGGCTGTCTTCTTTGGTGAAATGTCTACTCGTGTCTTTTGCCTATTTTCTAATGGAATCATCTGTTTGTTGGGTGTTGAGTTATAATTATCCCAGTGTCTAAAAGAAGTAAAATGAAAAACTTGACCCACCGTTTGTTAACATTTCTTTTTTTAATTTTTTATATATTTTTTTTTAACTTTTTGAGAGACAGAGACAGAGTCTGAGGCCGGGAGCCGCACGGGCCTCTCTGGATGGCAGTCACAGCAAGGAAATGGCAGTGTTTGCAGATTGAGAAATGAAAACTGGGATCTCCTTCTGCTACTATTGGCTCATGTTAGATACAAGCCTACTGGTGTTGACCAGACCTCACTATATTCCATATCAGACCCATATTTTGAATACAGATACCTCATAAGGAAAAGCATATTCCTGTCTTTACAAAAGAAATTTTGGATGAAAGCTCTGTGGGGAAAATTGTCAAAAGGCTCTTCCTATGGGCCTTGCAGATCTGAGACTTAGGGGGTTAAGAACACAAGAGTTACAACTGAGCCTGGCCCTGAAACCAAGGGCCTATTTTGGGGTTAAGAGCAAAACATAGTTACCACATAGATCTTTGCTAATTGGTGAAACATAACAGTCCCTTCCTCAAGGCCTACTTTCCACAAACCCCCTCCCTTACACTGGCCGCTGGGATGAAGATGGTAACAGTAGCTAAAACATAACCCAGGGGCAAAGGACTGACCCATTCAGGGCCCCATGTTACTCTCCACAAACAAACCAATTCAGAAACATTCATCCTCTTGAGAGCCAGACAAAATACTCCTAACTTATCTCTATACAATTTGACCTATATGTTATCCTGTTTTTTACTGAGAACATTCTGTTATTTCCTTGGTCAGAATAATTCTACTGTTGACATCACAAAAGGCCTCCCATTGTAAGAAATTCCTTTCTATGACTCATCTTGTTGCTGAACCTTTAAATAAAGACACAAAAACCGACAGGACAGAGATGCTTGCCTGGTGATCAGAAAGAATCTTCGGGGCATCTCTCACTGTCTCTCTCTCTTTCTCTTTCGCCAACACCGTCCATCCTTCAGGGACCCCTGGACCTGTCGGAGCCGACTCCGGCCTCTGGCCGGGGAGGTGCACAGAGCAAGGGAGACACAGAATCTGAAGCAGCTCCAGGCTCTGAGCTGTCAGCACAGAGCCCGAAATGGGGCTCAAACCCACGAACCGTGAGGTAATGACCTGAGCTGAAATCGGACGCTTAACCAACTGAGCCACCCAGGTGCCCCAACATTTCTTTATGCTCTGACTAAATGAACTTGTGTTTCCTGCAAACATCTTATGCTTGGCTACCCACTCGTATTCGTCCATTCGATAGTCAGTGCCAATAGAGCAGATAAACCACATGTCACATTTTTATTTGAAAGTCTTGTGCCTCTGGGGTCTTCATCCTCAGATCAACCCGTTGGGGCAGTTGTATGTTGATGGTGAAAGAACACCTCCACCCAATGTCTATTGACCTGAACTGACTGAGATCTGCCTGAAAACATGGGGTGCAGTGTCTCCAGACGGAAGAAAGGTCATATGATTAAGGGGCCTGACCACACTCTGCTCGGGACGTCCTGGTTGGCATTCTATGAAATACACTGCTTTTTAAACTGGGGACTCAAAAGAAACTTTTTTTTTAATGTTTTATTTATTTCTAGGAGAGAGAGAGAGACAGCGTGAGCAGGGGAGGGTCAGAGAGAGAGGGAGTCACAGACTGAAACAGGCTCCAGGCTCCGAGCTGGCAGTCAGCACAGAGCCCGACGCAGGGCTCGAACCCATGAACCGCGATACCATGACCCAAGCGAAAGTCAGACGCTTAACTAACTGAGCCACCCAGGCGCCACCAACAGCTCCAAAGAAACTTTTAAAGGACCCATTAGTCTGGTGAGAAGGGCCCAGGATCTGTCATGAGTAAGAGCAATGATGACAGGACAATTAGACAAAAGTCTCATTTCCATTTCTTGTACTCAGTTGGAAATGAAATGAATAGGCTATGATATACCCCAAAACTCAAGAGAGGTACTCACTCTCTGAGTCACTGAAAATGGCTTTCTAACAGATACGCTCATTTCTGTGCCGCTGGTGGGGAAGATGAGGAAATGCTGGGCATTTTCACCCCCATGACAAACAGACACGTCCCCCCTCCCCTGCATTTCTGACATCACACTCAGCTCCAGCTTCTCCTTAATCTGCTGGGTCATAACACAGATCAGTGGAGGAGGTGGGGGCGCTCTGTAAGATCAGAAGAGAAGATCGCCAGGGAAGTACAAGAAATCTTACAAACACACAAAGAGCACGTGCCGGACCAGGCTGAGCACAGATGTGAGCATGCGTTGAGCGCTGCCTTGTCCCGGTTCCTGTTACGTCACCTCAGGCGGTCACAAACCCTTTGTTCAGTGTCTAGAGGGGAATGAGCACTTTGAAGTGCTCTCCAGTTGGGGCTACTGGGTGGCTTAGTTGGTTAAGCATCCGACTTTCACTCAGGTCATGATCTCGCGGTTCGTGGGTTCGTGGGTTCAAGCCGCGAACCCTGCTGCTGACTGCCAGCTCAGAGCCTGGAGCCTGTTTCAGTCTGTGACTCCCTCTCTCTCTGACCCTCCTCTGCTCACGCTGTCTCTCTCTCTCTCCTAGAAATAAATAAAACATTAAAAAAAATTAAAAAAAAAGAAAAAAAGAAGAAGTGCTCTCCAGTAAGGTGGGCAGGGGCTGGAGATGGCCTCTAACAAGGTGCCGGGTGAATTCTGCTTGGGGGTTTTCCCATGGTCATTTGTAAGAGATGCTCCGAATGCAAATACCTTAAGCAAAACCTGATGCACGGAGTCGGCTGGGACCAGCGGCTCGCGTCGGGACGCCATGCTGAGTTGCTGGCATTTTGTGAGACTTCAGCTTCAGGATCGTCCCAGGGATCATTGTGAAGCTGGACTTATTTTCTTCTAAGTTTCTGACAAATCACCAGTCCGGCTATTATACTATTTATATGTCTCTCACATCCCTTTCTTGAGAGATAAGGAATCTGGCTCTTCTCACAGAATGGATGGCTGCACAGGATCATAATGAGAAAGCTAATAAAGAAGGAATTTTTAGTGGGATAAGTGACTTCTTGAATAAAGGATTCCTTTATTACTTCATGAATCATGGTTAAAAGCTAATGTCATGAGGCTGAGGAACTGTCTGCAGTGCAAAAAAGAAAAAAAAACAGAAATGGGAAAAAGTAGAGAAGCTTGCAGACTCTTGGCTGTTGGTGTCGTTTATCAGAACTGAACCAAGACACTGACTGATGCTGCCGTGTTATCTTAGGGACGGAGAAACCCCAGGGTCCCCTATGTGCCTACAGGCATTGACGTTTGAGTTCCAACGCCATCAGTGTGCTGTTTGTAGCATAGCTTTTGCTAAGAAGAGAGACAAAGCAATGCTTGGGTTATTAATCACATTCATCACATGATCCAATTACTTAGGGACGTGGGGATGGGGAAAACCAAGACAAGACAAACAGAGAGAAACAGTGGGTGAGGAGCCTGGGTCAGAAGGAAGAAGAATTATTGGTGAGGTAGAAGATGGGGAGGGAAGGGTGACCCCCCCCAAGTGCTTCCATTCAGACTCTCCACTCTCTGGAGTTTCCCACGCCTGGCATGAAGAAGCCGGGAGAGGGGCTTGCACACTTTTTGAGAAGCGGGATCCGCCAGGGAGCCCACAGGCCCCGGGTCTAGCGGCGGGTGGGACGACTCAGGGCTGCAGGTGTATGTGGCACCGCGTGGAAACTCCTGGAAAACCCTGTGGCCGTCGGGGAGCCGGTTCCGCTGCTGAGCGCGGACTTAGTCGTTCTCAAGAGGCGCTGCCAGGGGCGCCCTCTGCTCTCCGCGGCCTCGAAGGGCGCGGCGGGCGGCAGGTGCTCCCGCACAGCGCGGTCGGGCCTGCGTCCCCCCGGAGCAGCCCGGAGAGGGCGGCCGAAGGTTCTGTCGCACTGACAGCATCAGAAGGGCCCACGCGGGCCGGGGGGGTGAGGGGGGGCAGGGATGCTGCTCGGTCCCTGACACCCTGCCTGTGGGCAGAACGACCTGACCTTCTCCAGGACGGCAACGGCGACGGGGAAGCCAAGTTCATCAAAGAATCTGAAAAGCGGAAAAGCTAGACAGGCGATGGGGACCCTTCGAATAAAGGCCTTGGGGCCGCCTCCCTGAGCTGCGAGCCTGAGCACAGAGGTGAGGAGAGAGGGTCCCAGCGGCAGCTTCTCGGGGGCCACGCAGCCCGCGCCCTCGCCTCCCTCTGCCTTGCTCCCCGTCCACGCGTGCCCCACGGCGGCGACAGGTGCTGCAGGGCCCCTGCTCTGCGCACCGTGGCCCCCGGGCGCAGGCCGAGGTGAGGCACCCCGCACCCAGGGCTCGGGGGCCCATGGGAAAGAACAGGGAACTGGTCTCACACAAGTGTCTCTGGAAAGGCTCTCAGAGGACGAGCCTTGAGCCCGAGCCCCACCTCCTGGGGGACTTGCCTCAGAAGGAGAAGGAAGGGGGGGAGGGAGGGAAGGCTGCTCAGACAGCAACCCCCACGTCCTTCCAAGACAGGGGAACCCCCGCCCCAGCCAGCTCCAGCACCAGCTGGGGGCCGTGAGCTGTGAGTCACGGGCGACACCGAGCCGCAGCACAGATGTACGGGGGTCCCGTTCAGTTCTCCCCCGTCTGTCATGGCTCCCACCTCAGTGATGACTCCGTGGGCCAGCAATGGGAGGCCCCCCAGGTGAGAGCGTGGGCACTCCCCCCACACACACACAGGGGTCACTGTCTACATCTTAACTTTTTGTTTAGGTGTTTTTAAAAAGTGTTTGTTTATTTATTTTGAGAGAGAGAGTGTGAGTGAGCAGGGAAGGGACAGAGAGAGAGAGAGAATCCCAAGCAGGCTTTACACTATTAGCACGGAGTCTGACGTGGGGCTCGATCCCACAAACCACGAGATCATGACCTGAGCTGAACTCAAGAGTTGGATGCTCAACTGACTGAGCCTCCCAGGTGCCCTGAGTCCTAACCTTTTAAGGTGTCTCCTCAGGAGGCAGCTGGGCACCGCCATGGCATCTGGGGCGGGGCGAGCCATGGTGGCGGCCCACAAGCCCCCAGGCTGGAAGCTGAGGGTACAGGTGCACATGGGGCTTGGAGTCCTGGGCCCCTCCCGCCGGAAGCCCCTCCGGTGGCTCCGAAGGCCTGGCAGTCACAGATCCCAACACCCTAGTCTCTCCTCCTCTGCTGTTCTCACGACCATGGCGATGGACGGACACACTCAGATGACATCTCGCCCGTCTCCACCCTGGTCACAGTCTCATGAGATCTCTCATTCCAGTGAGCCCTCCTGGACAGCCTAGCCCTTCCCCAGCTCTGGGGACGCAGGACGCAAGACACGGGGCAGCACCAGTCTTGTGAGGGAAATGCTACCTCGCCGATTCCCCGGGACCCTGCCCGTGGCTTGAAGCCATATGCTCCTGCCCCTCGGACTCCGTCCCCACGTCTGTTCTCCGGCCTTGCTTCCCTCTTGAAAACAGTCAGTAATGAATTCTTTCTCCCTCGAATGTGGCTTGTTACTTAAAAGTAATAAAACATAATGATTTTTTTTAAATGAATATATAGTTAGAAGGGAAGCCAGTTCAGGGAAACATACTGGAGGGATCTGATCTAGGATTTACTATTCTCCCTGCAGGACATTAATATCAAAAATTTATTGATTCAGTGGGAGCCTGGACATGAATGATTAGGGATTGGGAGTGAGGTAACGGACAGAGAAAGAGAAGGGAAAGGAAAAAGGGGGGAGGTAGTGGATTTGAGTGGGTGTGTCTGTATGTTCCAATTCAGTTTTTCTTATGTAGATAGAAAAGTTGAAATTTCCTAAAACAATGGATAGAATTTGGTTTATCCTTTGTGCTACACCATAGGGCAAACTCTTTGAATCCTTTGGGGGTAGTGGGGACCAATCTCGGTCTGTAGCATCCAAGCTGGAGAAGTGTTGGCTGCTGGCAGTCACCACTTTCTACTCAAAGAAGGTCCTAGAAGTTTAATTGGAGACCATTGGCACATGGGATAGACTGGGATATGTGAGCAGTTTGCTGGAAAGGGGTTCTAAGCTGAGCCGTGCCCCCCCAGCCCTGACTCCTATAATGAAACCAAGCAACTAGATCTTCCAACCACATCTCATCCGCCCCTACCTCAGGGTCTTTTTGTTCAGCACCTACTTGGGTGAGCAAAAACCTGCGTGGTTGTGGGACTGGGAGAGGCCTCAGCCCATCGGGTCCCTCTGCTTCCTGATCAGCTGCTGGAGACAGATCTTTATGTCCTTCACCAAAGAGCAGATGGAGATTTGGCACAGCATAAATAAATAACAGAAAACTTGACTTGAGAAAGGTACATTGTGACTTTTAGCCTCCAAGAGGTACCAGAAATGACATTTCTTCTTGAACTGCAAGCGCTGTTTGGCGCCAACGTCATAGCATTTGTTCGGCATCTGCGGAGTAAACGCTCTGTGGTTCGTCAAACACCCGGGCCGTTTAGCCGCTTGCCCAGAACCCTTCCAAACCAGCTGACAGTCACACACAGACTGGGAGCCATTACCTTCCAAATGGAAGGCTAGCACGCTGAGCCAAGTGTGAGGTGTCCTGTAATAGTTATTTTCTATTTCTGGCCACTGCTGTGGTAGCCGCCTGTCGTTATCCATCAAAACATATTGAAAGCATACATCTAATCCAATTACCTCTCCCCAAATTCAACATCTTGCAGGCTGGTTTTGCATCAGTTTGAATAAGAACTATAAAATTGTGTCGCTTCTTAACGCAATCCAAATTGTCAGATTCATCTCAGCTAAATATCCTGGTTATCCTCTTGACACTTTTAATCAGTGCAAAGACGCCAGTCTGCCCAACGGATCAAGTCTAAGCTCCCAGCTGGCACTCAGCACCTACCGCAGTGTGGCCAGACCTGTCTTCCCTGCTTGCACGTGACACTCAGGCTGCTCGCCTCTCCCTGCATACACGCCCCGTTCCTTGGGGGCCTCGCTCTTTCTCTTCTGCCCAAGGACAATGTGCATGTGGAGCTGGGGGGCTGGTAGGGAGGGTGTTCATGCAGCTCGCCTCCTCTTCTGGGAAACGCACTTCTCAGGGCAGGGAGCCTCGAGCGCTCGTCCCGTCTCATATATAGCACAGTGCTTCACGCGTAACAGGCGCTCGCCAAATATTCACTGCCTGATTGCACTTTGTTGCCTGAAGACACATGGATGGCTATCTTGGAGACAGTGAGCCTAATGAATAAATAAGCATATTGGGTTTGCATTGATAAACATTTTAATTGATCCTGTCCTTAGTCACATTTGAGGGAAACTACAAAGCTTTATGAGACAATTGTTTGTAAGAGACTATACCGTGTGACTTTTACTGACATGATGGTTTTTTCCTAAAAGGCAAATCCCATAAAATTAAAAAAAAAAATTTAATGTTTATTTGTGAGAAGGAGAGAAACAGACAGAGAGTGAGTGGGGGAGGGGAAGAGACAGAGGTTGATACAGAATCCAAAGCAGACTCCAGGCTCCAAGCTGTCAGCACAGAGCCCAATGCGGGGCTCAAACTCATGAACCATGAGATCATGACTTGAGCTGAAGTTGGCTGCTCAACCGAGTCCCCCAAATACCTCCCCATAAGATTTGACATAGACCGACATTTCTCCCTCAAAAGAAAACTACTGAATACACTCTTATTCTGTAAAATAATTTATTCTAGCTATTTTTTATTAATAGTTACTTTTATATACTCAAAACACAATTGATATCCAAGACAATGTGTATCTTTTCAATTGATTGAACTCAAATTATAAAAATTGTTTTCTCTTTTAGCTTCTTGCCGTTTAACATGATCTATACTTTCTACCTGAAACACACACACACACACACACACACACTTTTTTCTATCCAATGCATTAATGTTGAACAATTTTAATGCTTTTGGTTTCATTATTAATAATTTAAGCTTTCTGTGTTTAGCTCAAAATTTATTTTATTTTATTTTTTAATAGCTTATTGTCAAGTTGGTTTCCATATAACACTCAATGTTCATCCCCACAAGTGCCCTCCTTTTTTGAATGTTTATTTAATTTTGAGACAGAGAGAGACAGAGAGCAAGCAGGGGAGGCAGGGAGACACAGAATCTGAAACAGGCTCCAGGCTCTGAGCTGTCAGGACAGAGCCCAATGCAGGGCTCGAACCCACAAACTGTGAGATCCTGACCTGAGCTGATATCAGACGTTTAACTGACTGAGCCACCCAGGCACCCCTGGCTCAAATTTTGTTCCCATCTACTGGGGCTTGTCTCTGTTGACACCATTTGGATGTCTGAAATACTGGTAATTGCTATCTTTTCATTATTCAATCAATAAACACTAACTGCCATGTGCCTCATGGCAAACAGCACTAGACACTGGGATGTCCTTGCGAATTAACCAGACAGGGTCTTGTGTGGAAGAAACAGATGATACACACCATAAATGTGGAAATGATATAGTAGCTTCAATGATATGAATTTTGGGAAAATAACCCTGGAGGCTGTGCAGGCAGTGCAGGGGAGAGTAGTTACAAATTTAAGTCAGTTGTTCACAGGCGGCGTCCTGAAAAGGGGTGTCCAAACCAATATGGGGGGCAGGTGAGCAGAAGACGCATGTGGGCATTAAGGATAACAGTGCCGGCCAAGGAAACGATGAATAAACCGCGTCACCTTGACCCCACATGACCAGAGTTCTCTGGCGGACCTCGTACCTTTCCCACCTGCTCACCCCCCAGCACAGCCAGCACCCGCAGGTGTTGTGTCCATTGTCGTGTTGTGGCCCCACGACATGGGCTCTCGAGTCTAGGAGCCTCGGGACCCTACCTGCGCTCAGTGACTTGGCCGGGGGTTCCTCGGATCAGAGCAGGGGCCAAGGTTAGCACCTCCCTCACCACTGCCCGTGTTCCCTCTGAGAACACCCGCGGGGCGACCTCCTTGGGGAACTTATTGAGAAACCAGAGGCCTCATCTAGATTAGGGCTCCTCCCTTGGATGGTGGCCAAAGCGTAGGTTTTACTTAATCTCTTAAATAGGTTGGCTTTACTTCTCTTCTGTATAATTCAATATTTAAACCATTGTAAACATACAAGTATCTGGTTACGTTCACTCTGCGATCTGAGTGGGCAAAATGCTGATCACAGCTGTAATCACCACACTCATGCCTTGAAGATGTGTTCCAGTTCATTCCCACTCCGTGAAAAGTAAATTGAATCCACGATTCCATTCCAGTATCACCTGTGCTTAAAAAAAAGATGGGTAACTGCACAGGTCAGTTGGTTGTGTGTCTCACTCTTGATTTCCTCTCAGGTCATCTCATGGTTTATGAGTTCAAGCCCTGCATCGGTCTCTGGGCTGACGCTGACAGCCTGGACCCTGTTTGGGATTCTGTCTCTCTTTCTCTCTGCCCCTCCTGTGTTTGTGCACACTCTGTGTGTGTGTGTGTGTGTGTGTGTGTGTGTGTGTGTGTCTCTCAAAAGAAAAAAAAAAAGCCATCCCAGGAGAGGGCTTGTAGATCCCATTGCCGACACTGGCCTTACCTTGTTAAAGGCTCTAGATAACCACTGAGCACGACCCCCCCACTTGAGGACCCTTTCCCTATGTTCTTCCCTCAGCAGGTGCATCTCCTCCATGTTTCCTCTCTGTCACATAAACCTGGCTTCCGTAACCACGGCCACATCATGCACTCTGCCACCCACATCTTTCTCCCTCCCTGAATCTCCTCACCCTATTTTTTAGACACTAGTGACCAAGGATCGTGATTTTCTGACACAGAAAAGGCTCTGGGGGGAGAAATAGCTGTCACTAAGCTGGAAGGTATGTCCAGATTATTTCAGCTAAAGGAAGGCTGCTGTGTAAACATTTAATGCAGGCTGTGTGGCTGCTGGTGTCACATGCTGGCCTCTGAGTACACGTCTGGGAGGGGACCCCCCCTGCCCCACCCCGGGTCTCTAGACATGCCTGGTGGTAATCTGAACCCCGGACCCAAGGTGACACAGATATCCTGCAGACTACCTCCAGACAGTGGGTATTTTCTCCAGGGGCCTGAAAGGGCTGCATGAGCTCTTGCTGGGCTTCCCGTTCTTTCTGAGGCTCCAGGCACCTGGGCTACAGAAGCCGGGCCACAGCAGGGGTGTTCTTGCTTCTCTACAGGTGCAGTTTCCCAGGAGGGCTGGGAGCTGTCCTTGCACACCGGCCTGGGACACGGCTCCCCCACGGATCGGTCAGGACGCGGCTCCCCCATGGACAGGCCAGGCATGTCTCCCCCACAGACAGGTCAGGACGCGGCTCCCCCACGGACAGGCCGGGCACGTCTCCCCGACGTACGGGTCAGCATGCGGCTCCCCAGGGACGGTCGGCTCAGCTACACTGCTTCCTACCTATGCCGGGGACTCTGTCACAGGTGGGGTTTGTGGAGTGCAATGGTGACAGCCTCCCTTCCATGGGCACCAGGTAAGCAAATCATGGAACACCACACCCCACATTGCCCCACAGCCTACCTACCTGAAGCACATTCAGGAGCCACGGGCATGCATTGTGGACCGGCCAAGGGGTTGGTGGAAAGCCTGGAGAACGTGGCGACCCACGGGAGAGCCGCAGGGATCCGGGACCTCCCGGAGACGGCAGATGGCTTGTAGCAAACGCACACAACTGGTAGAGGGGCGGAGAGCCTCGTCCAAGGCGGCGGGGCCCAGGACAAGTCCATGTTTCCTGAAGCTCGTTCTGTGGTTGTGAAAAGACATATTGAGAGTCACGTTGAAAACAAAGACAAAAGCAGAATGGTCTTGACATTGCAAGAACCTAGTCACAGTGGTGAACGCAGTGCGACGTGGCCGTGGGCGAGCGGCAGCGGCAGGGCAGCGGACAGGAGCCGCATGTGTGGGTCTCCAGGCGCGCAGGGCTCGTGAAATGACTGGGCTCCGTGTTCTGAGTCACACAAGCACGCGGCCTTCCATCCTACCTGCCCCGCCGTGGGGCGCACCTGGGCCGCAGGGGCCAGGGGTCGGCTCTGAGTTGGATGGGAGGCCCGGCGAGTGGATTCCTTAACACCCAAGGCTGCGTGCGGACTGTGGCCGGGCTGGGGGGCCGCTGACTGCCCACCGGAGGAGGGCGCTGTGCATGCCTGAGACCCACCCCATGGGCCTTTCTGTAAAGTTAAGTCCTGGGGCTCCTGGGTGGCTCAGTCAGTTGAGCGTCCAACTTCGGCTCAGGTCATGATCTCACGGTTTGTGGGTTCGAGCCCGCATTGGGCTCTGTGCTGACAGCTCAGAGTCTGTTTCAGATTCTGTGTCTCCCTCTCTCTCTGCCCCTTCCCCACTCATTCTCTGTCTCAAAACTGAATAAATGCCAAAACATTAAAAAAAAAAAAAGAAATTCACAGCTTTGGTACAAATAAATGACTGATGTGTGCATACCAAGATGACAGAAGACCAACTTTTCGTAGCTGCTACATGGCCCACGGCTGTTTTAATCTAAGTCTGAAATCAGATTTTTTCCCGTTAGAATGGCTCTCATGGAAGTTACGCACTATCTCCAACTGCCAAACACTGAAGTTCAGAATCCCAAAGGAAGCTTGAAGAAATTCCCTAATGCAGGACAGTCCCAAATGCCTTGCAGTTTTGTGGCATAACATGCCACAAATGAGAGAAGGTGCAGGAGGAGACATCTGCGAACGCAGGGTGCAGCAAAGACAGAGACAGCAAGAGCCTTGTCGCAATGCACCCATCAAAAGTCACCTTCCTGGGGGGCTGTGGGATGAGCCTAGGTGGCTTCAGGTGAGTGACAGCCATTACCAGGGGTTCAAGGAGGAGAAACGCATCTGGGGGACTCAGTCCCTTAAGTGTCCGACTTTGGCTCAGGTCATGATCTCACAATTCATGAGTTCGAGCCCCACTTCAGACTAACTGTGACAGTGTGAGCCTCCTTCAGATTCTCTGTCCCCCTCTGCGCCTCCCCTACCCTCTCTCAAGCACACACTCTCTCTCTCTTTCTCAAATATTAATAAAACATTAAAAATAAGAAATAATAGTTTGGGGTCACATGGATGGCTCAGTTGGTAAAGCGCCTGACTTGATTTCAGCTCAGGTCATGATCTGGTCGTGATATGGAGCCTTGTGTCGGGCTCTATGCTGACAGTACAGAGCCTGCTTGGGATCCTCTCTCCCTCTCTCTCTGCCCCTCCTGTGCTCCCTCACTCCCTCTCCACTGTCTCTATCTCTAAGTAAATAAACAAATTTTTTAAAAAATTAAAAAAGAAAGAATAGTTTCTATAACCACTTGCTTGTCATGTGAGTCAGCACAGATAAAATGCACAGAGATTTCAAAGTGTGAAGAAGAGTCACTAGAAAGGAAGAATGATTTAGAACCATTGTTTAGAACCATCACTGAAACTCCAGAGAATAAGCTGAGTGCTAAGCTGTGGACTCAGGTGTGCGGCCTGGACGATGTTTACGGAGGAAGCAGTGGGGAGGCCGGAGAGGCAAGGGCAGGGCTGCGGGGCTGGGCAGATGTGGGTAATGCACACATGGGTCACTGGGCTTGCTCTGCACAGTGAACCATTGATTTACCCTTTCAGACTCTAGGTTAGGTGCCCGGACTGGGTCAGGACAGAAGCAAATGCTGGAAATGGAATAGTTCAGGCACATTCTGGCATTCTCCGGAAGCTTCCAATATAGCTGAAATTTTCCAAAAGCAAACAGGCAAATAACAAATAATGACAAATGTAGGGAAGTCTGGGCATTCACAGAGGCTTCAGTTCATAGGGTGGACTGAGAAGTACGCTCAGGAGCCCCTGAGAAAAAAATGGGGCAGTCAGAGGGAGGCTATCAAGATGGATGCAGGGTAGTAAAGAAAAGCATGAGGGGAGGGGAAGAGAGGGAGATAAAGGGAGGAGGGAGGTAAGGAGGGAGGGAGGTAGAGGGAGAAAAGAACAGAAGCTTCACAGATCCACCATAGCCCGGACTCTGGTGAAGTACTGATGCTCTCCATGTCAGGGAGGTAGACACCCCGAGGCCAGCCATTCCTGCAGGGAAGGCTCTCTGACCGCAGAGTGGTCACGCAGTCCTGAGGCCGTATGACTCAGGGTCACTGCTGGGAAGGTGGGGGAGCTCCGGGGAATCCACAGACCACAGCACACCAACTACGTCACTGAAACCCAGCCGCAGGCTGCTTGCGTCAATGTGCTGCCTTCCGCCTTCTGGTTATTGTGACAGATGACGGGCAAAGAAGCGCCTGGGGACATGTCCCCACTACTCATTATGAATTCACGTAGAGCCACAATGAATGAAACATCTGTCGGCAACGAAGTTCGAGCCCCCCCCAATCCAGCCTCCTATGTCATTGATATGTTTGTGGCTGAGACATAATGAAAATCCGGTGGTGAAATAAATGGGAATATGCCTTATGCAGGGTGGCATAATTAGTTCAGGACTGTAGCTTTCAGAACCCAGATGGTAGGAGCAGTGGTTTGAGTCTGCAACGCTCCTTTCCTTAACGTGCACATCAGTGCTCATGTGCACATTAACGTCAGAGTAAAATATAGCACGGTGTATAAACAATAGGAGCACAATAGATGCGCAAGCTATAAGCCCAACAAAATAAACTCGGTTTAGATGACAGTGTCGTGTTGCAAAGGAGGTGTGGAGAGAACACTGGGAAAGGAAAAGATTGCAACCGTGATGATGGTGTTCTCTCTGTGGAAACAACATTTTCACTTGGGTATTTTATGTTTTTCTTAAGTGTATTTATTTACTTTGAGAGAGAGTGCACAAGCAGGGGAGGGGCAGAGAGAGAATCCCAAGGGGGCTCTGCACCTTCCGCGCAGAGCCTGATGCGGGGCTCAAACTCATGGACTGCGAGATCATGACCTGAGCTGAGATCAAGAGTCAGACCCTTAACCAATGGAGCCACCCAGGTGCCCCTTCACTCAGGTAGTTTCATAGTTTCAGTTGCATCTATTAGTTGGCAAATTGCTGAGATCAATTATTGATTAAATATGTCAACTGCAATAAAAACCTTTTTATAATAACAGGCTAGATGATCTGGAGTGGTTTTCATGGAGGGCAGATAGAAAAGCAGGAAAATGCATTCTGCTGGCCGACCCTGGAGGTCCGAGACGGTGGGATGGGACGGAAAAGAGGGAGGAAGGAAAGCGGTTAGGTGAGCCCAGCACCTGGAACCTTTCTCCCTCGAGAAGCGTGTGCTGGCTCTGGACAGTCGAGGGACTGAGACTGAACGGAGCTTTGGCATTGTCCTTGTGGGGACAGGGGATGAAGATGGGAACTGGGGTCTGCTGTGAGGCAGGGGGAGGAGCACCGAGGCATCCTCCGTGCACTGAGTCAGATGGGTGGATCCCGCCCAGGTAGACTGCATGGATTCCCCACCCTCGTCTCCATGGACACGAGCTTCCACACTTACCTCTGCCTCCAGGAAGGCTACCGGGATAAAAATCACCTTGGCTGTGCTCCCCAGGCCTGATGCTCCCCTTTTCTTCGCAGCACTCACCTCAAGTAGCTGGAAAAGTAATGAATGTTAAGTCCAAATAAACTGAAGGAAAAAAATAACTAAGGGAAGAAATTAATGAAACATGAAACCAACGTATGTAAAATGTAAATGACATGGACACGTTTCCAGAAACATACAACTCACCAAATCATAAAATAAGAAATGTGAAATCTTAATATCCCCATAAAATAAAAAAGATCGAATTTAAAATCTTCATTTGAAAACACTATAGTCTCTAATGTTTTACCTGAGATGCCATCACACACGGAAAGATGATGGAAATAACAGCATCCGTGTTTTTTTTTTATGTTTTTTTTAAATTTATTTCCAGGAGAGAGAGAGACAGCATAAGCAGGGGAGGGTCAGAGAGAGAGGGAGTCACAGACTCTGAAACAGGCTCCAGGCTCCAAGCTGGCAGTCAGCACAGAGCCCGACGCGGGGCTCGAACCCACAAACCGCGAGATCATGACCTAAGCGAAAGTCGGACGCTTAACTGACTAAGCCACCCAGGCGCCCCAGCATCCGTTTTTTGTTTTTTGTTTTTTGTTTTTTAAATATTTTTTATTTATTTCTAAGAGAGAGTGAGAGAGACAGCGTGAGCAGGGGAGGGTCAGAGAGAGAGGGAGTCACAGACTGAAACAGGCTCCAGGCTCTGAGCTGGCAGTCAGCACAGAGTCCGACGCGGGGCTCAAACCCACGAACCGCAAGATCATGACCTAAGCGAAAGTCGGACGCTTAACCGACTAAGCCACCCAGGCACCCCAGCATCCATTTTATTTAAATCTCCAAATTTGTTTGGAGAGCTAGATAAATTAGCCCCACCCCTGTGGGCTCAAGGGGTATTGTATAGGCAATGGGCTCTAGCAAAGGCTGGATAAGGAGGGAGGAGATGTTTCTAGGTGCTCTGAAGCTTTGCAGGTGCCCTGTTGGGTGCTGGAGGTGAAATCCACAGCAGGGAAGAACTTACTGACTCCGGGGGAAAAACACTGCAGGCACACCCACAGAACCTGACGCTTTTGAGATGCCCGTGGTCCTGGTCCATGAGTGTCCTTGAAGGACGTCTTTCCTCCACCCCCGTGAGTGCACTGCCCCAAAGATATTTCAGTCAATAAGTGGCCAAAATCTATCACTGGCATTCCTATTGTTCATGGTCAATATCGTAAGAGTGAATACTGGTGCTTGAATTCAGCGTCATGTAATGGGAACAAGTCCCCTAGACACCCGGGCAGGTGCCCCGTTGAGTCCATAATGGACCTAATAGTCGGGGAGGTCTCCTTTACCGTATTTACTTGTGTAAAGAGTAGAGGTCAGTTGGGCAGCTTCAAAGATGCTCTAAGACCCACTAACAGGCTATGACATTCGCGCTCCTGCACACAGGGTCACACAGAGGGAGCTCAGACGACGTGAAGGGCAGAGGGGCAGATGAGACAGCCTTCCCAGCTAGAGCACTCGGTGACATGTGCCAGCCAGGGATGCAAGAATGCGGGGAGCAGAAGCTCCGTGCAGGGCGATGCATAGCAGGGACCCCCCGGCCAGGTGTTTTCCGGGTGCGGGGAGAGCCCACGGAAGTGCCAGTGCAGAGGGGGCACTGAGGCCGCCTTGGCTGGCATGCCGCCCTCTGAGGGGGACGGGGAGCCTCTGGCCACGGACCCAGAACAGCATGTTCCCGTCAGCGGGGCTGTCCCTTGGTGGCTCTCCCTGCCATTAAATGGTGGCACTTCCTCTGTTGTGCTTGCAGGTGCTGTAAGCCTGCTCTCTAATGAGCCTCCTGATTCGCTTTCCTACGTGGGTCTACTCACAAGGAGAAAATGTGCTGGCTGTGCCAACAGGGATATTTCATTTGGAATAACAATGAGGTTGTTCATATTGTAGAATTAGCCATCTGGCCTTCTCGTTTTCTGTGTGGGTCTCAAGGGCTTGGCTTACAGGAGCGTGATCCTGACGCGATGGACCTTCTCAGTGACAGCAGGGTCACTTTCCCGGGTCCGGCGTGCCGAGGTCAGACCCTGACCGCACGCACCTTCCCCAGGGCAGCCACGCTGGGGTGTGGGACACGACTCTGCACCATCTCTCTCCCTCTGGCCGTGTCCTGGCTTCTCTGATTTCAGGCACCAAGTGTGGCATGCTTGGGAGCAAGGGTGAGTGTCACCAACCGTGGGAGACAGTTCTGGGAGACACTTAGCACTAGGATGAAGGACAACACAGAAACATGGTTCGTGCGGGGCATATTGTTGATAAAACAAAAACCAAGCCATAAGGATTTCTTTACAACAGGAGAAAAAAGAATTCTGGACATTTTCTATGAAGCAAGAGATAATATAAATACATAGTCATCTTAATTCTTAATTAGGCTGTACACTGCAGCACGAATAAGATCTTTACTTGGTGTCTCTTATAAGCTGTCTTATTTCAGTGAAAGAAATGTATTTAAGAAATCTCTCAAAATTCATTTACTTTTTTTAAAAAATGTTTTTTATTTGTTTCTGAGAGAGAGAGAGACAGCGTGAGCAGGGGAGGGTCAGAGAGAGAGGGAGACACAGAATCTGAAACAGTCTCCAGGCTCTGAGCTGGCAGTCAGCACAGAGCCCGACGCGGGGCTCGAACCCACGAACCGTGAGATCATGACCTGAGCCGAAGTCGGACGCTTAACCGACTGAGCCACCCAGGCGCCTCTCTCAAAGTTCATTTACTAAGGACCCCACCGCCCTCCTGAATTTTCCTACAAGGTCATGAACCCTTTGGTTGCGAATTTTCTCACAAGGGACTTTGAGCATTTCAGCCAAGCTGGGCAGAGAAGTCACACTGAAGACCCATTGGATTCCTGACCAAATGTAATTGTTATTTTGTGGAAATCAGAGGACACCCTCCGAGTTAATTCAGTCCATACAATGCAAGGTAGTCAACAAGGGTAAATGGTAACACACTGAAAACATCTGGGAAGCTTTGACCTTTCTTTTATCCCAACTAAATAATGTCTCTCTGATTTTATCAGCTCAACATGTCAGTTGCTGGAGGCTTAATAGTCCTGTCCTCGGAGAGGGAAAAAAGCACAAAAACTCAAGACTCCCGGTTGTCTGTGGAAAGAACTGGACACTGGATTGAGCTGATGTTTAGCTCTGACCTTCTTTAAAGTGGCAGAAGATAAAACCTTGCAGAACAACAGCTCTGCGCCAGAGCTGTCCTGGAAGGCGGTTCGGGCTATGGCTCAGGGCTCCCGAGGCTCTGCCCTCTCCGAGGGCAGTAATCATGTTTCAAGACAGTGCAAGGGGGTCCGGGGGACCGGGACCCAGATGGGGTGGAGAGGGGAGGCTGGGAGATGGCGGAGGGGGCTAGAGATGAAGCCAGTTCTCAGCAGATTCCAGACCATGAAAGTGCTTTAAACTCTGTCCTTCAAACTGTGGAGAAACACAGAGTTTTGTTTCTATTTTTCAAAGAGGGAGTGATAGGATCTAATGTGTGTTTCGGAGAGGTCTCTGTAGGACTAGGGGAGAGAAATTTGGGGACAGACAAGAGTCAAAGTGGCGGGTCTACGGCGGTGAGGATGGAGAATAGAGCGTTGGCAGAAATATCAGGGGTGTGGGGTGACAGCTGCTGGGTGTGGGTTCCCGGTGTAAGAGCCGGAAGAGAGGTGATACTCCTCACAGAGCTCAGGGACACGGAGGGGGCATGTGGCTCACTGAGCTTGTGGTGCCATCGGGAAGGCAGCAGGACAGGTGCACCAGGTACTCAGGGCTCATGAGCGTGGAGCCGAGCCACAGGCACGGAAGTGGAGGAGCCAGTCCGCCCACAGACAGTGGGGTGGAAAGGACACAGAGCTCTGGGGTTTGGGAACTGTGACCAGGTGTGCCCCTGAGGAGAACTGCATTGAGAAGCAGGCACAATTCGCAAAGGGGGCTCACAGGATGGGGCAAGGCAGGGTGGGCGGTCGAGGGAGCAGTTCCCCACGCAAATTCCTGAAACCTGACTAGAGAGTGTGGAGCAGATCCAGCCATCACAAAGCCATCGATGACCCAGGAAAGAAGCAATCCCAGGCTAGACTTGGGGTGGACGGTGTCACGGTGTAGAGCAAATAGCAGCTTCTTGGAGAGGAGGAAGCCTGATGGTCAAGGATAACGGCTGCGGGGGGCAGAGCTCCCCAGGCTGGGGAAGACGCAGGCACCATGAAGCGCAGAGGGAAGTTTCCAGGAGCAAGAGAAACACCGACCGCTTAAGCAGGGGGGCTGATTGATGGAAAAAGTCTTGGAGGAATGGGTGGGTCGTGGAAGCCTGGGTCACCCAAGCAGGAAGGTTGGACAGGATGGTCACGGGAGCAAAACTGGACCTTCACTCCCCATGACACTCTCATGGGAGTACATTTTCTATTTTTAAAAATAGATACCTAGTAATAACTTGAAGTATGTGCCTTGATTGACAAGTAACCTTATAGCATTTCGCAGATGTGACAAAAGGTCAGCAGAGATTACATTTCATAAAACATTATTTTTACAGTCTTTCGCTGTGTTTCTGCTGCTTCCCAAAGAATCGAAGGGTCTGCACCAAACCTGCTTGGCCCATCTGGTCTCTGTCCGTCCTCGCCGCCCCCCACACTTAACTACCCAGTTCAGCCATGACCCAAGGAGAGGCACAGATCTCAAAGAAGGCATAGCAACAGGGGACGTGGGGAAGCAGAAAGATGTACCTTGACCGAGCTTCAACAGCGCAATCAGCCACCGTCCTGCCCCACCGCCCAATCAAATCTTGCACCTGCTGTCTGATTTACGCTCCACTCTTGATGCCGCCATCTTGAACCCTTGGTACCAGGCTCCAATTCCTTTACACTGTTTCTCAAATTAGTCTTTTTCCTCCATGTTCACAACCACTGCCCTGATGTGGGACCCTATGGCTTTACACACGGACCACTTGAAGGACTGCCAGACTGGGCTCCTCCTTACGGCCTCTCTCTCTCTCTTGGTCTCTGCACGTCTCTGCAACGTGAATGTGGCCAGATCTCCTGTACGACTCAGTTGTGATATTTACACCACTGATGTTGTTAGTGAGTTTCTGATATGGCCAGGGCCATATCCCCGCTAGGTTTTAATATCCTAGAGGGCTGGACTAGGGCTTCTGGTCATTTCTAAAACAGTTGAATGTGTTGATAAGTCATAGAATGTGCGAAATTACTTAGATTCCTTAAGGCGTCAGTACCTAGCTGACGATGAGGTGAGGGACATGCAGGTCTCCAGCATGGTGCCCATTGAGGACTGGCCGAAGCGCTGGCGGCAAGCAACGGCGGCGGATAGGGGGCTTGATGTCTGGCAGCAGAAACCAGCTCAGAGGCAAACTTAACCACCCTCCACTTTTTCCCGAGAGCCTGAAAACCCAAACCACCTGCAGACAAAGGACCGGGCGGGGCTGTTTTCGCCTGGTGTCCCAAGGCAAGTCCTCATTTGTAGCTGCTCACTTCTGAACGCAAGATAGGAATCCAAGTTCATGCTCCCATGAGCACAGATGGTCACAGGCTGGGGCACACAGAAGACAAGAAGTCCTGTGTGTAGATGATGTCATCGACCCTAACCTCTCCTGTCTGCTGCAGGGGGAGGCTGTGTCCAGCCGGTGCCTGAGGGACCACAATGGACAGAGTCCTCTGGGCATGAGGTCTGAGCAAAACAGCGGGCTTTGTCGTCAACAAGGCCCCGTGGCCTGGGGGTGCTTCTATGAAGTGATGTAGCTCTACTTACCGGTACAGTTGCTGACTTTGATTTTAGTTCTTTTTAGATGAGTTCACAGCCCCTTTGTGAATCTCCCATATACTGTGAGTTTTTCTCTCCCCCCAACAAGGGAAGGATGAGGCTAAGCTGCTTTTAGTACAATCATGTGCAGATTATTCATTAGCTGAGTCAATGGGCTGTTGATCCTCTGGGCTTTAGTTTTATACTTTGCAGAGCACTGAGCTCTTCAAAAACTTGAAACATTATAATTCATTTAAAATGGGCAACGGAGGTTATTCCATGTGCAGAAAGTGAGGCATATGATGTTGCTGTTGTTTTTACAGAATGGGGGCTAAGTAACCGAGGCATCCGTGTTCCATCAGCGAAAACAGGACCACATCACTTCATGTTGAGTCATAGCTGGAGTTATTCCACTCAAGGCCTCTCATGGTAGAACATGTCTTCCAGAGAGAAGGTTCTAGCCACCCTGCAGTCCCAACAGATAGCACGGCAAATAACGGGGCAGGGGAAAAATCTTGAACAATCAGTGCTTTCAAATTTATATTATTGTCCTACTTGCATTAAAATGTACCACAGCATGGGTTAAGGACCCAAATAGATAAATCTGTATTAATATCTTTTAAAAGAGCAGACAGACCAAGATAGATAGGAAGCCAGATCTTTCAGTCTAAATGTACAATTTCGCGGGGCCCCCGAGGGGCTCAGTCACTTAACCATCCAAGTCTTGGCTCCAGCTCAGGTCATGATCTTGCAGTTCATGAGATCGAGCCCCGTGTCCGCGTCTGGGCTGACAGTGTGGAGCCTGCTTGGGATTCTCCCCATCTCCCCCTCACCCTGCCCCTCCCCTGCTGGCTCGCTCTCTCTCTCTCTCTCAAAATAAAGGAATAAACATTTGAAAAGATAAAATAAAGTAAACGTACCTCTCCTCAGAAGAAATGGTGGAAAGCTTTGTTGGTTTCCCTATTTTTCCCGATGGCAGCTGGTGATGGAGACGGGTTAAATTTTTCTGTTAAAAATTTTGACATGCAAGTTATATTCACATAAAGAACAACGCAAACTGCCTGGCATTAAATGTTTGAAGTAGGACGGGAATCTATACACGTATTCGTTTTTGAAGTCAAAAATTAAAAAGTCAAGAAAGTGGAAGCCCAGTGCTGTGTACAAGGAATTTCTTGTGTATCTTGAATAACTGGGTTGTATAGAATAATTTCAAGAGAGAAGCGTCAAGCATTTATTTCTTCGCAACATCAGCTGTTGTTGCAACATGAATCATTGTCTATTTGTTACGAGTTCCATTGTGTTGTTTCTATGAGCTGTGACAGCACAATTTACACCTGGTGGGAGGAAAGCTCTTTTGGCTCCATATTAAAGAGCATCCAACCAACAATTTGGGTAATTTAGCTTCTCATCCACCTGGGAACTGGAGGTAAGCTGTCTCAAGGTTGGTAGTTCCAACATATCTGTGTCATCAAGGAGCATGTCAGTCCCATCCCTCTGTTAGCCTCAGTGTATTGACTTTTCCCCCCTGAGTTTATTTTTATTTATTTTGAGAGAGACAGAGAGCAAGCAGGGGAGGGGCAGAGAGAGTAGGAGACGGAACCGCAAGCAGGCTTTGCACTGCCAGCACAGAGCCTGACGCCAGGCTTGAACTCATGAACCTTGAGACTATAACCTGAGCTGAAATCAAGAGTTGGATGTTTAAGGGCACCTGAGTGGCTCAGTCAGTTAAGCATCCAACTTTAGCTCAGGTCATGATCTTGCAGTTCCTGGGTTCAAGCCCCGCGTCGGGCTCTGTGCTGACAGCTAGCTCAGAGATTGTTTCAAACTCTGTGTCTCCCTCTCTCTCTGACCCTCCCCTGCTCACACTGTGTGTCTCTCTCAGAAATAAATAAAAAACATTTAAATAAAAATAATTATTTTTAAAGAAGAGTGCACTCAGATACCTTTCAAATATCGTGTTCTACCGTACCGGGGAGACGATAAATTAATTCTGACTTGTTACCTTTATTTACTTGGTGAGACAACGGAGTCCAGTCTCATTCCAGAGTTGACCTTGGAGAAGTGCAGAGAATCTCAGTCCCCTTCTTGGAGGGTGATGTCACCAGCAGGACCCCAGCTGGGCTTTGACCCGTTTGCTGGCAGGTCTCGCCCTCCACCGCCTCCCCGCCCCCCCACCCCCGCCGACCTGTCTGGAGCTCAGGTACATTTGCTCCCTGGGCTGCCCATCCCCCATGTCAGCCGATTCCAAGGGCTTGGACAAGGGCTGGCCCTGGAGGGAGACTGAAGACGGAGGGAGGGAGAAGACAAGCTACTTCCGCCTCCTCTCCGTCCGCTGGGGGTGCCATCTCCATAGCCTCGTTTTGTTCTCTCTAGCTCAGGCTCTTGCCGGAAAATTCCACCAGGGTTTTCTTTTCTGCATCATAACCTCAGCCCCTGACCCCGGGAGCGCTACCGACTCCCAGCGCATAGCCTCGAGAAATTGCGTATTGATCCATCCTCCTTACATCAGGCTCCTGTTTAGCTTCTGAGCTGCTGCACTGCTGTGTAAACAATTCCCTAGGTTAACTTCCCCGGGTTTCCAGCTGTACAGTGGTCTCTCTTTCTGTGGCCAGGCCCTGAGTGATGCCGCCTCTTGCCCCTAGATACAGGCAGACGGGACTGAAAGTGCTCGGGAGTGGACAGTGAGCAGAATCTTCACACGTCTTCTAAGTGAGAACAGTGGACCCTGGGTCGGATGGTATCACGTTACCGTCCTCAGAAAGCAGCTTGGCCCAGTGTCTGTCATGGTGCTTGAAACACGGCCCTTGAGGAACCACAAGACTTCTGAGCGGACCCCCAGAAATCATAGTGCCACAAAGCCATCTCTGTTATGACCTCAACAAGTGTTAGAAAGCTGCTTTGTAAAATAGAAGAATAAACTAAGAAACGAGGAATCATATGGAACAGATTATGTAGCTAATGGGGCGCGATCTCAAGAGGAGATATCCAAGTGAACTTAGAAAAATAGTCATCAACATGCCCTTTTCATGGTGATGACCATGGCCAGTGACCCATGCAGGAGACTGCTGTATGAACCCCACGCTGAATCCACAGGGACAAGAAAGCAGCTTAAGGGAAAGGTTGCCTTGTGCTTGCTTCAGTAGCACATGTACTAAAATTGGAACAATTGTTTTCTTTTTTTCTTTTTGTATAGATCTTCTATAGCTGCTAGGTTTGACATTTCCCTTTGCAAATGGAAGAATTATTGTCACATTGTCAATAACTAACAGTCAGTTCTCCGGAAGACTTAGAAACTGGGGGTTAATGGAGGAGCAGAGGAGAGGGGGAAATGGGTGACGGGCATGGAGGAGGGCACTTGTTGGGATGAACACTGGGTGGTGTATGGAAGTGCTGAACCACGAGAATCTACCCCCGAAACCAAGAGCACACTGTATACACTGTATGTTAGCTAACTTGAAGATAAATTATAGTTAAAAAAAAAAAAAAGAAAGAAATGGGAATGTTGATTTGACCAAAGTGACAGTTAAGCCAGCAGGCCACACAAACCCTTGGGCAAGTTTCTCTATATCCATTTTCTTTTTCTTGAAAATACTATCATAATACTTAACCTGATAGTGATTGAGAATATATGGGTGTATATACATGTAATGTGAGTATACATACATCTCTATACACATATACACACATTATATTTTGTATTACATTATACACGTATATTATAGTTTTACTATTTCAAACTACTCTTAAATGACCTAAATAGGAAGGAGAGGCCATGTGGAATTTAATCATATTTCCTGAGCCCCCTTCCTCCAACTGAAAACACAGCCAATCAAATCCACTTGTTAGTGCTGCTATGATCATTGAGACTTTCCCTAGGTGCCACTTACTCTTCCTTTTCTTAACAGAGAGAGCATCTGGCAGACACAATTATTCTCCTGCCTTATTTGCTTATGGTCTTTATTTCCAACCTCTGTAAAACCAAAAGGAAGCCTGATTTCACTGTCAGGCTTGGGGTGGGGAACCAGGCTCGTACACTTCATCATTATCCGGAACAGTTGCAAATCTTAAATGAACACGTCAATTATTCATGAGTCGAAGGTCCTGAATGCCAACTATAAATTATTAATCAGCAGATGTAAATATTTAAAAGCCCTGGTGAGAAACACATTCTGTGAAAGCATTTTTGCAGCAGAGTGGATAAACACCAATTTTTAAAGCAAAGGGTGGTGGTCACATAGCAGCATTTATTCAAAACTCTGCACAATGGGGTTAAGTGCGTGATTCCAAAGCTCCTTTCATTCTGCCCTTATCCTGGTGCCTTCAGCGCCCCGAGCCCCTGCAGGAACCGAATCTGTATCCGGTTCTTTTGATCTTGGATCATCTGTGCAATTTCTTTTCATTTTTGTCTTGAATAAAATTATTATGTTGGATTAAAATAACTGTGCTTTAGTTGACTTAAAGAGGTGCTTCCATTTTGTCCAACCTTCTCCCTGGTGAAGTGAAAATGTCTTTTTGTCTGTCCCTTTGCTGTTCCTTTTCCTCAGACAAGACTCCCCCTTCCCCAGTCTCTCCGCCCTTCAATCCATCCGTATCTTTAACATTCAGCTCCTCAGCTCTGCCCTCTGTGAATATTTCTCTGTGATTCTCACTGGGAATTAGCAGTTCCTTCCAATTATTTTCTTTCCCTTTCCCTAAACAGCCTGTTGACTCTGTGAGGACTACATCTACTCGACCTCCACGCTCCTGGTAGCAGCCTGTGTGCAGGAGGGGCTCAGGTGGATGAAGGAACACGGTCCACACCTTAATTTGCAGGTGCCTGCATTCAATCCAAGATGAGCTTTTGTCCTTCTTCTTTCTAGGAAGCAACATATCCTAATGATTAGGAGCCCCGGTGTTGAAGCCAAAATAGCTGTGGGTGGTGTTGGGCTGTCCTCAAAGGGCCGTTGTGAGTTTTAAATGAAATAATAAGAGAGAAACACAGCACACTGCTTGGGCCCCAGGAGGTACTTGGGGAGTTGTGGTGATCGCTGTTCGTACATTGTTATTATAATCCCCGTGAAAGTGCATTTATGGTGGTCACAGGAATAATAGATATCGACTCGGTCACTTACATCTTGGTCATTCTGGAGACTTCAGTTGTGCTGAGTTCCTCACCCGACTGTGGTTTCCCCACACAACACTGGCCTCCAGTTCAAGCCTAATTGACCATGAATATAGAACAGAACAAAACCCCAAGTCTTACATGAGAAAAAAGACCAAACCAAACCAAACCAAACAACCCCTCTCTTGCACTTCATAGTGTTTACCATCGTTTCATGGAAAACAAGTAGATTGAGTACAAATTAAGTTTTAAAATATCTGTGGTTGGGTGCCTGGGTGGCCTAGTCAGTTAAGCAGCCGACTTCAGCTCAGGTCATCATCTCACAGTTCGTGGGTTTAAGCCCCACGTGGCTCTGTGCTGACAGCTCAGAGCTTGTTTCAGATTCTGTGTGTGTGTCTCTCTCTGACCCTCCCCTCTCATGCTCTGTGTGTGTCTGTCTCTCTCAAAAATAAATAAACATTAAAATAATTTTAAAAAATAAAAAATAAAATATCTGTGGTTAGGTGGACAGTGTCACTCAGCATTGAGAGGCAGAGACCCTGGCCTGAACCCAAAGCCACCACTTACCATCAGGGTGACCCGGAGGGTTACTGGTTCCTCAATGTCCTCACTATAAACAGTGAAAGCTAATGTTAGTCTCTGGCTTATGAGACACTTGAGGACAGATAAAGTAGAGCAACCACAACAGATCCTGGTGCACAGCATGTGCACAAAAACATTAACTTTGGTGATTTTTATAGACTCAGATTTTTTTGCTTGTGTGTGAACCAAGTGGGGTGGTGCTAATCCAGATCCAAGGGTTTTCAAACATCCTGTAAGTCTGTATCAAATGCTACTGATGTGTTTGGGGGGAAAAAAAAGCCCAGAAGGAACCTTCTGGTCGAAGGTGAAATTCCCAGTTTAAAAAAGGTAAGACTGGGTTTGAGTGGGATGCCCTGTGCTGGCCATGTGCAAGTCAATGCGGTGGTGGTGGCATCTCTGGGCTAGTGGTGTCCCTGGGGTCCCTCATCACCCAGCTGAAGTAAACCTCGGGTTCTAGCTCATATTGCATTCGGTCAAGTTGAGTATAAAATAACATCTTCCAATATTAAATTTAGAACTTAAAGTTTTCCACAAAATTTCAAGTAAAATTGAAGATCCCCGAGGCTACATACCCCCAGTCCATTTCCCAGTAGAGCTGACTTAATCGAAACCCTAGCAGCTTAAATTTGACTTTCACCAATGGGCTGTACAAGAAGGAACCCTACGGGGGTAAGCTTTGAATTTTACATCCAACTGTTAACCCTGAGGTCCTTCGCACTACCGAGTACCCCCTGATGAATTTCTCTCGGAGAGTGCGGTCAAGAAACTATTTAAAATGTGTGGATATACTGGCCTACTTCCTAAAACTAGTTGGTGCAGACTCTGAGATTGCTGGAAATGGGACTGCTGTTCTGTTCACTGAAGGTCATGTTTCCAGAGTCCCCTGTACTTACTTATTTCTCAACTTTGGAGTTATTTCCAACGTGGTTGGACGTGCACTCCCTTCATTTTGTATCAGTCAACGAACTCCTATCTAATTCTCAAAGCGAGGGCCATTAGATCATTTTTTTAATATTTAATCATTTCAAGTAGTTTCAGTATATTGGACAATACACCTTACTGCGAGCACTGGTGTGAGAGAGGATAATTACGGAGACTAACACAGAGGGAATATTGAGGGCCCCGCAGCATGGAAAGCCAGAGCAGTGTGCCGGCTCTGGATGCTAACAACAGGAAGGGGCCAGAATGATAATAAATGTCCCTGCTCTCGCTTAATACGGAGATTCTTGATTTAAGGATATTGATTCTGGGCCACCACCTGAGACTAAATAGCAAATGACATCTGATATATTAAGCGCCTGCCTCTCGACGTGGCTAAGTAGCAGGTGGCAGCTTTGAATCGATAGCTTAGGTTCACACTGGAAACCGTTAGAGCACTCGGCTGGCTGGGACGTCTTACGTGACAAGAAATAAATTTCTGTAATTCTGTCCCTTGTCCTCACCTCTGCTGCCGTTGTTGACCTTGGTCCCCAGAAATATGCCATAATTTACAGCCTGGTTAATACACAGATTTAAGAAAAAAAAAAGCCAATAGAGCACACTGTCCGTTTTGGGGCGGAAGGGGGTAGGGCATGTTTCCTATAATGAAAATCAAGTTAAGAATGTTTTTTTTCACAGGAAGAAAAAAATCACGAAATAATTGTCAGAGATTTGGCTGAAAGGGCAGATGGTAAAAACGTACTTTTCTTACATATGATATTAACCTGGAAAATTACCAATTCTGGGTAACAGAAGAGCTCGACCTGACCCCCTTCAGCCAGGTCAGGCTGTGCGAAGGTGAGGGAGGCGTCGTACGCACAGACAGTGGCCCGGGGCTTTTGGAAAGGAAAAAACGCAGGAGCGTCTAGTTCAGCTCCCTCAGGCATGGATGCTTCACTTCTGGCCATTTGCAAGGCTGGTGAAATCAAAATGAATATTAATACTTATAAAGAGATGTTTTTAGTCAAGGCTCCAGAAAGTAGGCTGTGAGGCAGATTTAGGGCATTAAAAAATACATTTGAGGTATGCCTGGGTGGCTCAGTCGGTTAGGCGTCCAACTTTGGCTCAGGTCATGATGTCGTAGTTTGTGGGTTTGAGCCCCGCGTCGGGCTCTGTGCTGACAACTCAGAGCCTGGAGCCTGTTTCAGATTCTGTGTCTCCCTCTCTGTCCCTGCTCATGCTCTCTCTCTCAGAAATCAACATTTTAAAAATTGTTTAAATACACTTGAAAGACCACTTTAAGAACAGATATTTATTCACTCCATGGAAGGAGGAGACCCGACCTGTTCCAGCCATGAGTGCGGCAGGAGATGTTCTGGAACCTGCCGTAACCTCTATGCAGTGGCCGTCCTTGGGCGTGTTGACTAGTACTTGCACTAAGTCAGGGATGGTGTACACTGCCAGCTGTGGGCACGGGCACTCAGAGACAGCTGAAGAACCTCAGGACAAACTGTCCCTTTCCAGAATTTCTCCATGACAAAATCACAAGATGGCGGACGGGGGATCATAAATAGAACAAGACAATACCTTTCTCATTTTCCTTTTTTTCACAGAGACTTTTCTGTCAATGCTGAAGTTCTTTTCAGTAAAAAAGAGCCAATGACAACATCATCTGCACAAGCATCGGCCGCGCTCCCCATCATGGCCTGCTCCTGGCTCTCATGCATCTCTGTCAACAGAGGCGGCGCTGCCAGCTGCTGGGGCCCGAAGTACTGGGCCGTCCCCTCTCTGTCCCTCCCCCTCCTACTGAGGCCAGCAGCAAGAAGAACATGTGTGTGTTCAAAGCACATCTAGATTCTGGCTGGTCATCGTGTCTGGTTGCCCCTGTCTGCGTCCCCGTCATTTGCTAGTGGGATGCTCATGTGGCTCTACCTGCTTTCTCACATCTGCATCTGCATGGCCCCAGGCTCTAAACATGGTCAGAGGTGTCCCCCACAAACAGAGTCAGATTCCATCACTCTTTGAGACCCCCGCCAATGCTCCTGACCTCCCTTGGAGGAAAACCAGTGCCTTAGGTTGGCCAAGAAGGTCCCCGTCAAGAAGGGGACCCGGCCCTTGCTGCAGGCTCCTCTACATTTTCACCGCCTCCTTCTGGTAGAGGGGTCCTTGTCCCCTCTGGCAGCCAGGCTCTCTGCCTCAGGGCTCTTGCACCTGCTGTTCTTTGCTCCTGGTGTGTGCTCCTCCCTGCGGCCCTCCCTGGCCGTGCGAATGGAAGAGCAGCTCTTCCCAGCAATTAATCTCTTCTCACTGCTTTGTTCCCCTGCAGCTGCCAACACAGGACACATCTGCCAGCAGCCATTGCTGTTGTCGAACGACCTCTCCCGTGCACACAGGAGTGCCCAGCACATGCGGGGATTAGCACTGGGGCTCTGGGAACAGATAGAAGGAGATATTTTTCTTAATGGCCTGCAGGTCATTTACAGAAATGATCCATCGAGAACCTTGTGATGCGGCAACATAATGTTATTACATGTGTATGTGTGTATGCATATCTAGATTCTTATGTTTGCACATAGCTAGACATAACTTCGTGTTGTGAATACCTGAACGAATGATCACTTCCTGCTCTACATGCATGTTTGACTCAGAACACAGCAATGCTTCAGGGATGTGTTGTAATTCCTCCTTAATAGACCTTAAAATCTTTCTCAGTATCATCTATATTTCTTCTTGGGTCTTTAATTGGCTTTTGATGAGTGTGCTTGATTATGTGTGATCAATGTACCGAATGTGTACAAACAACACCAGAGATACAGAATATTATCTTCGTACTTGCCTCTTTGTAGTTTGCCAAATCCTATGCTCCGCCTTCTGAATGTCTTGCTATAAATTCAGACAAATACAATGAAAACAACTACTTCTCTTTCTCTGTGGCCTTTGCTATGAGAAGTCCCTTTAACATCCAGATGTTACTCATCCTACCATGTCCACAAGCGCATGGGTGAACGTGACAGGTGAGACCCCCATCCTTAGGATCTAGAGGAAGATGGGCTCAGAACAAAGTGTGATAAGTGATAAGAAGAAAACGAGAACCTGAGTTAAGAGAGAAGCATACGTCGGGGAGAAAGAGCCTGGGAGACTTTCTCTAGGATGTTACGTTGAAGAAGCGGGACTCGCGGAAGAGCGATAGAAGGACAACTCAGAGGATGAGAGGGGTGGGGGACCACCAGAGAGAGGCAACCATATGCCCTGAGTTAAGACTGAGCTCGGTAAGAACTTGGAAGTGAGAAAAGACTAATTGGATGCGAGACAGTTGAATGAGGAAGAAAGTAGAATGAAATGGAAAAGGTAGGTCGGTGTCAATTCATCCAAATTCCTGCCAAGATAAAATAAAATTCTGTTTTATTCTAAGCACGTTGTGATGCTTTTGAAAAGTCTCAAGCAGGCAAGTGAAATGAGTGGGTTTGTATTTCAAGAAGGTTGTCTGATATTAGGGAGAATACATTGAAGTGAGCAAGAGGAAGGCAGTCCAGTGTGAGAGCTTCTTTCAACAAGCCCAGGGAAAGTGGGGGCAGGGGGCCTGGGGAGGTAGAAGGATGTAAGATCTGACTGGAGAGGAAGCTTGATGGAGTCATGAACCACGGGACCTGGAGAATGGAGGGGAAAGGAGAAATCAGAAGGAAGCAGTGGTGGAGTGGTCACATGCTTTCCAGAAATGTGGAAGTCTGGAGAGGAAGTTTGTGTGGGAGGAACTAAGAGTTCAGTATTTGACCAATTAATGAGATGTTCACATGAAGTTCAAACAGAGATGTCAGGAAGGCTCTGGAAGATCAGAGGAAAAGTCTAGGCTAGAGAATTTGAATCAAAAGTCCTTGCCCTGGAGATAATAGTTAAGCCCACAGCCATAAGCAATCCAGTGCAAGGGAAGTATGTGCATAGAATAGATGCTGGAAGGATCCCACGGGGGCAAAATGGGGCCCAGGGAGCCTAGAAGGGGGTGACCACTGGGTCAGGATGGGGCCCCAGCTGCATCCTTACTGAGGTCAGGAGAGAGAGCATTTCTACAACAGTGGGGTGGTCAAACATTCCAAATAATGCTGAGAGGTCACGTGAGATGAGGATGAGGGCGTGTGTGGGTTTGACAGCAGATCAATTGTTAATGACCTTGAAACTGCAGTCTGGGTGGGTGGGACCAAGGGGAGCCAGTTTGGGTTCAGAATGAGGAAGACCGAGGTCCATGGACAGTAAGTAGGAGTAGACATCTCATTAGAAACATTTAGGCATAAAGGAGAGGGGAAATAGGGGACAGTGGTTGAAAGCTAATACCAGCCCAGGGAGATGGTGAAAGACAGAAAAGCATATCCTATAATAGGAATGATTAAGGGGAGCACTCACGACACAGGAAAGATTGGAGTTAATTGAAGGAGCGATGGCTTTGAGAAATAGAGCTATCAAATGGGCTCTATTAACACAAGTAAAGGGACCGGCCTTTGACAAAGGAGACTGATAAGATGGACCAAATGCAGGTGGAACAGTGTGAGGGAGGAAATATGCATGTTTGAAAACCAGGATGTCTATCTTTCAGTGAAGCTTGTTCTGATAACAAGCTCCAGCCTCCAGCTCTCCCCGGAGCTCCAGACCATCTGAATCTCCCTTCAGGGTATTTCCCAGAACATTGTTACATCTCAGACCCAGTGTTCCCAATATAAACCCAATTCCCCATCTCTAAACCCAACCTTCCGCCACACTGCACTCTCGCCATTCCTCAAGGGTCCAAGACACCACAAAGTCATCACCCTTGACCTGGACTTGAAGTTCACCTATGGTATCGACCTTGGTCTGTGTTTTAATCCCTCCATGCATGACTCCTGCGCTTGACCGCCCTTTGTAAACCTTGCATTTCATGGACTGTTTTTCCGTGTTCTCATTTATAGACCCCTTGAGAAGTCGCACACACAATTAAGTTTTTAATATATTTTTCAGGAAGATAAGGATGAAGAGGTTTCTTTAAAAACAAGACTAATAATTTGACATTTTTAAAGAACAAAACAGTAAAGTGTTTTCAAGGAGTTTTAAAAGGTGCTAAATAGTTAAACGCTAAACTACTATTTTTTTAGTTTACAGGCATCGAGCATTTGAATTTATAAAGAATGACAGATATAGACATTATTTGTAATTACATCAAACAGCTTACGCTTTTTTCCTGAAACCTCCGTTCATTGTGTTCATTTTTACCTGCGTGGGAGAAACAGAATCCTTCCTTCTTTCTGAGTTTCTGGCTCTGACTTTCTTCTGTTATCTTTGGGAGCAGCCCGACCCCCCGAGGAGCCGTCACCTCCGCAGCAGCGCCCCCGAGAGGTCAGTCAGATATTTAGAGACTGAGATTCAGCTTCTAGCAAATGAAAGACATGATTCAATAGTATACTGTTTACCTCTGAACAGGAGATCTTTCTGAAGTTGAAGTTCTAAAGAAGTTTACTTCAACTTCAGATTTTGTAAAGTTATGGGTTCTTACAGAAATGTCCAATATTTTGGAAGAATTTCCTTTAGGCTAGCTTGTTTTGTTCCTTGCATTTAAAATTTCCAGGGGCGCCTGGGTGGCTCAGTCGGTTAAGCATCTGCCTTCTGCTCAAGTCACAGTCTCAGGGTTCATGAATTCGATCCTCACATCGGGCTCTGTGCTGACAGTGTGGAAGCTGTTCGGGATTCTCTCTCTCCCCTGTCTCTGCCCCTCCCCTGCTTGTACTTTTTATCTCAAAATAAATACGTAAACTTAAATAATTTTTTTAATTTCAAATTTTTATATGTGTACATTTATGTAACTTTTCTTATAAAGTATCTGTTTAATTGAAAAGTAACTACAAAAAGGGAAAGTGGCTTTGTCACTACGTTAACATTTACAATTTGATTCCAGGGTTCCTGGGCGGCTCAGCGGATTGAATCTCCAGCTCTTGGTCTCAGCTCAGGTCATGATCTCACGGTTTGTGGGTTCTGTCAGCACACAGCCTGCTTGGGATTCTCTCCTTTCTCCACCCCTCTCCCCCACTCTCTCTGCCTCTCTCAAAATAAATAAAAATAGACTTAAAAAAATAAAAAAATAAAATTTGATCCTGGCTGTTCACAAGGGTTACCCAAAAGGTATTAATAAATTCCTAAAGAATATATTTTTGTTCTACCATTTGCTGTTATTTTGTAATTCATACACTGTAATCAGACGTAACAGGTATGGATTCCATTTTTATGTGAAATGTTGATTTTCTTTGGGTTTATGAAGAGGAAGCATGTATTCTTACATGTTTACTATGTCGATTTCTGGGAATGTGCTTAAAAACTCCTGTGATGGCTACGAGTTTGCTCATTTCTTTTTATTTTTCCCATCAGGTTGCACCTTCTATACATGGATGTAAATTAGCTGCATAAAGCCGTGAGGCGTGTCCCCGCTCAGGGGTAAGTGGCACGGAGGGCACCCCAAGTGCAGAACGGAAAGGTCCAGTGCTCTGTGCGCTGTGCCGGCCCCGTGCCAAGGGTCACCTGTGTTACGATTTAATCCTCACACGGCATCATGGAGAAGAGGCTTTTATCATTTTTACTTTCCATCTGAGGAAATTAAGGCAGGGCGAACCTGACTGGCTTACCCTTGAAGGCATAGGCAGGAAGACCCTGGACCGTCATTTGTTACCAAGCTTCCACCATTGATACCCCTCATTAACGACTGCCGAGTACAGCGGTGTGAAATACCAGGCTGCAGCTTCCATCATACATTCCTCTGAGGTGACCAGCACCTCAGGGGAGAAACACTCATGTATGTACATGAATTCTATGGTGCCATCCACTAAGCACTTGCACACGCACACACTACTTGATTATAGTGTCACGTTTTATATATTATGATATATGTGTGTATGTATGTTTGTCCATATAAATGTGTGTGAGTGTGTGTGTGTGTGTGTGTGTAAAGATCCTGAATGTGGTCCTGGTAGAGAGCCAATGGACATTCCCTGTGACTCTGACAGGACACATCACTTATCCTGGAGGAAGGTATGTACTCAAAAAAATGATAACAAATGTGACCCTGAAAGGCAGTCACAAAACGTAAAAACATCCTTCGGCCATGCCAAGTCTTAAGGTGTCACATAATTAAAGGGCACTCAAGCATCCATTCTCTCATCCATTCACATTCACAAGTGTGATTGGCTAGTTGTCTGCCAAGCCCTTTGAGCTGGGGATGCAAACCGAATGTGCCAGAAGCCCATGCTTGTGCTGGGTGGGGGGGTGGGGGGGAGTGGTGAAGGGGGAGGCTGTCCAGGGCTACGTACCAGGAGGGTGTTCCAGTGAATTCTTTGCTCTCTCGTCCTCAGTAAGTCCCTCTCAATGCTTTTCTATACTGCATTTTCCTCTAAGGAGGGGGTTCTAAAAGGCAATTGTAATGCCCATCAGGGGATTGGCAGCATTTGGGGTGGGCTCTGGGGAGGGAAGGCTGCTGTTTGGGCTATAATTTCCCGGGTTCTGATATAAAGACTGGAAATTGCACCATATAAAACGCTTCTGTGAGTAATGGATCTTTGAAAGTTTGGATAAGTGCTATAAAAAACGGTCCTTTCAGCAAGTTTTATGTCTGCTTTAAAAGAACTTTAATTGTATTTTTGAAAATAATCACTTTGGGTGCTAGGCGCCAGAAAATCAAATGTCACCAAAATCATTTCGATGTGCTGCTGTATTTATTGACCAAGAAGGGGTTAACCGGGTCAAACTCCGTTTGATGCTGCCAGAGACGTGCTGGATAATCGTGTGTTTGCATATATATGGCTCATATATGAGAAGCACATTCTGCAAGTGAGCTTTACTAAAATATATGGCTGTTAGTTTTGCATCGAATGTTGACTCTTCATTCTGAATTCCACTTTCATTACTGAAATGTTTATGTCTGTGTGCCCAGCTGTAAAGTGGCCCAAACTCTTCTCCCCCGTGGATAATACCGGTTTTTATACCACCCCTAATAGCTCGATGATAGCAATGGAAAGACATCTGTTTTCAGGCTTCTACACATTTAACAAAGAGAAACAAAACATCGTTTTCCTTTTTTTTTTTTTTTTGCAAAAGGAATGATAAAAGCATGGCAGCGCTTTTGAAATTTATCTGTTTCTTGATTACTCAACCCTCTCGTCTCTCTCTCTGCCTGATCTTCCCAACATCAAAGACAAGAAAAAGTGACGTCACATTGACAGTAAATCAACTGTGCTCTAAACCACCATGGATTTATCATAGTAATGAATCACTCACTGTAATTTGAGCTGAATCCTTCTCTGCTACATGTATTTTCAGAAATAACAACAGGTTTAATAAACAATGAGGATAGGGTTTCCACACCTAATCATATCCCACATTGAGCAAAAGCAATTGGTTTTCAAATTACAATTTTTTTCATGTAGGTATAGTCAGCAAAATACTAGACACACTGTTTTCAATTCTCATCCAGCTTCCTCTGTACATTAAAACAAAACACACACACACACACACACACACACACACACACACAAAACCTTTATTTTAAGTGGATTTCTGTGGTACAATACACATGAAATTAACCATTGTCAAATGTACACTTCAGTGGCCTTGAATACACGGGTAATGTTGCGTCATCATCACCACGGTCTACCTCCAGGACTTTTTCCATCACCCCAGCCAGAAATCCCATACCCATCAGTCAGTAACCTCACGCCCCCTCCCCTAACCCCCGGCAACCACAAATTTCCTTTCTGTATCTATAGATTCGCCTCACCTGGATATTTCAGATCAATGGAATGATATGATATGTGTTTTGGTGTGTCTGGCTTCTTTCACTTAGCGTAGCAATTGCACTCCTAGGTTTGCACACAGAAGAATTGACCACAGGTGTCCAAATGAACTCTTGTACCCTGACGTTCACAGCAACACATCAGAGCCACAGAGTTGGAAACAACCTTGGTGGCAGTGGACGGATGGATAGACACAATGTCGTATGTAAAAAATGGGATATCATTCAGCCACGGGGATGAAGTATAATAAACACTGCAACATGTAATGGCCTGGAAAGCATCACCCAAAGTCGATTTTATAGGTCAAAGTTTTCACAAGCTAGGCTTCCCTCCCCATGGACTCAGGGCGACCACTCATTGGGAAGGGTCGCTGGGGAGGGTGCATGCTCTGTGACCGAGCATGTCACGCCGCCATTTTCCATCGCTAGGCCACCCCAGGCCTCCTCGGGCACCTCTGCGGGGCCCTGCGATTGGTCTCAAACTGCAAGAAGGGCATGCAAAGAAGGAAGAGCAAATGAAGACACCGCCCTCCAGCGGGCTGTGGGTGGGGACAGACACCGGAGGGACGCAGCTCCATCTCCACGGTGACGGAATGAGGCCGGGTGACGGCACACTCCCCTGTGCCTCGACGTTCTGACACAGAAAGAGAAAGAAAGAAAGGCCCAGGTGGGCTTCTACAAAGATCTGTTAAGTAAATGGAGGTTAGAAAGAGTGAGTGACGGGGCTCCTTCAGAGACTGGCCTTGCTGCATTGAATCCAGTTTGTGTTAGAACCAAGTTGGCATCTTGCATGGAAGCAGGGTCTTGAGGGCTCCGAGTGTGGCCACGGAGGCAATGTGCCTGATGGGGCCTGCCTGACGGGGTGCTCAAGGGGGTGGGGCACGCGTGACGGACAATGGGCATCTCAGCGTAGCAATGAAGCCAACCGAACAAGGAGGAGGTAGTGGGCAACGGGCACTTTCAGGACCTCGTGTACAGCTTCACTTGCCTGGAGACGTGTAGGGTGCACTGCAGGTGAGAACGAGGCACGGGTGAAGGTGATATGCCCCCTCTTCTGAGCTCCCGATCTCTGTGGCAGAGCACACAGTGCCTGTCACTGCTGGTCCTTGTGCTCTATTCCAGAACATAGTGCAGATATACATGCAGAGATACATTCACACACATTGATGCACACCAAACATACACACACACACTCACACTCATACACACCCCTTTCAGCCAGCATTAGCACCCTTGATCCATACTCATCACAAATCTACAACCATGATTACCTGCTAACTGCTTATAATCATAGAAAATAACCCTGATTTAAATATCACAGTCCAACAAAAATCACTAGTACTATATCTCGTTAAATATAAGCTTTGGGCACCTGGGTGGCTCAGTTGGTTCGACGTCTGACTTCCGCTCAGGTCGTGATCTCAGTTTGTGGGATCGAGCCCACATGTTGGGCTCTGTGCTGATGGCTCAGAGCCTGGAGCCTGCTTCGATTCTGTGTCTCCCTCTCTCTGCCTCTCTCATGTTCACACACTCACTCTTTCAAAAATAAATAAACATTTAAAAAATTGAAAAAAAAATAAGGTCAATATTATCCGAGAAATAGAAAAATAACAAAAACCTCAAATAACTTACATTTTAATATAGGCCAAGAAAATAAAGATATAACAATTTGGGAAGAGGAAGAAGAAGAATTCATTTTTTTAATGTTTACTTATTTTTGAGAGAAAGAGAGAGACAGAGTACAAAAAGGAGAGGGACAGAAAGACAGGGACACAGAATCCGAAGCAGGCCCAGGCTCTGAGCTGTCAACACAGACTCCGACGCGGGACTTGACTGACCTCACCAACTGTGAGACCGTGACCTGAGCCGAGGTCAGACACTCAACCAACTGAGCCCCTCAGGGCCCCCGCAGCACAGAACCATTCTAAGCGCACCAGCAGATGACCACACTTGCCTGTCTTCGTTCCTGTCCCGGGTGCACAGTTGGGTGCACGCCCCGCCCACCCACATATCAGACGCTGAGCTTCAGACAGAGGGCAGGTTTCTTACAGCTGAGATGGAAATGGGGCACACTCCTCCCCTTACGTGCAGCCCCATCTTCGCAAGGCTCGGCAAACGCTGGTGAGAAGCTCACTCCTGCTGCGCACACTTCATCTGGGGACCCTGCCCACTAAGCAGGCAGTATGGAAACACTTGAAACGTGAAAGTCACCAGGAGAGAGAACACCCCCGGGGTAGGTGTCTGTCCACTGCAGCTGCAGGAGGGATCCCGCCCTCGGGGCGAGAAAGAGGGGGCCTGACAGGGGAGGGTCTCGTACCCCCAGAGGGTACTTTTTTGTACTTCTTATACTTCTTTGACCTCAATCTTGCCTAAAAGCAAGCCTCCTCCAAAAGCAGGCCAGGTGGCCTCTCTGGCCCACAGGCCACCCATAAAAACCACCCCAAGACACAGATGGACGTAGGTTATGGATAAAACTTGGCATTGATTCATTTAGCTATTGTTTCCCCTAATTATAAAAGAGAATATGTTTATTGTAAAAAGATACTGAAACACTCAGAAAAATTACCAAGAAAGTGAAAACCATCTTACCCCTACATGATGACGTCATTTAACAAGCAGACAGCCCCCCACAAGTTCAAGCTCACAGAAATATCCTGTCCTATGTGCAGCAGAAGCCGCACCAAGGTTCCCAACCCCAAGGAGTCAGGACGTAGCTCTTGCCTGTGAAACGTACTTTTCCACTAACACACGCAGACCGTCGGTGCTGAGACAGCCTCGCTGCGGTGTCTTCACTGGTTTTTGAAAAGACAATGACGCAGAAAGGCCGCGTGGGCTCGTGTAGTCCCGCTGGCCACCAGCGAACGCTTGCATATTTGCCAGTAAATCTGCTAACTTGGGGCCCACGTGGGCTCCCTGCTGGCCGCCCCTCCCCGGGGACCCCCTCCCACAGCCGGAGGTACCGCTTGCTGCTCAGCTGGTGAACTCCACTCATTCACTCGCGAGCCCATGTATTCTCTCGTGAGCTCATCTGCGTATTCATTCAACAAACAATGTAAACTCGGCACCCGTTCTTCCAGGGGCAGGGGCTGCCCCAGTGTTTCGCGGAAGACGGGGTGGCTGATAGGTGATGTGAGCCCCCCGGATGCAGGAGGGAAGGACCCTCTAGGCAGACGGACTGATACCTGAAAGGCACAGAGACACACCAGTTGTGCAAGGCTGCTGGGCAAATGATGAATTTCATGCAACTGACATGTGGGAGTCCCGGAGGCGGGAGGGGCCACAGGAATTCCATGTAACAGGAAACCGAGTCGGACCCGTAAAAACAGGGTCCGCCTGTGACCACTCGAGGTATCAGCTTCTAAGCTATGCCTGTGAGCTTGATTTCAGTGGCTGTGTTTATTCTGTTTCTCTGACTGCTGTGCAGGTATGGAATCTCAGAAAGTGGGTTTTCCCTGAGTTCTGGAAAGAGGTGGTTAAGAATTGTTTACCTGCGGCCCCGCAGGGCAGCTTTCATGCTTTGAGGACAATGGAGGCTATTCAGTCACCATTATCCAGACACCACTTCCGAACGGAACCTTCTCCGTCACACAGTGAGCTATCCCCTCCGCCCCCCGGGGGGACAGGTGTCCTGGAGCCCACCACTCAGGTACCGAGGCCTACGCACCTGCTCAGGTGTCTTACCCACAAAAGAACGTCCACGGCCATGTTCAACTAATGACATGGGGAAGAGACACAGGGTGCAGCCTTCCCGGGTGAGCAGTCAGGAAGCATGGTGGCCTGGGAGGGGGTGTGATACGGGCCCAGGCAGGGCCCTGCTCTTCACGCGTGTTCTCCCAGGCCGGAAAAGTAACGGAAGGCAGACAGCAAGTGCTGGCTTATGTGTGCTGGCTGTGAAACATGGCAAATTGAATAGCCACAGGAGGCCTGGAATCTCTTCCAAGCTTAGCTATAAGAAGAGCCTGGAGATGCTCTCACATCTAGGATGACTTGTTGCTAGTTAAACAGTGGCTTCTTCTGCATACAAATGCTCTCAAGAAGCTTAAGTTACTACAAGAAAAAAAAAAAGCTTATACTCATACCAATGAAAGATCTTTGAATTAGTCCTGAGACGGTAACAGGGCTTTTAAAAGCTACTTCTCTATCCCTTGTTTTGTCTAAGTCTATTAATAAAAAACAGATATATACATAAATATATGGATGGACAAATAGACTGATAAAAAGATGAACTGATGGATGGATGGATGGATGGATGGATAGATATATAATGGATGGATGGATGGGTGGATGGATATATAATGGATGAATGGATAGATAGATAGATAGATGATAGATAGATAGATAGATAGATAGATAGATAGATAGATAGATAGATAGTTGGATAGAGTGAGCAAGCATGGGTCAAAGCTTCTTATAAATAAATAATTGGCAGAACTTTTGCAAACAAATCAATGATATTTGAGTCCTTAGAGAATCTATCCATGGATTGCTTTTAGCAGGAGCTGGTTCGCTAGGCTTGCTTATGGAAAACAGACCTGGAAAGTGTGGGTTTATGGGGCATGGCTCCCTGGAAAATGTCAGAGAAGCTGTATAACTATCTGAGTATAAAATAGAAACGTTTTCTGACCAAATGCCACCTTTCCGATTACAAAATATAGCTCTATGTATTATTTAGGGATTTCAAAAATCTGGAAACAGTGAGACCCAGGCAAGGGTCCCAGACCTCTGCCTGCTCTGCCTCTGTCTGGTGATTACTTGTATCCTCGAAATTACTCAGAAAGCTTCATACTGGGTAATGTTGCTGATTCACGGGAGTTTAATTTCCAAAACCAATTTTTGTGTTATCTCAAAACATATAGTAAGAACAATTACCAGTTAAGTACTTAGCTTGTGTTAAATCGTCACATAATAAATATTGTAAAAGAGGTTAAACCCCGAATAAAAACATGGCCCAATATTATCTTTATGAAATTGAAAAGGCATTACAAATATTATGGTCTGTACATTTTCCGATAACAGATGTGGTTGAGGTAAATGCCTCCATAGAGAATCTCATGACATTTCTGCTGCAAAATGTACATTCAGCGGGTTTATTACCAACAGTGTCTGAAAGGCTGAGAGCATGTTGGGTTCCCCATGCAACATACTGAGATACGTTTAATTTCATTTGATTAATTGTTATAAGGCTAGTTTAAGTTTGTAATTGAAATATTATCTTCTTAATAAAAGAAAGGTTTTTTTTAAAACTCAGAATGATTAACACTTAAATTAAGCTAATAAAAGTGCTACTGTGAGATTCTGACACGGGAGAAGTGCTAATAAAGATGCAATTAGCCAGCATCTCCTGTGTAAAGGAAGGAGAAACAAAGAGGAGGGAAATGTCTCTCTCAGCTCCTTCCCTGGCCTCATCTCCCCAAAGCCCGGCAACGCTTGCCTCTCCGGGGCTCATGGTCCAGACTGTTCTCCAAACAAAATATGCAAAATGAGGCCAAGGACAGCTGGGATGAGAGGAGGGAGCATGAAGGTCACAGGGAGGGAGCATGAAGGTCCTGTTCACGACGACCGCATCTGAGTCCATCCCACGAGGCCGTGGGCTGGGCCTGTCTGTACCTGCAGGTCTGTGGCTGTACGTGACCTCCAGGGCAGATTCTGGCCCAAGTGAGCCATGAGTAACTGTAAAGAGCCAGACCTCAGCCACCATGTCCTGAAGGATTTATAGCCAGGCCCTCGGGGGCAACTAGGACAGGATCTGTACTCTCCGAAGGACATTGTGAGCCCGCTGGAGATGCCTTCAGTTCTTCAATCAATGTGGGTCCTGGCTCGGCCACCTTTTCTCAGGGCCTCACGTGAGATGCTCCCTTGAGTGTCTTCACCGTGCTACACCCATGATTCTCTGAGGGGCTTATGCAGGGTGGGCTGTACCTCAGCACCAAGTGACAAAGTCACATGGTCTCACAGTGGCCTGGAAGAATCCAGATAAGGTCTCTCTCTCTTTTTTTAAATAGTTTATTGTCAAGTAGGTTTCCATATAACACCCAGTGCTCATCCCCACAAGTGTCCTCCTCCATGCCCATCACTGGATAAGGTCTTACTTCCATGCCATGCTCAGATTTTAAAACCCCAGGGGAAGGGTACCTGGCTGGCTCAGAGGAGGACGTGACTCTTAATCTCAGGGTCCCGAGTTCAAGCCCCACATTGAGTGTGGGGATTACTTAAATAAATAAAACTTAAAAAAAAAATAATAAAATAAGTAAAACCCCAGGAGAGAAATGCAAGTCAGTATATTTATAGCAACCTAAAGACACACAACACAGAAGTAGAGGGCTCGATGTGGGCAGGGCGCCTGTCACTACTGCACTGTTTCCATCGCTGACAGAAATAGATGCCAGGAAATCCTATCCCATGTCGTTAGCGGACAGTCCCAGCCATGTAATGTGGTCGCTTGTGATGGGTGCTCGAGCCGTCTGTTTGAATTAGCCAAGCACTTCCATTGGCCTCACTAATTTAAATTTTTTGGAAGATGAAAAGGAATCCTGAGTTTGTCAACCAGTGTTAAAGAAAAATTACTCTTGAGGGGCCTGGGTGGCCCAGTTGGTTAAGCGTCTGACTTCGACTTGAGCCCCGCGTCGGGCTCTGTGCTGATGGCTAGCTGAGAGCCTGGAGCCTGCTTCAGATTCTCTGTCCTACTCTGTCTCTCTGATCTTCCCCTTCTCATGCTCTCTCCCTCTCTCTGTCTCAAAATAAATAAACATTAAAAATTAAAAAAAAAAAAAGAAGAAGGAAAATTTATTCTGATGCTTGTTAGAAATAGCCAAGGAGATGTCATTCAAGACCATCACAATGGGGGAGAGGAGTGGCTAAGCTCCCGATTCAGCAAAGGCTGAATTTACAGCCAAGAAGCAGAGTGAGGGATCAGGGGGTGGGAAATTCCTAAGACAGGATCCTGAGGGTGGGTAACCTTGCTAATTCAACTTAATAAGATTCTTGCTAAAGGTGGCAGGGTGATCTGATACCAGGGTGGCGGCTGTCTCTACAGTGACTTAGCCAGACTTTTGCTAAAATTGAGCTATGCAAGGAAGGGAGCCACAGTGGAGGCCTAGCCAAGAAGGGCGCTCAGAGGAGCACTTAAAGTTGCGCCAAGGAAGGAGTCTTTGTCATGTGTTAGAAATGCAGCTAAGAACTGAAGGGCATGACCTGTGGGTCTGGCTTTGCTTCAGACTTTGGTCCTCTGCCATTTCTGCCTCTCACATTTTACAGGACTGTGTCCAATGCCACCAGAGTGCCCGCCACCAGGTGAGTGTAAGCGCATTCCTGTCTCAGTGCCTGTCTGCCCACGTAGAGTGGTGGGAGCTGAGGGAGCTGAGGTCATGTTCACCATGATGCCACCACCAGCCAGTGCCTGCACACAGCAGGAGCTCATGCTTCTCTGCTGAATCACGGACACGTGGATAACTGAAGATCACATGACGTTGGAGGGAAGGGGGAATATTCCAGACCCCTCTATATTGACACCAATTCTTAGCCATTATTATTAGGTTTAGGGGAACTTGAACATATGACCACACTCAGCAATGCTTTGCAGAAGACACCACGAGTAACAGAATTACTCTGAGGAGCAAGGCTGTGATCCTGCTACGTGAAGCCGGAACTGCAAAAATTCACTCAAAAAGATGAAAGCCCTAGGTGGTCAGCTCCATCAGTTAAGCATCTGACTCTCGATTTCAGCTCCGGTCATGATCTCACGGTTCATGAGTTTGAGCCCCATGTCAGGCTCTGTGCTGACAGTAAGGAGCCCGCTTGGGATTCTCTCTTTCCCTCTCTCTCTGCCCCTCCCCTGCTCTCTCCCTCTCTGAAAATAAACAAAAATAAACTTTAAAAATAAAATGAAAGCCCTAAAATAAAGGAGAATACTCAAGGACCAGCTCACTCTACAAATGATGGGTAAGTCACCCCAGGGAATTTTCCATGACGGTTCTCCACTTATCTCATCCACCTCTGCCCTCAGCCCCAAGTAACCTCTCTCCACGTGGAAGGAAAGTCACCCGAGTCTGGCATTAGAACTTAAACGCTCATGTTGAAACCTAAAGGCCACCTCATGCATCTTACTGTTGAAAAGGTTCTGCCAGTGGTCATCAGGGCGGCTGTCCAAACCCTGGTTCTAGAGCTCCTGAGGCCACTGATCTTTAATGCCCTACAGTTCTTACCACACAGCCACTCATCCTTCATCACTGACTGTGTCTGCAGCTGTACGGATTGTCACTGCAGAAGCTCCTTTGCTGTCATGCCCTTCATTCTTCTTGTTTCCCTGGGACCTGCTCACACACAGCCCCTCGGCCGAAGGCCCAGATGTGAACTCTGTGCTCTTTCCACCCCACACATCGTGCTAGCTACGTGTAGTGTACAGCTGTCCTGGGTTGTCGTTGCAGCCACGGAGAGGGCGTTTTGGTTTTTGCTGCTCATAACGATTTCATTTCAACCCATGAACGTTTTAGTTCGTGTTGGTAATGAGGGTGCATTGATAACAAAGAAGGGTAGAAATACATACATTGAGATATTAGTATATCCCATGTACTGGCAAAATTTTGTGCAGTCCATACTCTATTATGTTAAATACCTGATTCGTAACCTTTCGTGATCAAATACTTGGATTAGCTTAGGTGTTCGGGGCTCCTAAGATGCCATGGAAACGCTTGCCTCAGCACTGGTGGGAATACCTCATAAAACCCAGTCCAGCAGACACAGAAATAGCTAGGCTTTCATCTGCAACCTGTGCCATGGCCAAGGACCTCTGCCTGACACCCAAGGCAGACGTGCGGCACCCCAAGGAAACAGACATGATGGCATCAGGGGTCTGGCCTCCGCCTGTGCTGCTTCCCACCTGAAGCCACAGATGATGGCATGAAAATGGACTGCGGTTCCTGAGGCTGAGAAATAATTACCCAGACAAACATGTGAGTAGCCCCGATGCGGTCCATCACTTCACTATTAGGTGCTGCTGTGAAATGTCTCAGATTATATTTTGAATTAAAAACAGAAACTCAAATATCCAAACTTTGGACCTTTCTGGGTTGTTGTTTTTTTTTTTTTTTTTTAGTATTTTTTATTTATTTCTAGGAGAGAGAGAGAGAGACAGCATGAGCAGGGGAGAGTCAGAGAGAGAGGGAGTCACAGACCAAAACAGGCTCCAGGCTCCGAGCTGGCAGTCAGCACAGAGCCCGACGCGGGGCTTGAACCCACGAACCGCGAGATCATGACCTGAGCGAAAGTCGGACGCTTAACCGACTAAGCCACCCAGGCGCCCCATGGACCTTTCTGTTTTAAAAGTAAGATGTTTTCACCATTAAAAAAGAAAAAAAAAAGAAATGTGGTTTCTTTCCTTTAAAAAGAATTGCAGGATCCCTTATTAGAGGTGAGGTAACTGCTTCCTGAATATTAGTGAAGAAGGGCTTTGGGGGCCAGATGACAATGACTAATGTTGTAGGCTCTGTCCTGGAGCCAGAGAGAAACACGCTTTGGTCAAGTGGCAGGAATCTACAGCGGCTAATCATCTTAGCAAACCTTGATGAAATGACCTAGATGCCTTACATACCTCGTTTTACTTAACATTTGTAACAGGCGTATAAGGTCATGACTAGTAACTGCTTTTCACAAAAGAAGAAAATGGAACTCAGAGAAGTCATTTGCCCTTTGAGTGCTCTAGAAAGGTGATGGTTGGATACAGCCCCAGATGATCTGAGAAGCTCAGAGTTTGTAGTAGAGTGTTATAGCCTCTCACCTTTGAGCCCGTGACAAAGCAACAAGTGTCTTCTTATAAGATTACCCTGCTTACAACCTCGTCAGAGCTCCTTACGAATGAGTGTGCCTGAGGTGTGGTCAGGCGAACAATTGAACCATTCGACAACATCACCGAGCACCTGTTAGGGGTTAGATGCATTCACATGCCAGAGCTGTGGTGTAAGGTTCCAACCACAGACACGTGCCGGACCATAATGATGCATGACGTGGAAGAAGGATAAACCACTATGGGGACTCCCAGAAGGGAGATAACGGTGTAATACCAAAGGGGGTGTGCAACATAGAAGGTGCCAATGGAGACCAAGGGGAGCGTTTATCATAAAGAAATAAGCAGAGACAGGTTGTCAGGAAAGAAAATAACGAGGCTCGCAAGGAGATACTAGGAAGTCCAGTATATAGACTGGATATATATATCCCCCCATGAAAATATATAGAAGGATCCCCCCATGAAAAAATTCACTTAAGAAACCTCAGGTATTTAAAAGAAAGAAAGAAAAACTACTAGCCAGTTTCATGCTTAATCTGACCACGGTGGGTAAATGGCAATTTTCTTACATTTCCACATTCTTACGGTTCTGGTCTATCTTCATACGTGGGTTTTGCAATAGTTAGTAGAAAACCAATGTTTTCACTAAGGAGATAGTAACTTACAGGAAAACTTCAAAGTATCATTTATTTGGGAGACCATTGTTTTCCAGATGACCTTGTAATTTTTATTTTACTTGTAATTTTTATTTTACCTCATGGTATAAAGTTCAGCTGTCTCCATGGACAAGGACAGCAAGACAAGGAGTCACTCATGGTCTGGAGTCCCACCTTGTGATCAACTGTTCGCCTCTATATCAGTTAGCTACTGCTGTGTAACAACCACCCACCAGTACTTTAGGACCGGAGGTATCTACCATGGCCGCCATGTCTGTGGGCCTTCTCGGGTTCCGCTGATCTACACTGGGCTTGGTGAGGTAGCTGAACCTCACACAGCAGATCCGTGGGTGAGGTGGACCCACATGCCTGCCCCTAGAGCCAGAGCTAAAAGGCCACCAGGTACCTGTGGAAGCTGTCCTCATGGCAACAGCAGAGGCAGGATGCTGAGCGGAAATGTGCGAGGCATCCTATGGCTTAGAACTGTAACTCTCTCACTTCTGCGAAATGCCATCAGCCCAAGCAAAACACACGGTCGAGTCCCTGCCAAGAGGCAGGGAAATAGATACTGTCCCTGATGAGGTCACGGAGGGTAGATATGGGTGAAGAATTTGGAGCATAATGCAATCTACTGTTGCTTTTAGGCTGTGGCTTTGACGGTGCCATTTTCTGATGGTATCTGGCTAGTTTATGGTTTGTTTTACTCCCACTGTTATTTACTAGTTATAAAGTTGGTGATTAGTATATAAATACAGCCTTATATGGTTTAAGAAGGTAGATCTATACACCTTTAAGACAAAGAATTGCCTTATTTCATGAAGCTTTATAAAACCTAGGATTGTAACTGTTTGTTAGAATTGTTTAATTGTAACTGCCAGTTTATCTACTGAAATCAAACATGAAAAAGCATCTAATTCACAACCAATATGTTTTTCTTTTAATATCTTTAAGTTTCGTGGAGGCTTCTTTCTCTGAGATTATAAAATGTGTCAATGTTCAGGGACACCTGGGTGGCTCACTCAGTTATGCGACCGACTTCAGCTCAGGTCATGATCTCGGGTTTGTGAATTTGAGCCTCACGTCGGGTTCTGTGCTGACAGCTCAGAGCCTGGAGCCTGCCTCGGATTCTGTGTCTCCCTCTCTCTCTGCCCCTCCCCTGCTCATGCTCTGTCTCTGTCTCTCAAAATTAAATAGACATTAAAAAAATTTTTTTTTAATTTGTCAACGCCTCTGTCCTGCCCAGAAGTGACCGTACTTGCTCGCATAAGGCCAGGCTTCCACGGGTCAAAGAGCAGGGACCATGAAGCCCTCCTGGGACATCTCTGCTAACCTCCTCTCCACATCGGAAGAACAGTCCTGGTTCTAGAGTTGGAGGCTTTTCATAATTCCTTACAGGAGATTTCTGGCACAGTCATGGTCAAAATCACATCCTGATTCAAAGGAGAAATGATTCGTATTGACCTATGTAAATAACTACATGATCATGAAAAGTAAAGAGATTTAGAAAAATTGTTTGTGGTACACATGACCATTGGCATCATTTTTTGAAAAGGCCTGTAGACTCAGACAATTACTATCTATAATTATTGTCTAGTAGCATCACTGTACTTCAGCGTACTAACAATTTATTAGCTTATTATCTACACAAGGAGTTTCATAAGACTTTCTTCTTTTTTTCTCAATTCAAATAGAGTAGCTTGAACAAGATACTCTTTAAAGAATGTTTCATTTAAGTTTCTACAATGAATGTCCATTTAACTTAGTGTTAGAGACAAAGTAAGAGGAAACAAGAGGAGTTTTCGTCTGCTTATTAAAAACAGGATTTTAATCCCAATTCAATCCATTCTTTTAAGTCTACTTCATCCTGTATAATTTTTTCATAATGACAATTCTGTGTTAAACACATGACTTTCATAAGCCATCTGTTTCCGGAATGAGTCCTGGAAATTCTCATTTGTCCCTGGATACGATATGAAGGGGTTTGTTCCTGGGGCCAATGTCAGATTTCCCCATGAATCTGTATCTGTGAGTAGAGTCGCTGTAGTATGAAGGGTCAGGAGCCCCGTGTAGTCATTTACGAGGTTTCTTTTGAGGTTTCTTCAGAAGATTAAAGGTCTGGTGACCACACATGGCCAAGGCCTTCAGGCAAATGTAAGGAAATGAGAAAACACCTGTTGACAGGACACAGCATGGACGAGTCTGATAAACTGATTACAACCAAGCCCAGTTGACCCTTAAGCAACACAGTGTTACTACACGGGTCCGCTTACTCCTACATGTTTTCCAGGGAACACAGGATAGGACCATACATGTATTTCCTCCTCCTTATGATTTTTTTAACAACATTTTATTTTCTCCAGATATATATACAAGCCTTATAACACACAAAGTATGTGTTGGTCAATTGTTTGGGTTATTGGTAATACTTCCAATCAATAGGAACAATTATATAAACAAAATATCTAAGATAGTGGGTCTATCAAGGTCAGTGAGGACAGTGGAGGCGGTGAGTGTGGGAAGGACGGTGAGGACACTGGCAAATCTCCATCGGCCCTGTGTCTGGTTGCCCCCCACTCACAGGTGCCTGCCCCGCACCCCCCGGACGGCAAACACACGAGGCTGGAACCCCTTCATGTTACGAACTTCATTTTGCTCCCTTTACGCTTTTGAAGAGGCTCCGGGTTTGATGCGCCTCTTCTCCCGGCGCTGGCTCGGCACGGAGGGAAGTATGACTCCGGGAAGAGCAAGGAGCCCAATTATTTCTAGATTCTCCTTCTATAAAGTAACGCTGTTGATCTTTGCTGGGACCCCGCTGCATCAGGAAAGCCCTGAAGAGAGTGAAAATTAAAAAAAGCTTCTTAAAAGTTTTCTTATTTTGAAGTTAGGGCATAGATTTGGAGAAGTCAGTAAATAAACATAAGCCATTAACACTTAGAGGCAAGAAATAATTAAAGTCTCCGTCTCAAATTAAACAAAAGAAAACAGAACACTAGAGCAGGTAACCATCACTATTAGGGATTTTAGTTTTTTGCAACCATAACAACCACAATAATAATAATAACAACTTTGGATCAAAGACAGTTCATGAACGTCACAGAAAGGATAAAAGTTAACAAAATTTGCTGCTAATAAAGAATTCTGTTACCAAGGAAGAGAATAACGTGTATACATCCTATTTAGAGAAAAATGTATGTTAACGTACTCAAAGGTCAAATCGCCATTTAGCAGAAAGGGAATCCAAATTAAATTTTTCTTCTTTTATGCCATTTACGTAATAATTTGCAGACAAGTTTTTACAATTACAAGCTTTTTTCTCATTTTACAGTTACACTCACTGACAGCAAACATGCTCAAAACTTTAACACATCTCATTGCTCCTTTTAAATATATTAGTTGCAAGTAGCATAAATCAAAATTCACTTCCCTTTTTGTGTTCTACCCTCATTACACTCTCACATTATGTCTTTTGATAGCCTGTCCCATCCTTGCACAACAAGATATATTTTAAGACAGATTTCAGGACACTTTGGTAGCTCAGTCGGTTAAGCTTCCAACTTCAGCTCAGGTCATGAACTCACGGTTCGTGGGTTCGAGCTCTGCGTCGGGTTCTGTGCTGACAGCTCAGAGCCTGGAGCCTGTTTCAGATTCTGTGTCTCCCTTTCTCTCTGACCCTCCCCTGCTCTCTCTATCTCTCTCTCAGAAATAAATAAAACATTAAAAATACTAAGACAGATTTCAATGGATTTCACCTTGATAAACAGACATAAACGCACCATATGTCTTCTGTAAATAGTCCCCTGAGTTTTATTACCCTTGACATTCTACATAGTTCACAGGAATAACATTTCTTTAAACAGTATCTGTTATTATGATTCAGTGTATTTTAATATATGATTTTCACATATAATTTGAAATATTTCATGAACTGAAAGATAATATAATCAATATTTTAAAAAATCAAGCTAGGGTATTCAGAAGTAAAAATTAATTGGGATTTTATTAAGAAATCTTTATCTTGCATCAGTTAGAATATTTTGGTGATATTATATTTTTTGCTATGACAAAATAGATGAGAGAGATATAAAATAACATTAAAACTGAATTTATCAAAGTAGTCCAATTTGCCTGTCAGTTCACCTTGATTAAAAATATTACCTGACTCCCACTTGTATACACCAAATATTAAAAATGCTTCAAATTTTGCTTAAACTAGTACTGAGGTTCTCCCAACAAGTTTTCCATGTCCTCAAAGTTGCTCTCTCTTTTTTGTTTTTAACTTTCTCATTTGGCAACTATCCATCGAGACCACTAGCTTATCTCATGGCTGAACGTTGTTTCCCCCTGGTTTAAGCAAATATATAAAATGTCAAAAGTCGACAGAGCGAGGGGTTTAAAGTTCAACTCTTTTTTTAATTTTTGGAAATTCTTGAGATCACTTAAATGTCTACACATGCTTAAAAGCCTATCAAAAGCAAATCAGAAGAGCTCCGTTGAATTTATGAAGACTTACAGTCTTTTTTCTTTTCCGACATTGGGAGAAGATGTTGATGTGTTTGCTCAGAAATACAAATACATTTCATACAGATACAGTGGAAGAATGTGGTCCCATCCTGGGCAGGCGATGGAACAAAGGTATTTACGGGTCAGCGTGTCACACCGAGCTGCCTTTACCAGGGGTCCGGCTGGGCTGTGGCTTAGGATACCGGTGCCGATTTCAAGTCTGTTTGTACCTCGTTGTCAGCCCTCGCTCGTCCCCTCCACAGGCTCGCTTGCTCCTCTGAGGGCTGCTTGGGGGCTTCCCCGTGCTCTGTGACAGGCGGGGGGGTCACTCCTCACTCAGCACGCTGTGGGCTTCTTGGGAAGCCAGGACGTCCTAGACGCATCTAGTCTTGCTCCACCTCACGTCCACGGTCAGGTCTATGGTTGCAAACACACTAAGGAAAACTCTCTCCTGCGCTCCCCTTGCTCTGTGAGCCACGTAACCACCCTTTCCATTTATTAGTAAATACCCCTTTGTGAGGTGTGTGTCCTTGGGGTGTGTGCAGAGTGACACATGCCTGTGACCAGTTCTCCTGCAATGCTGCTTGCGCACAGGCGAGTGTGTACGTGTGTGTGTGTGTGCGTGTGCACTGGAGGTGAGGGGAGAGAGTGTGCATATGTTTCCTGGCCAAAGGCACAAAGGGGTTTATAAGTATAAATACATCATTTTAATAAAGGAGGCGAGGGACTGTTTTAATTCTCTTTGTTTCCCACTTAGATAATCAAAAAGACAAGAAGCTTCTGCATTGCTCTGGTCACAGGTCCAGAGAAACGCACACCCACAGGGTCTCTAGGTCTTTACCCCCACAAACCCCCCGGAGCTGCGCCCCCTTCCAGATGGAATAAAAGTTTTCTTCTTGGATGATGACAGATCATGGTGGCATGCCAAAGAGACAGACACAGGTGATTCTATCAGTTGTCAGAGGACAAGGTACATCAGCCAGGTGGGGGGAGACAGAGACCACAGGGTACGATTTGTGTCGTCCTGATGGAAACAATACCTGTGACCCAGAGGCAAACGATGTTTGTCCCAAATGGCAAGATACTGGAGTCCCAAGGCCTATGAACCAAAAAGCCAAATTCACCCACACATGTACACACCCGTCTGTACACATGTAAACACCACACGCCTCATCATTCACCTCCCAACAGAGACTATCTAGAGAGTCAGACTGTAATGTTCCTGGTTGCGTGTGAGGGGCTGGGTTCACACGGAAGCAGAGCCGGCTTGGCCACGAGCCCGACTTAATCCAGAAATAGAATAGAAAGGGAGCGAAGAGGAAAGAAGGAGAGAGGCAGAGACAGAGACAGAGGCGGGGAGAGAGACTGAGGACAGAAATAAAAACTGACGGCCATGTGGAGTTTTTCCTGGGGACAGAAAAAAACTGTGTCTGCATGCCGGAGGCCGGTCGGGGTCACCTCAAGGCAACGCAGCTTTAGTCTAAGTGAGTCACATCTGCACATCTCAGTGTCATCTCCATTTGGGAAAGAGGACTCAGAAAGAAGCATTTTAGGAAAACTAGAGCAGAGATGTTTCCCTGAGAGGTGCAGGAAGGTCTAGTCTTCAGAAGGTTTAGCTACAAGGAGAAGGAATAGGGAACAGACCTGGAATGGAATGGAATGGAATGGAATGGAATGGAATGGAATGGAATGGAATGGAATGGAATGGACACATACATACAACATTACCCGAGCTAGCGAGCTGCCAGTCAGTCTTCCCATGGTGGAGAAACAGCAATTTTCTCACCCCGTTATCATATGCAGTAGGGTCAGGACACATCTCTGATATCCTTGCCAAAGCCCAGTTTAGAGGAGCTGTCGCTAAGGAGTGAGTTAGGAAAGCACCCACGGTCTCCTGTGTTCTGGGGCTGGCAGGAGACCGGGCGCCCCTGTGGTGTTTTCCGGGGACGCTCTCGCTTTCATGTTCTTGCCTGAACGTGAGACGCGATGTGCCTACGACTTTCTAACGGCCTCAGTGATGCTTCCAGCACTGGGACACCAGAAAAGGAGGCAGAGCAAAGCCAGTGCAGCTCTTGAGCACCAGGCTAGCCAGTCTGGACCTCGCTGGGTGAGCAAGGGTGGGGGATTGGAGCAGAACAGGGTCTGCACCCACTAACGGACCGATCGACTGGGCGCTGAGAAGCTCTGACAGCAGGTTCACGGGCAGACCCCGCCTGATGCCCTGCGAACACTGAGCTTTACCAAGGGAGACAGAGCGTCACAAAGCTGCTTGACCAGAGGGCTTCCAGCTGAGGCAGGGACGACCTCTACTCGTGCTCAAAGCCGAAGTTGGGCATGCAGAAAAATAACCACAGAGGCCACCATCGTCCTCGGGTTACCCCTTCTGGCTGGGAAGAAGGAATGGCCTCCATCAGCAGGTGCCTTAGCCCCTGTGGGAATCTCGAAGGTCCCGTGGGAGAATTCCTGGGAAGCCTAGACACCCACACCTCACCAGGGCAGTGCAGCCAGCTTCACATATTTAGAGCACTAGACAGACTCCACCCTCTTCCTAAATCCATAATGATTTAAACCAGTAGCCTACCGCCCAGAAGCTCACTATTTCCTGATTGTTCTGCAGACAAACAAGGCATGAAGTTACCTTTACCACCCATTCCCCAAAGTTAACTTTGCTCTGTAGCTATTTCAAACATCTCCACAGTTCAATGTGGAAATTAGAAAAAACAGTTCCTGGGGCACCTTGGTGGCTTAGTCAGCTGAAGGTCTGACTCTTGATCCTGGCCCAGGTCATGATTTCACAGTTCCTGGGCTGGAGTCCCGGGTCGGGCCTGCTTGGGATTCTGTCTCTCCCTCTCTCTGCCTCTCTCTCTCTCTCTCAATAAATAAATAAATAAACTTAAAAAAAAAGAAAGAGAGAGAGAAAAGAAACCGTGATTCTCTAATCCATATAGTAAAATAGATTACCTGGGCCCGAGTGAGTTTTTGTATGGACTTCTTGAGATGTCGAGGTATTTTCTGATGAAGTCAATCAAACAGTTTGGAATCCCTGTGCAGTTTGTGGTACACAGGTGTTCTCTGGATCCGAGGGCTCCATTCATTTGGGAAACAACATGCCATCAGAGCAAACAGGAGTCATGATAACATTGATTGGATTCATTGTTTAATCCCATCAATAGCCTCCTCGATCGAAAAGAAAAAAATCAGTGTTTAAATTTAACTCCCATATCTTGATTTATGATGCTTCTTGGTCCTAAAGAGAGGGAATTCATGCCATTTATTAATGTAGCCTCCACACGTGAATAATTGCTGTTTACACTGTGGGGCCTTCAGGAAAATCTGAAGGCTGATTTGCCTCACTACGTTATGCAGACTAAGGTAGCAGCAATATTAATTATAGACAAAACGTAATTTTGATAAACCTATTGCAAATCCACTAACTCATGGATAATTTCAGCCGCTGGATGTACCTTATGCCTTTGTGGCTCCCTGGAGGTGGAGGCCTGTTCCCTTCACTCGGAAATAATCTTGTTACTTGCAACTTAGAAGGCAAATTGTAGCGGACAAGGTGTTCCTCGGCATCAAGTGGCTCAGTGGATGAATACAGTATTATCTCTAAGCCACCAAGGCCTCCGGGACACTCAGTGATATTTTATTTATAAGCCTGTCACTGTCAATATCAAAAAAGCCTAATGGAATGGACCATGGAAATGCCATTTCTATATGGGGGCTACAGAGGCCGGGAGGGGTGCAGTGTGGGGGGTCGCAGCGGCCTGGGCCCCCTCTTACGCAGCCCTCCACGTTAACATTAATGAACGCTGGTGAGTTTGCTCTCAGGGCCGGGACAGCCGTGTGCCTGGGGCTCCCCACGAGAAGGAGGGTTTCCATCCCACAGCCCCTGGACGTCTGTCTAGGTTGCTCGCGGTGCAAACGCTGAGCCTGCCCAGGTCTGTGTCTGGAGAGTAGAAGACAGGGTGCCGCACACACTCTCCCATCTCGCCTTTATGATATTAGAAACCCCATTTAGGATATTAAATTACGAAGCTTAGATGCCGGGTCCTTTTCAAGGTGCTGAGTCCTTGGGACACTGACTTTGTGAAAGGGACCACGACAGGGATTCTCGAGGAAGCACCCGAGCCCGTGTCTCCATCGTGTGGAAGCCAGGATGCGGCGAGGAGGGTGAGGTGTGGGAGAGCATCACCCAGCTCACCATGCGCCGCTGTCCAGCGCCGGCCTCTCCGGGAGCTCGGGGACCAGGCGCCGCAGGACCGGCTCCAGCCCCAGGGCCTGTGACCGTCCGCTGCATCAGAGCCCCTGGTGTGCATGACCCACCCCCACCTCCTGCGGACCCTCCTGTGGGGGATGCCTTGCGGCTAACACTAAGCTCCAGGGCCTGTGTCTTCAGCTCTGGGTGGTCCACACCCCAGTCAGGCCCAACAAAGAGCCCCCATACTGCTCACTGAGTGAGTGGGACACCTTCATTTTATTTATTTATTTATTCATTTATTTATTCATTCCTTCATTCCTTCATTCCTTCATTCATTCATTTTTATAGTTAATTGGCAAGTTGGTTTCCACATAACACCCAGTGCTCATCCCCACAAGCACCCTCCTCCATGCCCATCACCCCCCTTCCCCTCCCCCACTCCCATCAGCCCTCAGTTTGTTCTCAGCATTTAAGAGTCTCCTGCGGTTTGCCTCCCTCCCTCTCCCCCACCATTTCCCCCCTTCTTCTCCCCCACGGTCTTTCAACCATAACCGAATCGTGGAAACAGCCTAAATGTCCATCAAGTGAGGAAAGGACACCTTTAGGCTGAAGCTGGGCTGAGGCTGAAAACTCAGGGTGGAGGGAGGGGAGGCGGCAAGGGAGGGAAGGGGGGAGGGGGGTGGAGAGGGGGGAGGAAAGGGGAAGGGGGAGGGGAGGGGAGGAGGAAGGGGGGAGGGAGGAGCGGATGGGGCAGGGAGGGGAGCCAGGGACCCTGAGGCTCACCCTGAGGGCGCCTGTGACTCTCCCTCCGCGGCCCTGGCGGGGCTGCTGCGCACGTCGGCGCTGCGACAGGTGGCCCTCGGCTGACCAAGCCAAGGGTCACACAGGCAGAGCCACAGACACACAGAACCGCGGGAGAAGGACGAACAGCAGTCAGTGGGGGGATGTCCTCCCCCCGGGGGCGCCCGACGCACAGGAGGGAGGGAGGCGGCCCTCCGCCCACCTGCCTGGCCTCCACCCGCTGGGGACGGGGTCCGAGCAGACAGAGCCGACCCGCGGCGGGGACGGTCTGCTCCCAGCTCAGCGGAGGCCCTGCCGTTTTTATGAAAAATAAAGGAACTATTGGAGCCGCTCCATTCGTCTTAAAGATTTCATAAACGCCAGAGTTTCCGTAAATGTCACTTCCGTCACCGTGACCCTGACCCTTTAACTGCAGGCCGCTGGCCTGTGACCTTTGCAGCGCTGACCTGGGGCCCGAATCAGCTCGTCACCAAGTCCAGCGCGCACGCAGATCTCACAGGGACCCTGGGGCGATGCGGTCCCCACGCAGGGTGGCCCCTGAGAGTCTGGATCCTCAGAGCCCTGGCCGCTGTCCCTGACGCTGTGTCCCCCGGCCTGACAGCCTCTTCTGACCCCGGCGCCGCCGGGACTGTAAAACCACTTTGAAACCAGGTGAGCGACTCACCAAAGATGGAATTAAAGCTTCCTTCCCACTCCCGACCTCCCTCCTGGGTCCCCCCTGGGGGAACCTTCCAAGTAGACGACACACACACTAGACGACACACACACTAGACGACACACATACGTCGCAGGCACAACAGAAACAAGGGCATCTCGGGAGAAAGACGCCTCTCAGTCCTTCATAGGGAGGCTGCTTAAGCTGGTGGGTAAGCTGACATTTTTTATCATAATATTCAGAGAATACTGTTTACTTATCCCTAAGTTTGGGGGTTGTGACTCTTGTTAAAGTGCACATACCAACTGTTCATGGACGCAAGTAAAGGATTATTGAGTGGCTACGATGTTTCTGCATATTGAAATTTTAACTACAGGGGTGCGGTGGGGGGGGCTCAGTCAGTTGAGTGTCCGCCTTCAGCTCAGGTCTTGATCTCATGGTTTGTGAGTTCAAGCCCTGCATGGGGCTCTGTGCTGAGGGCTTGGAGCCTGGCGCCTGCTTCAGATTCTGTGCTCCCCTCTCTCTCTCTGCCTCTCCCCTGCTCTCTCTTCTCTCAAAAATAAAAAGCTTTCGAAAAATTATAATTATAAAGCTATCTTGATAACCTTTGTAACAAGTAAAATCTATCATGAAAAACAATTTTCAGGGTTTGTTTTTATCGCTGTTTCCAAGACAGGTGCTTCATGCTATTTAATGATCGCTGTGGGGGCACCTGGGCGGCTCAGTCAGTTGAGGGTCTGACTTCGACTCAGGTCCTGATCTCATGGTTTGTGAGTTCAAGCCCTGCATTGGGCTCTCTGCCGATAGCACGGAGCTTGCTTCATATCCTCTGTCCCCCACCCCCACCCGTCCCTCCCTCCTCCCCCCTCTCTCTCAAAAATAAAAAATATAAACATTTAAAGATTGCAGTGCCTGGAGGTGGGGAGGAAAGGGGAAAGCCTTAGCATTCACCTAATTTACCATCCTTCTTTCTATCACAGGTTTAAAAAAATGGGTCCAATACCTTCATTATCTTGTCCAAGGTCACTAGATTTGAGTATTTTAATGTATTTTAAAATGCGTGTGCAGAAACGTGGCAAGCCTGAGTCTAGAGAGGATCATTAACTTTCAAGAAACGAGCTCAACAAAAATGCCTGATTTTATAAGTGAACGGCTCCAACTAGGGTAACAAGAAGTCTCTTCTTTGCATTGAGATAACATGTAACATACTTGGACTGCACTGCACCCCGTCTCCTGTCGCCCAGGAAGGGCTGTTCCACACCCCCGCTTGGGTGGAGATGAGGAAGGGGGAGTGCGAGAGAGTGGCTGGCGTCCAGCAAGTCCCCCGAAGCCACGTGGATCCAGGCAACTGGCAAATTCTGCTTTCTCGGCAGGCGCCGAGTTTCGCCAGCGCAGATCCTGATTAACTCGGAGAGGAGAGGCTGGCCCTTTTTTTTTTTTTAAATCAGAAACCTGCCAAAAAGCCTGAGGGAATGATATATGAGGAGGTGATGACTTTCTTGCTGACCAAAACCCCGTTAGTCTAGATGCTGAACATATTTCAAGGCTGGCGGCGGGGAGTGAGGTCTCCCCGATGCCGGGGATGGTTTCAGTCCGTCCATGTGCGTCCTGGGTTCCCTGAAGGGCTCGGTAACGAGCGATGGCAAGCAAACCATCACGCTGAATGTAGGTACTGTGGTTAGCGGACAGCAATAAGTCTACTACTCAGCAGTAAGATGCAAACAGACTTGGGGAGACAGGACACCCCGCTAAGGGTCTTGGGAAAGTCAACCAAACGTGAGCGGGAAGGACCCAAAGTTGAACCTTTTAAATTAGTTCAAGAGAGAAGACACGGTCAGATCTCGTTTCCAGAGAATCCATTGCTCCCAAGAGAGACTAAATTCAACTGAACTCCCTCATTGCCACCCGGGAGGGAGAGTGCCCTGTTCAGACCCCAGCAAAGTGTCACAGTCTGGGTGGCTGGCGACATCAGAGATTTACCGTCTCACAGCTCTGGAGGCCAGGAGTCCATGATCAAGGTGTCCAGAGGGTGTGGCCCTCCCCTCCCCCGGGGCGCTGCGTGGACTCCTTCCTCACCCATTCTTAGCCTCTGATCATGGCGACTGGTCTCGGGCCCTCCTTGCGTGCAGCCTTCGTCACCCAGTCCCTCCCCGGTCCTCCACATTATCTCCCTACAAGGACCCCGGGGCTGTAGTGCTTCGGGCGCACTGCACCCCAGGAGGACTTCCTCTTCAGTTTCATCCGCAGGGATCCTATTTCCAGATAAGACCACATTCTGGGCGCTGGAGGTGAGGGTTGACATGTCCGTTGGGGAGACTAATTCAACCCACAGCACCAAGCGAGGACAGTGCACACACATTCCCTCTTGTGGGCTTTCGGGCCGTCAGCTGGGGCTGCACCTGATCTATCTTCTTTCCTGGAAACTCTCCTGTGTCTATACTCCGGGGAGGCCCAGTGAGGCACCTTTTTGAGTGTGTGCATGGCCGCCGTCTGGCCACCGCTGTAAGAAATCCACCTTCTCAGCTGGTCTTGGGGCCCCAGAAGCTTCCATGACATCTCTCTGTTAGTGGAGAACTGGGTCAGGACAAGCGAGTTAGAAACTACAAGGTGGCCTGGGGGCATGAACCTGTTTCTGAGCTCTGAGGAAGGAGAACTTCTATGATCAGATTCCCTATGGGTGTGAATGTGTGTGTTTGCAGGTGCAGGCTGGAGAGAGATGACCAGGATATAGTTAAATAAGTGACTTGGTATGTGCAAACTCATCTGAGCATGCAGGGGGATCTGATTTACTGCGGGTTTGCTCCTTGTTTTTTGTCTTTTCAACAATATGATGGACTATAGACTCCCTATGCTGTACCTTTCATCCCTGTGACTTTATATTATAACTGGAAGTTTATACCCTTGAATCCCCTCCACCTATTTCTCCCACCCCCAACCCCTCCCTCAATCCCCAGTGCCCCTCTGGCAATCATCAGTTTGTTCTCTGGATTTATGAGTCTGTTTCTGTTTTTTTGTTTGTTTATTTGTTTTGTGTTTTAGGTTCCACATGTAAGTGAGATCACACAGTATTTGCCTTTCTCTGTCTGATCCATTTCAGTCAGCATGATACCCTCGCGTTCCATCCAGAGAACCCGCTAAACTTCCAGAGCATTAGAACGTGGGAGAGACACAGCCACCACACAAGGCTCCCTGCGTGGATAGCACACACAAGAGAGGCAGACACTGTGGCTGTTCACCCCATGACCCCGGACTCAAGCGCCTGCCTCCTCTGGCCGCGGGGACATCCTGGGGAAAGGGGCGCTCGTGCAGCAGGTGACCCACGCGGGGAGCGGGACAGAGGTCTAGTCCTGACCCTCTCCTCTCCCGCAGTCCTGATGCCTGAAAGCCCCCAAGGGGATGGGGCTGTCCGGACGTGTCTTGCCTCAGAACAGTAACCCGCAGCCCGAAGGTCCCTCCCTGAGCGGAGGGGAAGCTCACAGTGCAGTGGTGGGGTTGCCATTGTGGAAAATGATGTCCTCAGGTTCCCTGGGGTCCGTGGCCGGAGGGCACCCCGCACTTCATGCCCTGACAGTTTGGGAAGGGTCCGATCTTTTCACTGGGGCCCCATCACCTACCCTGACACTCAAGTCTGGCCTCTTTTTTTTTTTTTTAGTTAATCTTTTCACTTAAGGTTTCACTTAAGGTTTGTTTTGGTTTTGCGTTCTTTTGTGTTCCCATCTGTCAGATTGTTTTTCTCGCTAACGCCTACAGATACACCAGGCTGTTTACACGGTAAGGCTGCTGCCCTGGAGGGCGTGAGCATCAGCACACAAGCACACGCAGTGGTCCGGACAGCCACCTGTGCAGGGAACCAGCACACACGTCCCTTGGAGCAGGTGTGGGGGCCTCCCTGTAAGGGGGACGATTCTCTTGTTCCAGACCTGGACCCCCAGACAATAGTGCCCAGAGGCGGGTAGAACCGTAGCCTAGGGGATCTTTTATTTGGTTACACTGATTGTTTTAGGAGCATTTAAAACCCATTCAGGGTCCACAGACCTTCAAATGATACCTCGTTGTTAGCAAAGCACCTAAAGAAAACAGATCTAACGGTATTTGTGAATCCTAAACTTTAAGGGGAATTTTCCACATTCCCCCCTTGGAGTGGACTTGAATTGTCCGTCTCATTCCATCTGGAAGAAATCTAATACCGAAGTTTCGAATTACTTCTGGGGTAGAAGACCTCCCAAGACTTAATTTCCCGAAGCCTCTGGTGAGGCCTTAGGCATTGGAAGGCTTCCAAGGCTTTAGGTCAATGATGTCAAGGACCAGTGGGTGGCTTGAGGCTGTGTTCAGTAGACCCTAACTGTCTTTTCTACCTGTTTGTAGACTTGAAGTTGTGTCTGCCCAGTGGCAGATGTCCCACAAACCTTTCATAATTATCTAAATATATATGAAATAAAGTTTTATTTAAAGCCTGTCTTAAGCCTGAGGCACCTGTGTGGCTCAGTTGGCTAAGCATCCAACTTTGGCTCAGGTCATGATCTCATGGTTTGTGAGTTCGAGCCCTGTTTTGGGCTCTCTGCTGTCATCACAGAGCCCGCTTGTGATCCTCTGTCTCTCTCTTTCTCTGACCCTCCCCTCCCTCTCTCTCTCAAACTCTCTCTCTCTCACTCTTCCAAAAGTGAATAAACATTTTTTTTTAAGAAGGTAACTCTCTCTTATCTCATGTGCTTACTCCTTGTCAGTCCACTCACAACCTGAAGACCAAAGGTACCGGAAATGGATTTCTTTACCTTCGTCAGTGGTGCATAGGTGGTTATTTTATTGTGATGCTCACAACTACAATTTTATTTTAATGTGTTTTTTTTGTTTTGTTTTGTTTTGTGTGTGTGTGAGAGAAAGAGAGAGACAGCATGAGGGGGACAGCAGGGGAGGGTCAGAGAGACAGGGAGACACAGAATCTGAAGCAGCTCCAGGCTTTGAACTTTCAGCACAGAGCCCGACGCGGGGCTCGAACCCACGGACCGTGAGATCATGACCTGAGCTGAAGTCGGCGCTCAACCGCCTGAGCCACCCAGGTGCCCCCAATTTTATTTAAAATAGGTGAAAAACATCTTAAGAGAAAAGAGCACTGGATTTGGTTTTGGAAAATAATTTAGTGCAGTCTGCCATTGACCATGCTTCTCATTAGGAAATGATTAAAAGGTGAAGAGAAATCCACCTAGAACAGCAATGTTCCATTGTTTGGAATGTCATTTGCCTTCTTGCTTATGCTGCCCATTATTGAAGCTCCAGGTCAGACGTCTTCTGGAGAAGAGAGCCCACGGCCTGAGGGCTTCTCCACCCTGCTCCCCACGGACCACTGCGTGGCTCACCACAGAGCCAGGTTGCCCAGCATCTGGTCTCGTGGCTAGAATCCTATTCCACTGACTCTAATGAAGGAGCCAGATGACATTTCAAAGAGTCTACTGGGCTGTCTTTGCAGTTAAGTACTAAATGCCTTTGTAGCTATAATGAGATTCATCTATCCTATCTATGATTCCACTAGAACATGACTCTGGAAAGAAAGAGATTTGGCTCCTTCATTTTTTATTCTTCTGGTCCCACCCAATACTCACCTGTGAATGAGTACTGGAAAAATAAGTACTCAATAGCCGTTGAGTTGTTTTAGCTTAAGGAGCATTGTTCATGATTTTGTTTTTCATACAGGTATTCTTTTCTGCCAGAACAATGCCCCTACCCACTCTCAGAGATGTCCGTCCCTAACCCCTGGAATCTGTGAGCATGTCACCTTACGTGGCAATGGGAACCTTGTAGATGGGATTACGATGACCAGCTTGGAGATGGGGAGATTGTCCTGGGTTATCTCAGTGGGCTTAAGCTAATCGTATGAACTCTTAATGTCAGAGAACCTTTCCTGGCTCTGGTCAGAGATGGAGTTAGTGACAGAGGAAGGTCAGAGAGGTACAACATGAAGACTTGAACTCCTCATGGCTGATTTTGAAGGTAGAAAAGGGGAGTAGGATCCAAGGAAGGCAGGCAGCCTCTAGAAGCTGGGAAAGACAAGGAATGGATTTTTCCCTGTATTAGGTTTCCAGGATTGTTATAGCAAATAACCGTAAATGTGGGTGAGTTCAAAATAATTGAAAATTATTGTCTCACAGGTCAAGAGGCAGAGAGTTCACATTCAAGGTGTCAACAGGGCCATCCTTTCTTTAAAGGCTCTAGGAGAGGATCCTTTCTTGCTTCTTCCAGCTGTTGGTGATGCTGGTGTAGGGGCCAAGGGCAGGCCGCCCCCAGATGGTCCGCTCAGATGTGCAGATTATGCTGAGCCGAAAACAATCAAGGTCCAAAAGATTCAGGAAGAAACTGCACAACTGCCTAGAAAATTTTATTTTATTTTTAATTTTTAATAGTTTATTGTCAAGTTGGTTTCCCTATAACACCCAGTGCTCATCCCCACAAGTGCCCTCCTCCATGCCCATCTCCCCCTCCCCCCCCACACCCATCACTCCTCAGTTTGTTCTCAGCATTCAAGAGTCTCTCATGGTTTGCCTCCCTCCCTCTCCCCCACCATTTCCCCCCTTCTTCTCCCCCATGATCCTCCATTAAGTTCCTCCTAATCCTCCTATACGTGCAAACATATGGTACCTGTCCTCTGCCTGACTTATTTCACTCAGCATAACACCCTCAAGTTCTACCCATGTTGCTACACATGGCGAGATTTCATTCTTTCTCATTGCCATGTAGTATTCCATCGTATAGATAAACCACATCTTCTTGATCCATTCATCCGTTGATGGACACTTAAGCTCTTTCCATGCTTTGGCTATTGTTGAGAGTGCTGCTGTGAACATTGGGGTAATATACGATGTGCTCCGGAAAGAGAGCCATCACCATAGGTAACTACAATGTAATACAAACTAGGGAAATGGACAAGGAGGAGCCTAACAAAGTCTGTTTGAGCATAGACCTCAATATCCCACTGTTTCTCAGTGGCCCAGATCACATTTGTACCAGACATTCACTCTGTCTCTTCTTCCTGTGATTGCATTCCTTCTCTTCGAAGCTCCAGACCTCTGCCCCTTCTCCTTAGTTCAGGATGACATATCTACATCACTTAGCTGACTATCTTTTGAACTTGTGTTTATATGGGCTCCCCATATATACAAAATTAAATTTTATTTTCTATTGTTAACCTGACTCTGTCAATTTGACTCTTAATTCAGCTGGAAGAACCTTGAAGGGCATTGGAGGTTTTTCCTCCCCCATCTGGCAGTCCTTGATATCCCTTGGTGTGTAGAGGCATCCCTTCCTCACATAGTGTTCTCTCTGCATCTCTCTATGTCTCTGTGTCAGCTTCCGTTAAGATCATCAAACCCTATATAATGACCCATGCTAAGCCAGCATGATAATCACCTTAATTTCACTAATTACACCTACAAGGACCCAATCACATTCTGAGATTCAAAGCAGACACCAATTTTGAAGGGATACCATTCTATGGCAGGTAGTCCTTTTGAGCCTTCACAAACAGCACGGCCCTGACCTGACAATACTTTTATTTTCCTCTAGTAAGAACCATTTTGTATTTCATCTTCCATAATTGCAAAACAAAAGAAAAAATTTGTTTTTTCCAAGTCACTACATTCTTGATAATTCGTGCCAGCAGCCATCGGAACCTAGGCCGTCCAGGCTGAGGTCACCAATTCTCCTTATCATCAACCACACGCATCACAGTTAGCCCCTACTCTCTCCATCCACTGAGGACAACATTCTTAACTACGACAGAGTCACGTACGTCACCACCAGTGATCTCTTTAATAAATTGCAGGAAAGGGCACCACAAAGTTCCATTGAGTTTTCCCGCACTTTCTGTCTGTGTTAAATTATACACAACTGTGCTGTTCCCGTACGAGCACTGCTTTGAGACCATAAAACTAGCTATAAACCCGGTCCATCCTTGGAGCATCTCGGAGTTGATATACTGCGCAATTCAGCTCTGATTCTCCCACACGCTGTCCTTCATTACACCCCCTAAAATCCTGGGGAACAATGACAGCAAGCCATGATTTTTCTCTTTTCACAGCCAAATCTGAGAAATTCAGACACTACGGTTGAACTACCAGGGATTGGAATAAATGCACATTCTATACATCTTTAAAGGCAAGAGTCACTCACTCATAAACACTGTTCTAAAATTACCATCAAATCCTGCCCTGTCTTCTCCATTTGAGCTGCTCCTATATTTTAGTTCAACCAAAGTATTAAAAAAAAAAGGGGGGGCAGCAATGAGAGGGGGACACAGAGACCCCAGGCCTGGGAAAGTCCTAATTTTTAAAAAATATGTTTTAAGTTTATTTATTTATTTTGAGAGAGAGAGAGAGCACGAAAGGGGCAGAGAGAGAGGAAGAGAATCCCAGGCAGACTCCATGCTGGCAGCCAAATCCTACGCACCATGAGATCATGAGCTGAGCTGAAACCTGGAGTTGGACACTCAAGTGACTGAGCCCCCCGGGCGCCCCTGGGAAAGTGCTAATTTGAGAGGCATGCTCGCAGTGTCATGATAGGCCGTTCTGATCCCTGCACTGCCCGCAACTGCCTGAGAACACACAAAACAGAGTCCCTCAGCACATGGCATAATCCTACCAGTTTGTTTGCCCAACAACGTAGCAAACAATCCGCACTGTGTGCTCGTTGTACATTCGTAAAGTTAGAATTCTCATCTCACGTTACGTGCTTGAGATGAGGGGATTAGGACATAGATGGAACCATAATACATTCTTTCAATATAGAGTGTTTACCCTCTAAAACACCATAGCTCTCTGTCAGAAATCAGGGGAAATTCACGGGGAGGAATTTGGAAAGCCTGGGCTATTAGGAGTTCAGTACATTTTTGTTTCAGAAACTTTGACTCATATATGTAAAGGTATATATTTGTTAGACACACACACACACACACACACACAGAGGATATATGCACAGGATACATCCCACACATGTACACAAGATGACCATACGCCTGTATAAATTTTCCGACACACATCACAGAAAATGGCATTGTGTAAATTCTACGCTGTATGTGTCTGTTTAGGTTCAATGGATTTCTATATTAAGCCCTGCAAATGAGATGAGAACTCTTACCAAATTAGCAAAGGCAGAGCAGTGGATAAATTTCGCCTTTGACACGGTCTCCTGGGAAGCTTCTCAGCATTTTAATATGAAATGAGGAGCAAGATAATTTCCAAAGTGAACCCCATCTGCTGTGGATCCTTACCAAAGCGGGCGATGATATTCATCCGTGGTAGATTAATGGTCTGGCTTGTTTCATTGTGAAGGAGGAAATGAGACAAATAATAATAGGCGACACTCGGGCTGCGGTGTCACGAGGGAGGGTGCGGGCGCTTCCCCACCCTCTGGGAGAACGCGGCACCCGGTCCTTGCACGCACCTCCTGACAGTGCCTGGCCCCAGAAGGCCTTACTGGGCTGGGGCCTCTCCGAGGCAAGAGCCACTGTAAAGCCAACATCCAGTGCCAAGTACAAAATGCACGTCAGCACAGGCGCCTTGAGGCTGTAAGTGGAAAACCAGGTGACAGAAATTAATGTCCCCGCGGCTGCCTGTCTCCAAGCTAGTTAGTGTGCTGAAAGATTGCCAGGTTTTCCCTTCAGGCTAAGGCTCAAGCCAGGTTAGCCGACGTCCCTGGCTGGGCCCCTCTGAATTTCCAGAGTGGCAGGCTTATCCCGGGTGCTACGTTATGGGAAAACCACTCGGTGGTGGCGTCCGCCACGCCCCACGGTCAAAGGCCGGTGACCCAGACTGTGTGCTCAGCTCAGAGCCTGGAGGGCTGACCTGGCCAGGCTGGGGGGGGGCGCGACCTGAACTCCATGTTTGTTCTGCCTTTGGCCACGGCATTGACAAACTCGGAGACATTTTGGGAGTCTTTTCCTCTGGCTGCACGCAGACATGACACGACTTTCTCTAAGTATTCCCTAACCATTTCCCCAGACTCTTTGTTAGCGGGTTGCCTGCGCCGCAATCGCAGGAAAACGCAGCGAGAGCCGTGCATCTGTCTGCCAAGGGCGGCTGACGTCTTGCGATCATAGCGTTTGTATCTCAAATACAAAGATGCCCCCCTCAGTAAATCAGAACATAACGTCGGGGCCCCACAGCTCGGGTCTTTGGGGGGAGGCCATCGAGAAGGAGCCCTTTGTCCTGGTCACAGAGTGTGATGACGTGGGGGAGCCAGGGACGCTCATCCCTCATGTCCTGTCCTCTGGGAGTCCTGGGCCAGGGGAGCGTTCCCAGACTTTACTCTGGGGCAGGCAGCCAGGTCGCCTGCCTTTTTCATACTCCATGATGTACAATTACCACCACATAGATTTCTTTTTAACGAAAACTGATTTTCATTCGCTTTTACAGACACCACGCCCGGCTGGCTGAGAGCGTATCCAGTAGAACTGAATTGTCACAAAAGGGTTGGGAAACAGGTCTTTATAACAGCGATCGCTGAGACTCATCCCAGGCCTCGTCTCCAGATGCTCATGACACAATCCAAGTATTGGTCTCATCGATCTCCATGGAAGGCTCTGGGGAGCGACAGGAACGCAGGCCTTGCCTTTATTTGCTGACAGAGAAAGAAAGGGCGTGCAGGGAGAGGCGGCCCGGTGGTCTCTAGGGCTGGAGACCGGGGTCCACCCAGAAAGTGGTGTCACTGGTGTGAGCTCCCTTTCCGTAAATATTCATGAGCTCCAGCCTCTACCCTGGGAGCCCGGCTTCTCCCATCTGTGTGAACACACGCAGCAGCTCCTGGGCTTTAAATTCAACTTTGACGTCATTTCAGTCCTTTGATTCTGTTTTTTTAAAGGTAGCACTGTTTACAAAAGAGCCCTGGTACTTAAATAATTTGTGGCTGGGAATGCAAAATGAGAAGACCCTGAATGTGTGCTCACACAGTGGAAGACATCTGCTCCCAGGAAAACAAAGGGCCATAAATACCAATATTAGACAAGACTGCAGCCTGGCCTTCCCCACCAGGGCATTTCAGACCCAGGGATTTAATGATCAGCAAGACCAAGTCCTGATAATTAGTCCTTTACCCATGGAAGATGGCGGCTTTATTGTTTGCAAGGCTTTAATGTCTAATTATTTACAGAACATTTAGTCGGAGGCGGACAGACCATGAAAGAAACACATGACCTTCAGGCTCCTTGTAAAGCAGACTTCCTGGCAGGGGATGCGGGGCGGGGGTGAAATAGACCTGCTCACTGGAAACCCCAGTGGTTTTTCTTTCAAACCAGTGCACAGCATTGAACTTCATCTCCCAGCCAGGGCAGAGGGGATACTGGGAGAAAGTCCCCGGGAATGACTGTTTCTCCATGATACCTTCGCTGTCACTGACAAGTACCAATTAAAGGACACAAAGAAAACGTGTATTTTCAGGTTGGGGAGCTAATGTGTGTCAGACTCAGCTATTTTCAGCGGGGTACACACGCTCCCTGTGGGTGGGAGGGAAGGGTGCCTGAGAAAGGCCATCCCAGAGTTCCTCTACATTCTCAAATTTGCTTCCGCATTGAAGCCTAGAAGTGTGCGAAGCTAGAACAAGGAAAGGTAAGAGACAGGTGTGGCTGTGACCACGAATATTCTTTCATGGCTTTATTGAGTTATGACTCACGTGCCTACAATTCACTCATGGAAAGCGTGCAAATTCAGTGACTCTTGGTGATTCCGCAAAGGGGCTCAGCCGGCACCGGAGCCAGTTCTGGAACATTTCCGTCACCCCGGAAAGTACGCCATACCCTTTGGTGATGCCCACATCACCTCCCCTATCCCTTGCCAACTACCAGTCTGCTTGATGTCTCTACAGATTTGCCTAATCCGGACCTTTCATATCAGTGGAATCCTATACTCTGTTCTTTGCCCCTGGCCTCCTTCCCTCCGCACCCTGATGTTTTCAGGACTCATCCTGTTGCACCAAGAGTCGGCGTTTTGTGCCTTGGAGACACAACATGCTATTGCACGGATCCGCCATGCTGTATTCATCCTTCTGTCCATCGACAGCCGTTTGGGTTGCTCCCACCCTTCAAGTATTAGGAATAATACCTTAGCAACATTACTACACACAGTTCTGCATGGATACTTATTTTTTCCTTTTCTCATTCCTCGGGAATACAGCTGCATGTAGATTGCCGCCCTACGGAAACTCCCTATGTCATTGTTTCAGGGCAGCCGGACTGTTTTCTACACGAGCTCACATCCCCACCCCGGGTGTGGGGGCTTCGGCTGCTCGTTCCGGTTTCTGAGGTTTTCATGCCTTTCACGCTACACCACCCATCCCTGGCCACCCCATTCTCTCCGGGAGGAAAAAGAGCCACCACCACCCGATCTCTTTGTCCCCTTCATTGTCACCCCCGCCCCCCCCCCACACACACCTGGCATTCAGGTCCTTCAGAGCAGAGCAGAATTGCCACAACGGAGCCCATCGCCGTTTGGGGCTGTCTCGTGGCTCACCCAGCAGGGGGACCAGGTGGTCACTTCACTGTAGCTGAACGGCTACTCTGTTGCACCCCCACATTGCCTGGACTTGCCAGGGTTACCGTGTATGTTTCCTCCGAGTGTCTCTGTGACATTACGTATGTACGGCACACAGCACCCCTCTGTCCCCAGCCGAACCGACTCTGTGTGACAGACCTGCTGGGTCATCCCTTTAGCCCGACTTCCCTCATCTGTACAAGTGTTGCGGCAAAAATAAAATAGCACAATGACTGATACAAGGTCACTTCCCAACCCTGTGAGTTCCTCCCTCCCTCCCTCCCTCCCTCCCTTCCTTCCTCCCTTCCTAGGTGAATGTGAGATCACGGTGACCAATTGACTTATTCAGCTCACTCAATGTGAAGAAGAAAAGCTGGGACTTGCCCTCTGACATTTTAATTAAAATCCTAAAGATCTTTCTTGGCACACCAGGGTTGGGCTTCAGTGACATTTTTGTTGGTGAGAAACACTGAATATGAGAAAATGTAGGACTCTGTTGAATGCTAATTAAATGTATTCATGAAGTTGAAGGGTTTTTTTTTCCCCCTTAAATACAAAGATGAGTTTCTTACCTTGTAGTAGCAAAATATTGGTGAGCTAGTTGTTTTGGGATTATTATCATGGTCGTACTCACCAGTCTCATTTTGGTAATGGTTCTGTAAAATGCAAAATTCCTGGCATCTGCTGACCTAGACAGCAGGGGTTGATAAATTTTGCCTATAAAGGGCCAGATAGTAAATAATTTCATTTTGGTAGGCTGGGAGGGCTGTGTCACAAGTACACAACTCTGCTCTTATAGACAAAAGTAGACACAGACAAAGGTTAGGCAGGTGTTGGTGGTCAGACCTTGCCCACCCCCGACCCAGGGGTCAACCTCTGGACACACAGAAGTGGCCACTTAAGGTAAGGACACCTCCCTCTCTGCAGCACAGGTAGGAAAGACAGTAGATGTAACATCCACTTACAGTCACTGCTGATAATTTTCTTAAAGCTGAATGACAAAGGGGATGAGTGATGTCACACTTGAGGATGATGGTTGATAAGTGACTCACTAAAATTGGCCCCAAAGAGAGACAAGAACATCCAGTAGAGCGTGGCTGGACCTGTGACTTTCTGCCAAGAAGAGCCACACAAAATGACTTGAGTGGAGCACAGAGTCCCCAGGATAAGGAAGGACAGCAGTGTTCTGAGGCACACTCAGACGTGGGAGAGAAACAGGAGAGGGAAAGACCCCAAATAAAGGTGGGGAACACCCAGTCGGAGGAGCGGCCACATGGGGATGGAACAGGCCAACAGAGCTCTGTCTTCACTAGCTAGGGTTGGTGGGGTCAGACTCTAACTCTCCATGAGCTTGTGGGAGCAGTGACACCCCAAGTGAGCGCGCTCATTGGAAGTTGTGTGGAATTGTGTGACCTTTGCTGTGGGACGCCCACTGTTTGCTCATCATTTGACTCATAACACATTCTACTCAGTATTCTTTCTGGTGGACTGGCTTGCTTGGGTCTGGTTGGAGGTCTGAGCTTGCAGACGTATTACCCATGTTATTTGTACCACTAACTCTGCACATATTTACTGGGCACCTCCTACTGCAAGACACTGTTCTAGTATTGGATTTCCTGACACTAGGATTGCATGCACGGAGAGACACAGTCATAAATACAAGTTATGACAGTAAGATCCTACCAGATTGGTCAGTCTGGATGATTGTGTCTTGAAGGCAAGTGGCGTGAACAAACTGGCACAAGGAAACAAGGCTGGAGGCTTGGTGTATTGGCTAGCTACTGCTGTGTAACAAGTCACCCTAACACTTAGAGGCTTAAACAGGTAACATCTCACACTTCTTTAGGTCAGGAATCTGGGATTGGCTTAACTACGTGGTCTTGGCTAAAGTTCTAGGGCTGCTCCCAAATCCGTTCATGTGATTGTTGGCTGGGCTCAGTTTGCTGCTGGCTTTAAGTCAGTGACTTCAGCTCCTTGCCACGTGGGTCTCTCTCAAGGCTGTTCACACACAACACGGCAGCTGGCCTTCCCAGAGTGAGGGAGCTAAGAGAGAAGGAGAGAGAGAGCCTGCTAGGAAAGTTAAGTCATTTTATGACCTAATTTGGGAAGGGACATCATTGCCTCTGCCGTATGGTCGCCACCTCACAGACCAGCCTGGGTAGGATGCAGGAGAGGACTTCCCAAGGGTGTGAAGCAGGGAGGCGAGACTCACTGCAGATTGTCTTGAAGGCTGCTTATCACACCCAGGTTTGCATCAGAATGACCCCATCTCCAGGTGGAGTCCAGGCCCAGCTGCAGGAAGGTGTCCTGATACCTCAGAATGGACCAAGATGGGTCCATGTCGCTGGGGACAGGGACCATGTACCAGCTGTGGGCAATCCCCAAAGGCCGACTGAAGGGCAGCCCACCATCTCTCTGCTCCTTGGAGGAGGTGGCATGAAGCCACATGTACCAACATCAGTGTACAATAAGAACATTCACTCTTTTTGGCAAGTGAGAAGACAGCCGCGAGTGTGTGGGCTTGTGTGTGTGGCAAGGGAGGGAAATTGGTAAGAACAGAAATTGGAGAAATGGAAAACAGTCCGTTAGGAAACTCTAAGACATTGGTATGGGTAGAAAAAAATAATATCCCTCAGTCATAAACAATGCAGACAACATAGCATAACAAACAAAAAATACTACTTTGGAAAGCTCACTACATCACAAAAGCGGAGGGGTCCCTGTGTTGGACAAAATCAGTGGCTTTTTGCTCATGAATGTCTGAATAGTCATAGTCCCTGTGACACACAGGTGGCTGCTGGGGAACAGATCAGAAGTGAGTCTGTTAAAATAGGTATGAGCTACCCATGCTCCCGCACCCTGTGAGTTCTCTCCTGCTAGAGAGAACAGCTACTTTTCCCAGCCAGGTGCCTTCATCTCCCTCTGATTCTTTCTATGGGGAGATGAGTGGGGAGATACATGCTTTATCAGGAGGAAAATTGACCCGAGCTTCCTCTGAGGCCCACACGTGCTATCTGTTGAGTGAAAAGTTGCAAGAGCAGCACGAGAAAGCCACGTGCATCAGTGGATCATGTTCACCAGGTCCCCACAGGAGGCTGTAAGCATAAGCAACAGGCACAGAGAACAGGAGAAATTCCTGGGATTATGGGGGTGTAGGAAGATCTCAGCAAATACCAGAGCCACTGCTACCCGAACTTGAAATAGCCACTCATGGAAAGGTAATGCTATAAACTTAAAATCATGGCCAACATTGACTCGAGGCAATTTCCTCGTTCCCCTTAGCATGCAATTCCAAGTTCTGAAAAGTTTCCCGTGTTAGAAATTTGTTCAACTTAATGCAATAGCTATTTCCTTGCCTGCTTTTGTCAGAAGCAGCCATTCTCAGGTGAAGAGTAGCTGTCAGCTCTTAACATTTGCCATCAGGGCCTGGAAGTGGGGTATCCAAAAATAATGATGACTTTCAGTGGAGACATATATGGGGTGGAAAACTTTGGGGGTCCTCAGAGAAAGCAGTGCAAGTGGAAGGTAAAGAGGCTCCAGGGACCTGGGGACAAGATGGGGACCCCAACAAGGGATATAGAGAAAGTCCTTCCTAAAAAGAGACCACAATTTAAATTTCAAACTCAGTTTGTGTCTGGCCTTATCTAAAACTGTCAAACACTCCATTGGTCCATATCATATAAAGCCAAGGTTCTGAAATTTCGGTGTATCTTCTAATTACCCAGAGGGACTTAAAAAATTTCAAGACTCTACCCCTAGAGATCATCACATAACAGGGTTGGGAAAGGGCCCAAGTATCTGCCTTTTCAACAGATGTCCCAGGTGTTTGGAGGATGAAGGCCAAGGGTCATATCTGGGGAAATACGATTTAGAGAAAATATGTGCATGAGTTGGATGAGGGAATGGTAGTCAAAGATGTTTCATGAGAAGGTGAAGAGAAAGTGCTGTGCTGAGCCAGTGAGTTACAGAATTTGGAAAAGTCTCAGAGTCATCACATCTTGGACAGGGTCCAAGGTCTGTTGTTAAAACCCCCAGGAACATTTCTGGGTGATCCAGGCCAAGGCACGTCCCGCCATCCTCTTTGCCATGTGCATCATGGAGCTGTGAGAGCCCGGTCTCTGGATGCAACTGTGGTGAATAAAGTGCTTGCCCTCATAGCTCACCTTCTTTGTAGTTAGACACATGCTTAATCCCTCAGCGTTTTACAAAAAATTTTCCAGTGTGAAATTGTGAAGTGGTGTTTTGGCATTTGCTCTGGACACATTTGCACCTTATCAATGGTAACTGTTAATTATGCAAGAGAGGAAAATCCCAAAGACCATTTGAGGAAGAATTCTGTTGGAGTGAGTAACATAAAGAATCAACTCTTTGTTATAAATAAAATTAAAGGAAAGGAACTGAAGTAATAAAAATAAAATAAAATAAAATAAAATAAATAAAAAATAAAATAAAATAAGTTCTAGATCCCGAGAAAGTGAAAATCAGTCTTGCTGGCAGCTGAGCTGTGATGTTCCTAAGTGAGCATAAACAATGATCCAAGAGTATAAATAATGTGCGGACAGGGCCACTCCAAGGCCACATAGGGAACAAGACAGAGACAAATGCTTCTCTCCTACATAAAAGCTCTCTCCACTTCCTCTCCTGACATGAGTGATTCTTACCAGTGAAAGCTCTGGTCTCTTTTCCCTTAGATAAAACTTAAGATACCCAATCACCAAGTTATTGCCACTTATTGACAATATTCTATTCAGAATTCTATGCCACTTCCCTAAACCCTTCTCAGAATCATCCAGAGCAAGCCCAAATCTTGGATGTCTCTCCCAGCTCTTTCTTCCTGATGTCCAAGCTCCATGACTCTGATGTTCAACTCTAAGTGTGTGAACCTGGTGGTACTTGGATCATGGGCTTTAACAAGGGGGGCTCCACTGAGATCTGACCATGGTCCTTGCTGCCATAGACCAGAGCCCTTGCCTTGGTGACCATGGGGCATTTGAGAACCCAAGAGTCTCCACAGGTGCAGAGCCACCTTGTTTGCTATGATGAAGTCAGTATCATCCGAAATTTGAGCTCCAAAACTTCCATGGATCCCCTCAGTTTGGGGTTTACTTTGGTCCTTAGGCTTCTAATCCCCTAACACAGGTCACTCTTGTGACCTACTTGGCCAGCCTCTGGTATGTTGACAAGGGCATGGCCCCAATATTGCCATCACTTGAGGCTGGCTTGAGGGATAGGGCATTTGGAAGTCTTCTCAAGTCAGCACCCGTGAATACAATTTCAGCATGACCTGTCTTTTCAACCTTTACAAGGATGTTCCTCCCATCTTGTCTCTATGTACCATGAGCTGCTTTGCTTAGTTGCATTTGTCTTATGCTGGGGTTTGTGAAGCCTTAGCTGCTGATGACTGCTCTTTGGGCAAATTCTAGAGATATGTGCTTGCAGATGCATAATTACACTGAACGGTGTTGCATGAGGTCCTTGCAGGAGGAGTCTATACCTACACATCAGTCTACAGTAGATATCAGCTCTTTCATGCCCTTATGTTACTTGATTAACACATGCACCCATCTCTCTAAAAGGCCTGTTATGTAAAATACAAGATGGAATTTTAGTGTCCATGTTTGGGGAACATGTGACATGAACAGGTTATTTGTTTGAGAGAAAACTGGAACTAAATTTAGAAACAAAATCTTGAGCATCCTATGTACCAGATGCAATTCTGATTCTAGAATTTCTTTCAAAAGGATTCTCTAGGTAATACCAATAAATGATGTGCAGAACTTACAACTCTTACCTTCCTATTTGTACACTTTCTTTATTTCCCCGTCTTGTCCTTCTACTGAACCATTCATATGATCTTAATGTTTATAAAATTGCAACATCCATGTGAAACATATTCCAATATTTCCTGATCCATGAACCTCACACCATGTTTGTTTTCATCCCTAGACTCTTACTAAAAATCTCTGAATCCAAGAATCCTATGGAGAGAGAGACTGAAGAAGTCAGATGTGTCTTGAGCACATAGCCTTCCCTGATAACTACCAATCAGATCTTTATTTGGTGAGACCAGAAAACACAAACACTTGACTTCAAATGATTAGCTAGCATGACCCTGAATGGAATTTAAAATTGATGAACCAGTAAATAAAGTAAAGAGCTACCATATTGGCCAAGGCAGGTGACCCTCATCAATACAATGAGCTAGAGTTTCTGCTCAAGAGAGCGCCGGGGAGAGTATCTGAGTTCAGGGAGTCACTGAGATGTCTATTACTACTTCTGTGCTCCCTGGGGACAGTGGATGGTCACACTGCAGGAACCACAGTTAGAAAGAGGAACGCAATCAGGGATCACTCCCCTCAGTGCAGGAGGTACAGATCCAAAATTGAGGGAGTCTTGACTGGGTGGCGGAGAAAGGAGCCGACAAATTTCAGTGACTGCTTGAGACCACCCACAGCAGTGGAGATTGTAGCTTCCTCCCCCCCACCCACCTTTATGTCTTTCCTTTTTATTGTGGTAGAGTGCACATAACACAAAGTTTACCATTTTAGCTGTTTGAAGTGTGCTGTTAAATAGCCTTCAGCACATCCACACTGTCTTGCAGCCATCACCACCATCCAACTCCAGAGCTCTGATCTGCTCAAACCCAAATCCACTCCATGACTCCCAGCTCCTCAGTCCCTGGCAAGCATCGTTCTATTCTCCATATGGATGATTTTGACCACTCTACGTATCTCACTCACATAGACTCAGAATTTGTCTTTGTGTGACTGGCTTATTTCACTGAGATTAGTGTCCTCAAGATTCACTCATGATGTAGTATGTGAATTTCCTTCCTTTATAAGGCTGCATGATATTCCACTGTATGCATCCATCACATTTGACTCATCCATTCATCCATCCTTGGTTGCTTCACCTTTTAGCTATTGTGAATAATACCGTCAAGAAAAGGTCTCTTTGAGATCCTGCCTTCATTTCTTCTGTGGTACATACCCAGAAAACGAATAGCTGGATCATTGCATGTCTTTTTAATAGTCTACTGCCAGCCACCCCCTTGCAGATGAAAACAGAGCTGGCTTAATGCCCGTGGTGCCGGTGGAGATGGAGCTCTGGGACCCAAGTCATCCCTGAAGGGATTCCAGGAGCATCCGAAGGGCAGTTCCGATACAGGCTCTCAGGGTCCCGCCACAGCAGCCTGCTGTACCTCTTTGCCTCCGTTTTGTGTGGGTGTGTGTCTGGTTTATTGGGTGGCATTAGTTTTTGTTTTCTTTACTTGTCTTGCTAGCATTTTGGAATGGCAGTGTAATTTTTCCAGTGTGAGCAGGCCTGCCCGGAAATTTTGGGAGAAAATTCTTCTGCGGAAACTTGGAACTGAAGGGCAGCAAGTTACCTCCCTAGAAACCTGCCATGGTGTCTCCTTCTGCAGAGGGAGGACTCTGATGTGTGTCCACATCAGCCTCGTGCACCCACAGCTCCGCCGTGGTGAGTGCGCAGCAGACAATCCTTCTAGTCATCACCGCTTCCCGCTCTCTCCTCCCAGATCAACCACCTGTGCTCGAGCCCTAATCTCACGTGCTGCTTTAGGATGAACCCAAGAGAAGAAGATGGTCAAAATCCCTACCCATGCCTGTGGCTGGGTAAGAATAGCCAAAATATATGCATAGAAGGCACAACGGCCAACATTTGATATTGGCTTCTTAGTGTACTAACCTTTTAGAATTTAGAGCTTCTGATTTCTGGGTTTTCTTTTTCTTTTTCTGGAATAGAGCTCTGCCGGGTCATTACACAGAAGACGTCATGCTTTTCCTTAAGCTTTTCCTCTCTAAAGCTGGGGAGATGCGGTAACAGAAAAATTAGAAATCTAACAAATGAAAAATGTTCATCTGTACTTATTACCAGCCAACTAAAAGTGGACAGCAGCAGATTTACTGTTTGTGATGACCAGGTTTTACTGCTGTTTCTGAATTCATGACATAGACACAACCTTGAGACTTGCCTAAATCATAAATGTATAAAATGTACAGAGTCACTGGGGTGTTTTTCGGTCTAGCTGTAATTGCTCACCAGTTGATATTTCACATCTAATTAGCTTGGCTTCTTTCAGAGTTGTAGAAACCTCTGAGCAGTCATACACACTGGAAAACTTATTTGTTATGTGCTTCTACATTTTGAAATGAAAAGGTCATCTGATAAAAATGGTTGATCTTAATAAGCTCTGCTTAATTTCATATTTCATCATCTTTGCGATATCCCAGGAGGGAATGTCAAGGAAGATTTTAATGGTTATGATTGTGATGATTTACGTTTTAAATTATAATGATTCTCTTCATTTTAGACAACTTATTTGACAGGTTCATAATAGGGGCATTTTTTTTTAAAAGAATACTGGGAGTTTTAATAAGCTGGTTTCGTTTCAACCTATTCCTGTGTTTTGTATCAAATCACGGTAACAAAGTAATAATTGATACTTATTTTTTCCTTTTGGTTCCTCCCAAATTCCTATGTTGAAGCTCTGACTCCTCAATGTGACTGTCTTTGGGCTTTTAGAGAGATAATTAAGGTTAAAGAAGGTCCTCAGTGTGGGGTCCTAATCTGATGAGACTACTGTCCTCATAAAAAGAGAAGGAAACCACAGCGCTAGCGAGCTCTTTCTCCCCCAACGGCCCAAGGACATAGAGAAACCATGTGAAGACACAGAGAGAGGAAGCTCTCACCAGGAACCAACCCTATTCGTACCCCGTATTGGACTTCCAGTCTCCAGGATGGTGAGAAAATACATGTCGCATAAGCCACCCAGCCTGTGGTGTTTTGTCACAGCAGCCTGAGCTGCTAAGGCACCGCCACTCCTGGGCTGTGATGTCCCGAGCACAGGTACTCTTGCTCAGCTCTTACCCCAAAGCACTAGGGCGATGTCTTAAATGTGGCAGATTATTGGTGGGTGCATATTTATTGCGTTCAGATCTTTGTGAGAAATGTCGACAGAGAGTATGTGGAAGTGTGAGCGCCATGCCTTGGAGACGAGCAAGTCACAGACCTCACTGTTAGAAGCTTTGCTCCCGACAATGAGTGAATGCGGGGCTCAGGTATTTGTCACACACACAGCACACAGCCAGGGCAGGGCACCAGAGAATACACAGAAGGATCCGCTTATTCTGCGGTAAGATTCCTCTCTGAGGTCCAAATGCTTTCATTATACTGATTACATTAGGGACCCCTGAATGGCTCAGTCGGTTGGGTGTCCCACGTCAGCTCAGGTCATGATCTCACAGTTGGTGAATTCGAGCCCAAATTGGGCTCTCTGCTGTCAGCACAGACCTCTGTCTCCCTTCCTACCCCTCCCCCGCTTGCTCTCTCTCTCTCAAAATAAATAAATAAATAAATAAATAAATAAATAAATAAATAAATAAATAAACATTAACAAAAAAAGATTACATGAATGTTTCCATCTGTCTGGCTATCAGGAGACAAAGTCAATCTGATCCAGTCGGTGCCAGGGGTGACGTCAGAGGTGGCCTCTCCCACCTCACTGTCCTTCTGCCATGTCTACCCATGGCCCTCACTCTTCAGACAACCCACTGGCATTTGTACTCGACCCCTATGTCCAGGTTCTGGGCATTGAAGGCGACGTATTCTCCCTTTGCACCTCCTTCCCATCAAAGTACCCCAGGCTGGGGTGTCCCAGCCACCCTCTACCCCCGCCCGGGCATCCCTCCCGCTGGAGCAGGCTGAGACACAGGAAAAATCCTGTGACATTGAATTAGCAGCCACCTCTGAGCCTTGACGTGAAAGGCTGTGTACAGGACCATGCGTGGAACACCCCAGGGGTGGGTAAATGTAAAACACACCAGTTTGCACCTCATCTGAAACTGTCCCCTCCTTTGCCCCACGTGTCCACTGGGCCCCATCTGAAGGTCACCTCTTCACGTGGCGAAACAAGAAGACATCTGTACCCCCATGTTATCTGTGGTATCCTCACCACCACCTAAGAGATGGCTTTCCTCAGCTCTCTGAAGCTGTGTTCAACATTATCAGAATCGGTCTCTTAAGGGAACCATTTGGGCAGGTCTGAGTATCTAATGCATGAGCCCCCTTAACCTAAAAGCACCTAGAAATGATTTCACTAATACTTTAAAGAAGTTATCGGAGTCGAACATGGGTCTAGTCGGCACAGTCATTGCCTTCGCCTCCCCTGGGATCACTTTACGCCATACTCAGGACCCTGAGAAGGAAGGAAAGAAGCAAAGCAAAAGAAGGAGAGTGCCACTCCATAGTAGAAATATGGAAATAAAAAACCTGCAGAAGGTAAAGACGAAAGTTGGGGTCCCACGGCATAACCCTGCTTCAGGTGGGATAAAGTAAATTAACGATCTCTTCAGGTCCCCATTTGGAAACGTACAGCACGATCTGGAAGAGGAACTGAAGCCAAGACTCTTGTGTGTGATGATAAGGGGATGGTAACTTTGCGTTTCCAGGAAAAATGAGCCTCCAGAGGGGTGAGGACATGAGAGGAAAGGGGTCAGAAGCACTGGGGGGAGAGAGGACCCCAAACTCACCCAAGAGACACCGTCAAGAAGTCACACCTGCCGAGGAGCCAGTGAGTTTCCGAAACAAGACACAGGGTGCAGGTGCTGTAACTCTCCATCCCTGCAGGCACACAAAGCTGTTTCCTTTCCAGAATGGTCCTCTGCTAGCCCTGAAAGGCCTGCACAGCTTCTACACATACCACCTTTTGTTGCCAGTGCTTCAGGGCAATGTCAGAAGAAGGACCTTGTCCAGTGTAGGGCAGAGGCTGAGATCAAGAGAAAGCAGAAGCATTAGGGGCCTGAGAACAGGTGAGCAGACAGGTGAGAGACTGTGGGGCCCTCAGAGAGAACAGAGGAAGGTCACCGGGAATTCCCAAGGGGACCGCATGCACTTTCCTCTGGTAGCTGTAACAAATTACCACACATTTAAACACACATTTATTATGATTCTGGAGGGCAGAAGTCTCAGTGGGCTGCAAATCAGGATGGCGGCAGGGCCGTGTTCCTTCTCGAGTCTTTGGGGGGAGAATCTAGTCTTTGTCTTCCAGCTTCTAGAGGTGCCCACATTTGTTGTCATAATCGTGTCTGCAAGGTCCGTTTGGAGGTGCAAATTAGCATATTTACAGGTTTTAGTTGTTTTTTGTTTTTTGAGAGTGTGTGCGCAGGGGAGGGGCAGAGGGACAGAGAGAGAGAATCTCAAGCAGTTTCCACACTCAGCACGGAGCCCAACACAGGGCTCAATCTCACGATCATGACCTGAGCCGAAATCAAGAATCAGACCCTTAACCAACTGAGTCACCCAGGAGCCCCTCACGGGCTTTTAGGATTAGATTGTGGACACCTTTAGGGGCCATTGTTGCCAACCACAGAGAGCGCCAAGTGTGTGAGATCAGGGTGATAGGCATCTGATTTGATTAAAGATTAAAGATTGATTTAACTTATCTGAATTACAATGAGATGTGCAGCATTACTGGTAATGGCCTCTTTGAGGACCCAAAGAACATGTTACGTGAATGGGGCCCACTTCTAAGCTCTGTGTGTACCATCCTAAAACTTACCAAGCGTATTCACCCTTGACAGTGGATTGTACTCTTGTAATAATTCTCCAACATCGCCATCGTTCCTGATGCAAGCGTGCCCAAGAGTAAGAGTCTGAAAAAAACGCTTTATTAGAGATATACTATGAAATTAAAAGAAATTTAAGAAGGGCAAATTAATGTTTACATTTGACCATATATGTATTCACTTTCTATGTGCACATTCTATTATGTATATGCGCATATCGTTTACATAATATTTACATACCATTTACATAACATTAGTATCTTAGAAATTAGTTCTATTCTGAGTGTTCTGTTAAAATCTTGTCATGTATACTTATCGGCAGGATGTCCGCACACATCACAGTCACTAATACTGGTGGCGGCTTACATGTGCTTCATCCGTGAACTTACACACAGCCTTCTCTGCTGCTGCTTCTCTCACATAACAGTGCTCTGCGAAAATTCCATCAGGTCAAGGAAGAACTTTTATGGACCACCTACTGTTTCTTGTTCAATCATTTCTTTTTTATGTCTTCCACTTCTCTGATAAGATTTTTTATCCTTTCATTTGTTTTAACAACACTTGACATTGTTGGAGCATTTTATAATAGTCGCTTTAAAGTCAGTCATTGACATGGGGCGCCTGGGTGGCTTACTCGGTTAAGCGTCCGACTTTCGCTTAGGTCATGATCTCGCGGTTCGTGGGTTCAGCCTGCGTCGGGCTCTGTGGACTGCCAGCTCAGAGCCAGGAGCCTGTTTCAGTCTGTCTCCCTCTCTCTCTGACCCTCCCCTGCTCACGCTGTCTCTCTCTCTCTCTCCTAAAAATAAATAAAAATAAAAAAAATTAAAAAAAAAAAAGTCAGTCATTGACAGATATTGTTTTTAATTTTTTTAATGTGTTATTTATTTCTGAGAGAAAGAGAAACAATGTGAGCAGGGGAGGGTCAGAGAGAGAGGGAGAGACAGAATCTGAAACAGTCTCCAGGCTCTAAACTGGCTGTCAGCACAGAGCCCGACACAGGGCTCGGACCCATGAACTGTGAGATCATGATCTGAGCCGAAGTCGGATGCTCAATCGACTGAGCCACCCAGGCGCCCCGACAGATATTTTTCAACATGTGTGCCATTTTGGAACTGATGTCTACTGAATGCCTCTTTCCATTTAGTCCATATATGTCTGGTTCTTCATATGCTGAGTACTTTAGGATTGTATTCTGGGCACTTTGAATATTATGTTCTTAAACTTTTGCATCTTTTTTAAAGCCTATTGAAAATGCTTCTACTCCCTGTTATTAAAAAAATGATTACAGAAGACCATTCAGTGACACAAATGAACTTCAGGCAGCACATCATGGAGTGGGGGGGTCTCTGGTCAGAGAACTGAAAATTGGGGCAGAAGGCAGGAAGCTTTTACAGGATAAAGAATATGGAACAAGGAAGTAGGTATAGAGCCCAGAGTTGGCTTGGCAGCTGGCAACTGGCTGAATGAATAGTACAGTAAGACCTTGCTTTGCGAGCATAATTCGTCCTGGAAACATGCTTGTAATCCAAAGCACTCGTGTATCAAAGCGAATTTCCCCATAAGAAATAATAAAAACTCAGATGATTCATTCCACAACCCCAAAATACTCATATAAAAATGATTACAACACTGTAAGATAATACAAAATGATAAAGAAAATACAAAATATAAAGAAAAATAAGTTAACCTGCACTTCCCTTGGAAACCTTCGTGGCTGGTGTGAGGGAGACAAGAGAGAAGAATTGTTATGTAGGACGACTTTCACTATCACTAATGGAATCTCTGCTCTCTATCAGTTCAATGGTATCTTTTTCTTTCCGTGCAACTTCAACAAAGAATCTATGTAATGACACTTGATTTTGCTTCCTTTTGAGGATTTCACAGAAATGTGACATTGCATTGTGGTTACACAGTTTCATCACTCACCTTGCTATACTATTCAGGTGGTGCTTTTCTACAAAATTTTGCACCGTTTCCCACATTTTACACATCTCTCTAACCTCATTTGAAGTGAGGGATTCTTCTGCCTTTTTCTCCTCCTCCTCTGGAGATGAGATGCAGACGTAGACTTATAAAATCTTACAATTTCTACTATACACATACCTCGTTCACACTTCCCAATGATTTTCTTTTTAACTTCCACCATAATTATCTCCTTCTTACCCCTTTTCTTTTCAACCTTCTTCTGCATGGAAGCCATTGTATACACTCGCATGGACGTTGAGTACAGTGCAGTATTAACAAACTTGTCACATACTATATTTAATGTCACTGGCAATAAGGCAACAGAGGAAAGGGCCTATATCTGCCGGCAGCATGATCTGGAAGGAAGCAAAGCATTCCTGAGCTTACTTTTGTATGGAAACACAAAGGAGTGTCCGTACGTGCTCTGAAGTGACAAAAAGATACACTAGTGCCAGTTGTGGGCACCTTCCAACATTCTGAAAACTCACCGATTTCTGCCAAACACCACGGCTTGAGACCGAGCTTCCGAGCGCAGGAGATGATCACCCACAATCCCACAGTTGGAGGGAGTAGAGAGAAGAAACATTGGCTCAGTGATCATGTGGCATTAGATGCCACATACTACTCGTATTGCGAAACATGGCTCATTTATCAAGTTAAAGTGTATTAGCAATGTTTGTTCGTCTTGTGGAGCACCTGCAGAGCATGTTACTCACAATCCAAGGCCTTACTGTACCGTGTTTCTGGTCCAGCAGAGCATTTACCGGGACCCAAAAGTTTTCTAAGTGTTGGTTTGCTGACGTGGCACCCAGGGCAGGGCTAAATTTCTTCTGGCCCTGTTCTAGAAGGCTGTCTGTCACATCCAGTCTTCTGGGGTCCTGGTTTGAGCGCCCATTCCATTCTCACACCCTGTGTGGCGCTGTTATGATCTGAAGCCATGTGTGCCTTACTGGGTCTAGAACCTAAGCAGGGGTCTATCCCTTAGTCCAGTTCTAGACTCTCTCATGTGCTGTTTTAGGGAAGACCCAGGCATGTGTGCCTGGAGGCTAAGCCCTGGAATAAGTGAACCATTCATGGGGTTGCTTTTCCAAGGTCTTCTCTTTGCACAATCTTCTCAGTCCTTTGTAGTTCCTCAAAGCTCCCTTTCAGATTCCTGAAAACATAGAGTTTATCGATCCTACTCTACTGTGTACTTACCAAGATGGTGCCCACCATGAAGGCCAAGCGATGCCAAGGACCTAAAATAAGGAAAAAGACATTCACAACACCTTCCAAAGGTTAGGATTCCTCGGATCAATGAAGAAGGTGCTCTTCTTCATAGATTAGGCACCTATGGGTCCACTGCCATTGTTGCTCCAGGAGACATCTTTGGTGCTCCTTGAACTTGAACTAGAGAGTTTATCCTGAAGGTCTCTTAGTTCTTAATCCACCCTGATGCCTATGACAGGGCTTCCGAACTACAAGAAATAGTCGGAATTGTCATCAGTTTAATGGAACTCCAAATTCCGGTCTTCTTCCCCAGGCCACCTGGTACTGTTTCCCTTCTGGAGTTCTCAGCTGCCCCCCTGAGCTCTGTCCAGTGTCCGAGCTGCCCTCTCTGGGGCCGGGGTGTGGAGTGTGCCTGCTTTATGCCACCTACAGCTAGATCCCTGCCTCATCTCATCATTCCAATCTCACATCCAAGGATTCAAATAATCCTGTCTTCTCACTGGAAATGAACTTGACTGAGTTTTTCATATGTATTATTTAACTGGTTTCTCCTATGATCCTCCACATATGAATGCTCATACTCATATGATTATTCCACAGCTTTCAAAAAGGAAGAAATTCACACAAAGAGCCTGAGCCACAGAGCTGATGTGCAGCAGATGAGACTCAAATCCGCACCTTCAAGTCCTAACTTAGCAATTTCAGTGCTGCTCCTGGAAGTCTTTATGAGCAAGACAATCAGCTGGGACACCTATTGTTATGGGACCAAGATGTTCCTCCTGGGACATGAAACCACAAGTTTTACATAAAACAGAAATTTCTTCCCCCAGATGTGAATTGAGATGATGATGATGATTTTAGTGCAAACTGAGTAAAGTCCAAACAAGTGGTCACTTGTGGGAAAATGTGTGTGTGTATAATCTCCCTCAAACCTATCGATATGTCCATTAAGGTACAAGCATAACCACTAACACACCCTACTTTCCAGATCTTCATATTTACATATCTATTCTTCATATATCAGTACAGCTTTTCCTTAGGGAACTTTATAATGAGGAGTAGCAAGATCTAGGTTGGGTTTATCAAACTTCCTCCTCTAATAGAAAATACTGTTTCCTTTCCTTGGGGTCTAATGGAAAGAAATGAAATGGGATCGTTTATTTTTCCTTTATGGAGAAAACATTAGTGGGATGGCTAATTGTGTTATATAACCTCTGAAACAAATACCAAAATCAATGAATACTTATTTTCTAATTTTTGTATATTCACCAACCTTGCTAAGAATCATCTTTTCATATTGAGAAATAGAGATTTTCTATTTTTCTCCTAAAGTTGAAAATGGAAATTCTTGTTTTCAAAACTCCAAAAATGAAAGCTTTCCTGCCAGAACTCCCCTGATGAAATTTGCTGGAGGCATCTGGTGTCTCTGAATTTTAATAATCCCTTTATAGAAAAGTTTTCTTTTTTATCACCCACACTGAATGTGAGCATTTGTTTTCAATCTTCCGTCTCCCTCCACGAAACCAGAATAATAAACCCGGCATCTCTGCCTTCAGCCCGAGGCTTAGAGAAGTATGCCCTGCAAACCCTCGGTGTCCTGTGATAAACCCTCCCGGGGGGCTTCCAGCGCTGCTTGGAAGTTTCTAGGGTCTCCTTTGCGGTTTCCCTTTCTGAAAGGATGAAACTGAAAAAGGTATTAGAGGAGGAAAAGGAGGCAATTTGACATACGGTTATGTAATGGAATATCTTATTTGGCACCAGAGGGAAGAGAGCTTTAAAGGTTTCAGAAGAATCTTTGTCTTCAGTAAACCTCTTGTTCTTAAACATAAGAAGTAAGAAACAGTCTGTCCCCTTTGCCTTTGATGTGTTTGGGGACAAGTGTCATCCTCACCATGGTGACAGTGTGGTGCAGATTGTCTCCCGGGAGAGAGGCAGGCAGTGGCCGGCTTTCCCCTCGCTGCCTTTTCACCCTGATGGCACCGTGTCTCTGGTCCCTTCCGGAAAACTTCCTGGTAAGAGCCAGCGTGAGGGGTTTCGAGCAAAACTATTCGCATAGATATATTTCTCAATGGTTGTGTGCTCCATCATAAGTCCCTGTTTCTGCTTACGAGATAATGTGGTTGTCATGACAAAAGAAAATATACACGGCAGTGGAATTGCTGGCCATCTAGCAGATGTGAGTATATTATATTGGCACCTTAATTCAGGTAAATTAAAAAGTAAAAGGAAGCGCGCCTGGGTGACTCAGTTAAGCGGTTAAGCATCCAACTCTTGATTTCTGCTCAAGTCATTGTAACATAATGTGATTCTAAAAAACTATTAGGAGTGATATCTAACCCAAGTTATATATGCCCAAATATTGTACTTCTGATTATTTTATATGTATGACTTCATACATGTGTGTTACCACATTATCCCTAAAAATACAAGTATACGTGTCTAGATGTGTGTGTGTGTGTGCATATGTAGCTATAACTCCATGAGTACTTTTACAACAGTTGACGACTTTGTAAAATTATTTTGAATGTTTTTATCTAAGCATGTAAAACATTTATCTTTGAATTTCCCTGAGGTTGAGCTACTACATCGATACCCTGGCATTTCATTGAATAAAGAATCCATTCAGCCAAGCAAAGCTTTAGCTTGGTCAAATTATAACTTCCCAAGCATCGGAACTTAAGTGCTGACATTTAACTGAATTGTTAACCAAATTTCATTTTCAAATAAGGAGCAATTAAGGGAAACAACTCAGACTTCTGTTTAAACATTCAAAATGCAGTGCTACTTTTTACTGAGCTCTCACGGTGACACAGGTGGATTGAGGTGGCCTCCTTGCCTGTCACACTGGTGTCATCACACTACCGGGCACTGTGACCAATACGCTTGATACTGTAGGTGCCCAGGACCCTGACATGCACAGCACGTCCTAGGAAAGTTTAGGCCGCTGGGGGCGGGGGTAGCTGGGGCCGGAACAGTCTGCACACGGTCCAGTCAGTCCACAGGGTCAGTCATATTTTGGAGGTGTTATTCTGAACATTACAGGAAGAACCCACTTTTCCTTGATTATTATAAAGTTACTATAGGTTCATTAGAGGGAATGTGGAAGTGAAAGAAATAGAATTAATTTACCCACATCTCACTGTCTTGACATATCATTGGTGAGGATTTGATGATTTGGTACATTTCTTACGAGTGGATTTTGATGAAAATATGGAATGTATTTTCACATAATTCTACAAATACATCTGTACACTTGGACATGTATATGTACATATGAGTGTATATGTATACACAGAGAGATATTTATGTTTTGAAAGTGAAGTTTATATAAGTTGGTATTTTGTGTGTGTGTGTGTGTGTGTGTGTGTCTGTGTGTCCATGTGTTTTCACACCTGTACCATAAATATTTCCTGTGTGAGCGGCATGAGAATATCAGGCTCTGAAATGCAGAAGTGCAGCCTGGACAGGAGGCTGTGAGTCACTGGAGTCTCGGGTTCAACAGCTCAGGTAGAGGAACATTTTGTAAGTCAATCACCTACTGTAGTGTCATCAAAGATCTCCTATTTCTTTGTATCCCTCTGCATCCCCACGACACTTCTGGGTTAAACAGGGAGGTCAGCAAGGAGGAGAGTCTGTGACAAGGATCTGCAGAACTATAGCAGAGACCCCTAAATGTACAGGTTGGCTCATCGCAAAGGTGCTGTCTTTATCAAAATTAAGCCCAGCGCATGTTTTCATCATGCAGCCACATCATACTTCCATGTTCCGCTGGTAACCATTAGCAGGTCTGAAGGCTAGCAGGCTGCACAGAAGGGGCACATTCAGGGCTCCTGGATACAAAGCAAAGCTTTTGCACCCTCGCTGTCCAATGAACTGGAGTAGGAGGCAGAACATAATAAAAAGCATGCAGGAACGAAGACAATTGATCAAATAACTTTTATTGATATGGGGGAAAATTTCTCAAGGGGCTCCAAGAATCCATAGAAACAATGGGAAAATTACTATTAATGACACCACCAAAAATATTTTACTCCCTAAAAAACAGAAACAGAGTTTAGAAGACAGTAAAGCAAAAGCTGGGCCTCAGAAACTCTTGCGTATTTATTCTTCCCAGGCCCCTGGCTGCCCTGGTCATGTGTCCCTGAGTGTATAGGATAAAGGGTGCTCTCCTTGGAGGGGACTTATTGAATATCCGGCACACTGAATCGCTCTCACTGTGGAGCCCCATGCACAAGAATGCGTGAGCATCTCACAGGTGAAGGCTGCTACTCCACGGTGTCAGCCAAAACACCTGCCCAAATATTCTTCCACCGATACTCACGGGAGGCTCCATCTTCCCTTGAAAAATACATCCTTGCTGCTCTCATCCCATTTCCATTGTGGTCAGTTGACTGGACAAAACTCCATGTGTGCATTACCCATCCAGATCTTTTCTGCTATTGCTGTATATATAATCTACACTTTTACATTTGGGGTGGTCTTTTTTTTATAAACATTTCATAGAATACTAATAACTATCTTCTGGATACTTACTTACTATGACCTAGTCATAGTGCTGAGGATTTTATAGACATTGCTTAATTGTATCCTCAACACAATCCAATGAAATAGAATAATCATCACTTCCCTGCAGATGCACCCAGCAAGGCACAGGGAAGCTCAGTTACTTGACCAAGATCACACGGCTAAGGACACTATCTGGCAAATAAGAGAGTAGGTCTTCACTATGTGGAAGCTAATATTCTGTCCTGTATGATTGCATTACTGTTTCCTCTCCCTTCCTCTCTCTCCTACTACTCTCTAATTTTCTAAGAGACTATGTTTGTAGAGAAGTTTAAGTACACAACAAAATTGAGCGGAGATTACTGAGCATTCCCATATCTCCCTATCAACACCCTGTGCCAATACCCCATAATCACCCAGAGTCCGTAGGTTACATTAGGGTTCACTGCTGTGTTCTCGGACTTGCACATTCTATGGGTTTGGACAAACATTTGCCGACATGTATCTACCATTACAGTGTCACACAGAATATTTTCACTGCCCCCCAAATCCTCTGAGATCTGCTATTGATCCCTCACTCCTCCCGACCCCAGGCAGCGACTGATCTTTTCACAGCTTTATCTTTTCCTTTTTTTTAAATTTTTTTTATTTAAAAAAATTTTTTTTAATGTTTTATTTATTTCTAGGAGAGAGAGAGAGAGAGACAGCGTGAGCACAGGAGGGTCAGAGAGAGAGGGTGTCACAGACTGAAACAGGCTCCAGGCTCTGAGCTGGCAGTCAGCACAGAGCCCGATGCGGGGCTCGAACCCACGAACCGCGAGGTCATGACCTAAGCGAAAGTCGGACGCTTGACCGACTAAGACACCCAGGCGCCCCTCTTTTCCAACAGAGTTGGAATCACATGGGATGTAACCTTTTAAGATTGGCTTCTTTCACTTGCAATGCATGTAAGTTCTCTGTATGACTTTTCCTGTCTCGATAGCTCATTTCTTTTCAGCGCTGAATAATATTCCATAGTCGGGATGTGACAGTTCATTTATCCACTTACTGAAGGACTTCTTGTTGCATCTGGGTTTTGACAATTGTGGATAGAGCTGCCCTAATCATGGGGGTGTAAGCTTTTCTTCAGGTTGTGTGGGTAGACAGAAGTTTTCAATTCCTTTGTTCATTTGTGTAAATACCGAGGAGGCTGATTGCTAGATCACATGGTAAGAGTATGTCCAGTTTTGTAGGAAACTAACAACTGGTTCCCAGAGTCGCTGCACCACGTTGCCTTCCCAGCAGCACTGCGTGGGAGTTCCTCTTGCTCCCCATCCTCACCGGCATTCGACATTGTCAGCATTTCGCATTTTGGCCAATCTACTTGGCGCGTAGTGCTATCCCATGGCTATTTTAAACTTCAGTTCCCTAATGATATCAAATGTTGAGCATCTTTTCATAGAGTCACTGCCATCTGCATACCTTCTTTAGTGAGATCTCCATTCAATACTTCCACTCCCATTTTAAAAATCAGTTGGGTTTTTTTTCATATTGTTTAATTTTGTTCGTTGTGTATTTTGGACGAAAGTCTCTTGTGTCTTTTGCAACTATATTCTCCCACTCTGTGGCTTGCTTTTCATTCCCTGTGGCCATTTTCTCAAGGTAGAAGCCTTTAATGTGCAAGAGTCCAGCTTGTCAGTCATCCCTTGCATGGATCATACCTTTCCAGTGGTATCCAGAAAAGAATCTCCAAGCTCGAGGCCCTCTGGGTTTCCCCTATGCTGTGTCCCTGGGGTTTTATACTTTGGGGTTTTGCATTTTGATCTATGATCCTTTTTTTTTTTTTAACATTTTTTTATTTATTTCTAGGAGAGAGACAGACAGACAGACAGACACATTGTGAGCAACGGAGGGTCAGAGAGAGAGGGAGATACAGAATCTGAAACAGGCTCCAGGCTCTGAGCTAGCTGTCAGCACAGAGCCCAGCGCGGGGCTCGAACCCACGAACTGTGAGATCATGACCTGAGTGAAAGTTGGACGCTTAACTGACTAAACCACCTAGGCGCCCCTCTATGATCCATTTTGATTTAACTTTCGTCAAAGGTCTGTGTGCAGATTTGCTTATATTCGCTTTTTTTTTTTTTTTTGGTATGTGGATGTCTAGTTTTTCTGCATTGTTTGTTGAAGACACTGTCTTTGCCCCATTGTGTTATCTTTGCTCCTTTGTCGCAGATCAGTGCATTTATCTATGCGGGTCTGAGTTGCCTTTTAAAGGGATTTTAGGAGCACTTTGTACACTGTGCCAGTAACCCCTTGTCAAGTGCACATGCTGCAAACATCTTCTAGATTATTGGTTGTTTTAATATTGTTCATGGGGACTTGTAGACAGAAGATCTTAACTTTTTTTAAAATTTTTAATGTTTATTTATTTTTGAGACAGAGAGAAACAGAGCATGAGTTGGGGAGGGACAGAGAACGAGGGAGACACAGACTCTGAAGCAGGCTCCAGGTTCTGAACTGTCAGCGCAGAGCTCAAACCCCCGAACTGTGAGATCATGACCTGAGCCAAAGTCAGACACTTAACCAACTGAGCCACCCAGGTGCCCCTTAACTTCTTTTTAAAAAAATTTTTTTAGTGTTTTTATTTATTTTTGAGACAGAGAGAGACAGAGCATGAGCAGGGGAGGGGTATAGAGAGAGGGAGACACAAAATCTGAAGCAGGCTCCAGGCTCCGAGCTGTCAGCATAGATCCTGACTTGGGGCATGAATTCACGAACCATCAGATTGTGACCTGAGCTGAAGTCGGACACTTAACAGACTGAGCCACCCAGATGCCCAGAAGATCTTAACTTCTAACTGTGTAATCTGTTATTTATTTCTTTTACATTTTTTGGGCTTTCTACCTTGCATAGAAAGGCATAAATTATAAAAATATTATTTTATTTTTTCTTCTGACCATCACATCATGTTCTTTTTATGTCATGCTTACCTACACAGTTGTCATTTTGTGTACGATAAAACGTAGGAAGCATTCAAACTTAATTTCCCCCAAATTGGCGGTCCATTTTTCTAAAAGCCACAAGACATAGTTCATATTTTCCCTGCTCTGTTGCAATGAAAGTTTTAACCATATACATATCATAAAAAAGGTAAGATCTCCCTCACCGATGCTTATCATGGGTTTTATGTGTTTTACCTGCCATGTAAATGGTGCGGTCAGCTTGCTGAGTTCCGTGAGAAGCACCAGGCTTCCGTGCGAGGTGTGGCATTGATTTATAGACTGACCTGAGATGCTGATGTGTGCGCAGGCCAAGCACCCCCCCTCAGGGCCACAGTGGGGGCCCTAGCGATTCACATCCTTCTGCTCCTTTGTTAGAGATTTCACATGCATTTCTCAGATACTTGAGGAATTTTTTCTTTACTTTTATTTCGGTGGAATTATGGCACTTCTGTGATAAAGCCTTTTAATTTCTTATTCTGGTGCAAGACAAGTCATTGTTTCTAGTTCTCACAACTGGCTGCTTTACTGCGTTTGTAGTGGGCTTTCAGCACACCCTCCTGGGTTTCCTGGGCCTCTAATTACACAGCTCGCAAATGTCGCTTTTCTCTAACTTATTTATTTCTAATTGTTTAATGTTTCATTTATTTTTGAGAGAGAGAGAGAGAGACAGCATGAGCAGGGGAGGGTCAGAGAGAGAGGGAGACACAGAATCCGAACCAAGTTCAGGCTCTGAGTTAGCTGTCAGCACAGAGCCCGACGCAGGGCTTGAACCCACGAACCGTGAGATCATGACCTGAGCCGAAGTCAGACACTTAACCGACTGAGCCACCCAGGTGCCCCACTAACTTATTTATTTCTATGCTCATCACAGTGGTTAGAATGTCCCAGTCAGTGGTGACCACAAGCACGGGAAGCCGGAATCCTTGGCACACATGAGAACCTCATGGGAGCGTGTCTCTTCTTACACACGCAGATAGCTCCTGTGGGATTCTAGCAGACAGCCTGTGTCAATGTAAAGGACTCTTCTCTATTCCCTCTCTGCCAGGTCTTTCAGAAGGAACAGTGGTGAGTTTTGTCCCCTAACATCTTAGCATCTGCGATAATCATATGTACATAAATTTTATATCTGGATATGCTAATGTAATTAATTTCATTAATACATTGCCCCACCTTCCAATAGCCTTGAAAGGTAACTATTGGCATACCTACTCTTGGAGATCATCAGAGAAGGTCATCAGCTCGCCCACGATGGCAGCTATCAGAGTAGATATTAAAGAATTTTGTCCGGCCCCGAAGATCATGACCCACCCTGGCACAAAGCATACGGTTGAGTGTTCTTTTAGAGTGTACTCCCTTCGGACGCTCACTTCAGAGAGGGAAGCAGGGCAGGGGGACATGTGTGGATGAAGTGTCCCCAGAGAGAGCCCGTGTGCCTCCCTGTGCACAGTCCCACGAGGGGTCCCGGGAGAGGGCTGGTTGGGGGTGAGATGGCCTGGGGCGCCCCCTGTCCCACACTGACAGCCTGCCAAGGCCACCACTCCCTCCCGTGGGGGAAAGATGGGGAGAGGACACCCCACCTCTGGCCGAGGGTACCTGGTTCCCCTGAGTCTTCTCTGTGGGGGTGAGGCAGCAGTGACTCCGCTTAGCTGAGGCCCTGGGAAACACTCTGTCGTGAGCCCCCTCGGTCCTTGGGTGGGCTGTGGGCAACTCCATGCTGCAGAGCCCCTTGGCCTGGTCCCCGCTCCTCCTGGGCCCAGTTTCTGTCATTCCTGACAACCGGCACACTGACTGGGCCCGGACCCCACTGGCTTCACCCCCAGCTTGTCTGGTCACCAGCCTCCCACCCTCCACCCGCACCCCGGCAGCCTGAGCGGGCGAACACATGCGCCCGTGCTCTGCGCCCATGTTTAGGGCATCCCTCACGTTCTCCCAACCAGGCGCAGACTCGGCAAAGCAGCGGGGCATCTGCCCGCCATCTTCACATCGGGAAGCCTCCATGGGCTCGTCCTTGGAGTCAGTCCAGCACATAAGCCCTCCTCTCTTCAAGGGTACAACCCACACTCCGCAGAACAGATTTCACCCTGTCGCTGGTGCATTCGTCCCCAGATTAGCACTTTCTGTCGCTCCCCAGGCCGTCACACGAGTCCATGTCCACACAGACTAAAGAATGTAGGAGAGAAAGACCTGTAGAGACCTGTACATGCACGTGCACACGAATAGTAAGACCCCAAGTGTCCCTGAGCATGAGCCAACCCAGTGGTATTTAAGTTTCCTTTGTTTGTCGTATTGATTTCTGCGCATCGAGAGGCTGCTTTAGCGGCTCCCCTCCTAGCTTCTTTTTTATTTATTGCCTTTCTACCGGGTTGCAGTTGGGTTTAGGTCCACGATCACATTCATTATTGTGCCAGGAGCCGTAGCACATACCACACGTCCCCGCCCCACGCCGTCGAGGTGCCAGAGAGGTGTGGCAGGAGGAGAGATTTATTGACACGGTGTTATTTAATTATCTCGATGGCCTTTGCAAAATGAGGAAGGAAGACTCCCAGGCAGCCGCCTCGGTCTTCACGCAATGGTTCCTAGTCACCGTGCGGCTGCCTCTGGCCTTCATTTTTGTGAGGTTTGCTCTCTTGGGTTTTCCCGGAAAAATGCAATTCCTCAGGATTATGAGCTTGAATGTGAGCTGTCGCCTCCCGCATGGCAGACAGCTGCCTCTGCACCTTCAAATCTGCCGGCCGCCACCGGCCGCCAGGGCTCACCTCCCAAGTGTATATGGCCCCGATGTGCGACACCATCGTTATAAAGCGTCATTTCCAGAGCAGTGCTGCCTTTCACGGTACAAAGTAAAGGCTCCTGTTTTGCCACCTTTAGCTGCCCCTGCGAAACCAGCGCGCTGGTCTGTCCCCACCTCCCTCTCCCTGGGCTCCCAATCTGAATGACATCACTGTCATGCCCGAAGTCATCAATCCTAGCGCCGAGCCAGAGCACACAGACAAGGGCACGCTGCCCGTGCGGGTGCAGGCGGCCGCTGCGCCCGGCCTCACCTCGGCCCTGCTGTTGTCACCTTTGACTTTGTCCCACTGCTCAGCCTCGGCCGAGTCCACCCAGCGCAACTCAGCCCTGGGCCCCCGGCCCCCGACCGGATGCCTCCTCCTCCAAGGCTGCTGGGTCCGGCTGGACATGCCCGAGATCTGAAGGTGATTTTGCAGAGACGGACTGTGGGGCCACCTTGTGTGGCGAAACTTGTGCGAGGCACCTTCCCTGCTCAGCCCATGGCTGCCTGGATGAGCTAAGTGCCCTGTGTTAGACTGAGTGCAAGGAAGGGACAGACAGACGGCAGAGGGCCATGAAGGCAACAACCTACGACCACCTCCCCAAAGTGCAGGGCTCACCAGAGAGGGGAACATCCTGAGCCCACTTTTCAGCATTAATTCCTGCCCCCCACGGTGACAAGTCCAATGTTCTCCCACCCCCGCCCCCTGTGTGAGCCTCTGCAGGAAGCCTGAACCCCAGCCGCTGCAGGGGGCCTTGTATCTTCCACTGAACATGTCATCTTCCTGGACCGATCCTGTTTTCTCAGCTTTAGACTCAGAGGCTTCTGGCTACAAAGTACCGAGCACGCCTGGGTGGGGTTCTCTGAATTGTGGCACTCAGGAGAGAGAGGGTCTACATCCGGTCTTCAAACCCCACCCGAGACTTCTTTCTACGACATTCTGCTCCTGGTTCATGCATCACCACTGCCACCTCCCATGGGCAAAATCATCCTTTTTGATGCTCAGGAAGTTAGTGAGAAGAGGCGGACGTCATTAGCGCCGTCGGACTAGCCCTCCTGCTCTCTCATGTTGGATATTGAGATGGAAACTCCCCCCGCGTGGGAAGCCAGCACCCCTACGTCGCCGGCTGGTTTGCTGCTGCATTTCATGAGGTGCCGTGGGACCGAGGGCCAAATGATCCCTTCACCTTCCAGATGACCCCCTCCAACCTCTGCTAAGGAAGCTCAGCCTCCCCCATACTCCCCGCGTCCAGGCTGGCCTTCCAAAACCTCATTCCTGGGGGGTTAGGACATGCCCCCAACAGCCTAACACCATCTCCCCACATGACTTTTCCTAGCCTCAAAGTTTTTGCTTTCCTTTCTTGCTCCCCCAATGTGTTCTTTAGAAAACGACAAGCCAGCGGAGCTGACCAATCTCATCCATCTCTGTTTTTAGATCCTGGAACCTTTTTCTCCCTCTTCCCTTCAAGGTGTCCCCACCTGCTATGTGCTGAAGAGAGACGAGTCTTCCTGCCCTGCCCGCCCCCCAGCTCAGAGGCAGGCTGCCCCCTCTCAAGGAAATTGGCCTGCTCATACTGTCGGGGCAGGGCCAGGACCCTTCTTTGGCTGTAGACAGTGACCACCGAGCCAATTGTAGGATGTAATTTGGGAAAAACCCATAACCATGGTTTTGTTTCGCCCTGGATGTTTGCCCAGTAATAAAAATGCTGGCTAAGCGCGAGCACGGCGCTAAATATAAGTCCGATCTGTGCGCTGGGGGAACAGCCAATCCAGGCAGCTTGGGACACAGTCTACTTCTTACTTTTTACAAAAATAATGTTTTGAGTTATTTTCCTCATTATTAATTTATAGACGAGTCATGAAGAGAAAATTCATGAAGACAAGGATTGTCAGAACTGGAAAAGACCTTTAAACGTCTTTACTTCTGTTTGCATTGACTTCCAGAAGCAGGGGACCGGGCGTGCGGGCTGGGGAGGAGAAGGTGACTGCATTCGGATCATCAGTGCTGGGCCACAGCGTCAACCCAGCACGGAGTCCCTGGCCCCAGCCTGGGGTCTGTCCCCATACGCAGCTGCTCTTTGGGCCATTGGCTGCGGTTTTTATGGACCTTCTTCCTCAGATGCGAGCTTACATATAGTTTTTACCATTTAATCTTTTTAATGTGTATTTATTTTTGAAAGAGAGAGAGAGAGAGAGAGAGAGAGACAGAGCATGAGCGTGAGCAGGGGAGGGGCAGATAGAGAGGGAGACACAGAGTCTGAAGCAGGCTCCAGGCTCTGAGCTGTCAGCACAGAGCCCGACTCAGGGCTTGAACACACAAAGCATGAGATCACGACCTGAACCAAAGTCAGACACTTAACCAACCGAGCCACTCAGGCGCCCCTATAGATTTTACCATTTAAACATAAATCATGAGATATAGGGGTACAGATAATCTTTGTATGCTCCTTTGTGCTTAGCTTAATTCAAATATTATTAAATACTTGAAAAGGCAAAGCCTGAAATTTTAACGGGAAAAAATGGTAAAACATTTAAAACAGTGTCAAAAGTTAAGCACAGTTGGTCGAAATCTTCACTGTGTCCCCGATAATATGTATGCAAGAGAACTCTGAAGAGTGTTTCTGATGGACAGTGACGCTCTTCTGTCTCCCGCAAGGCCATCAGCGTGGGAGTGCCATAGACCAGCAAGCCCCTAGGGTGCCTGGCAAGTCTGGGAGCCGCCATTTTATTAGGTGTGAGAGATACACATGCATATTGGACAGTAACATTTGGAAGAATGAATAAATCCTCATTGTTTCGTGTTTCTTGCTTTCTGAAGAAAACCTTTTCTCCTGCAGTTCAAATGGCTTCATTAATAAACTCTAGCTATTAAAAGCAATTTCTTTGGGAAGAAAAAGATTACTCTTTATGTGAATCAATTACTTCTCTTCGTGCTAAAAAGTCACCTTGGGAAAGAATGTGATGGGTATTTGTGAGGTTGGGAGGGAGGCAGGAAGGCAGAGAACTAAATTCTCTTGGTTGCGGAGAAAGAATGCCCCCTAAGGCCAGGACTCTTGTGGTCGGTCGTGTTAAGGAGAATCAGGACACGCCAATGCCCCTTTCCCCGGCCACTGTGTCCTGACGTTGTGCGGACTGCATACATGCAGGGTCCCTGCTGGGCGGGGGTTATCGGGTGCCCCCTCCGCTGACCACCTCCTTTTAAACCGTCCCGTGGGATCCTGGGCACCATTTGTGAGGATGACATGAGAATGGACATGAGGGTGGAGGGAGTGGTGTAGTGACGCCTGCTCGGTCTTTGGGTCTCCTTACGGCATGACTTGTGGGTGGCACTGGGGCTTCTCCACACACCCCCAGAGCACCCGGATGAGAGGCAGAGACACGGTGCGACATGGGAAGAATCGTGTTTGTGCCACATTTCCCGCCACAACCCAACCACCCGGGTCTTTGTGGGGGAGTTCTCCCCCACTCCCACCTCCCACGTGCCACCAAACTCAGTTAACGCTTCTGCCCTGGGACCCTCCCCGCACTCCCGCCGCCCAGTTCTGATGGGCCCCCTTTTGTCCTTGAACTCCCCTCACAGCCTCCTAACTGAGCCTTCTGACTCCAGGCTCTCTCCAGGGAGGGCGGCCTGACTCTGTGCACCGCTCACATTTTATTTGCTTCCAAAGGTCTTATAAAATGCTTCACATTTCATAAACTTCCAAAAGTGAGTTACTTCTAACCCACTCCGAGTTTACTTCCCAGTGCACGGTGCGCACCTGGAAATGGTGAGGGGTTAAAACAACGGGTGAAGAGGCCCTACTCACTCTGCAGCGGAACTGCAGTGTTGGGAGCAGACTCACGTTAAGTCCGTGGCCTCCCCGAGTCTAAGAGTCCAGGAGATGGGAAATACAACCTAAATGCCAGTGAACTGCACATCGAGCTTTAGAAGGGTGGCCAAGACCTGCATTGGGCTATTACCCACACATCGCCTGTGAAGAAACACCCGGCGCTGCTGTTTGCAGAAGGCCAAGCTTGCGGGAAGAGGAACTGAAATGTTCTACCGCGTCCAGGGTGATGCCACCCATAGGCTCAGGGAGGGGCAGAGAACACCCTTGAACTGAGACCTCGGAGCTGCTGGTTCACTGAGCGTCTCCAAGAAGGAACGGGGTGAATTCATTGTACGATCCTTCAATGTGATGACGTGGGAAGGCTTTTCCTGATGAAGAAGCACGGAGCCCAGGGCCCTTCTCTATGCGTTTATTGCTGATCTGGGAGGGAAAAGGCTAAGGAGTTGCTATGGAAACCACAGTTGGTGGAAGAGACAGCACCTCTACTCCGAAGAGGAGGATGAAGCCGAGAATCAGAGAAAATGCATCTTGGCAGTTACGCTCTGGCCAGCACTTGGAGTCCTGGCCAGGACACCCCTGGCCTTCGTGCCTCCGCCCTGTCTCAGCTGCAGCCGCGATTTCCTCTTGCCTGGGCACCTGCCTCTCCAATCATTTGGCTGCCCAGCAACAACTGGCGGCATCTCCCATTCACGTTCTTCCTTAATTTGCACAGTTCTTAAAACTGAAAATCTTCCAAGTACTCTGTCTCCTACTACTATCTGCAGAGACTTGCGCTGACCCTTTCTCTCTCTCTTTTTAAAATTTTTAACATTTATTTATTTTTGAGAGACAGAAACAGAACACAACAGAGGGGGACAGAGAGAGAGAGAGAAGGAGGCACAAAATCTGAAGCAGGCTCCAGGCTCTGAGCCGTCAGCACAGAGCCCGATGCGGGACTCAAACCCATGAACTGTGAGGTCACGACCTGAGAGGGAGCTGGACACTTAACTGACTGAGCCCCCCAGGAGCGCGGCACTGACCGCTTCTCGAGCATTGTCCCTCTCGCCTGCATAACACCCCCCGGAGTGCAAGTCTTCTTCATACAACTCGCCCACAGTCCTTCGCGCGTCAGGGCATCTGCACACACGACCCCCTAACCCAGAGCATCCCGAGTGCCGAGGCCTGGTTTCATATTTTGTTCATCTCTCTACTCTTGACTCCTGGCGAATTCCTGCCCATGTGGTGTTGGAAGCCCACAATGATCAGGCTGAAAACAGGCCGACGGGAGGGTTTGGCTCCACCAAGAGGAAGTGCCTGGCACTGTGGTGTCCTGGGATGGGTAAGAGAAGGTAAAGCCTTCCCAACAGTGTCCGTGTTTATATGACCGGTCCGTACACTGGGGTTTCATAGTTTCATGCTTGATGACTGCAGTCTGTCCAGCAGGTGTCCTTCTTCCTCACTGGACTGAACTTGAGACAACAAAGATCTTAATCCTCCTTATCTTCACGGCACAGGGTCTGGTGCATAGCACGTGGTCAACAGTTGTTTTCCTGACTCTTCTGCTCTGCTCTGGGCATTATGATTTTATAGAGTAAATTCAGCACGACTCTACGATTTGTGCTGGGAATTTAATCCCAAGCCTGCTCCCAAAAGTAAACTTTAAGGCATGCATCACTTCCGTTTGTCAGAGCAGCTCGCACATGACATGAGCCAGACAGAGAAGGAGTCGCCAAGACCAGACACAGGAGTTCCCCCGTCGCCTGGCCCAGATGCTGGGCCGGCAGCCTCGGCTTCCACAGTGCCGTCCTGGGATCCCAAAAGGGGAAAGCGGGGGTAAGGACGGACTGCTCTGTGAGTCATTCAGCAGGTGTATTCTTAGCTGTGCGGGTCCAGTGGTAATGAGACTGGGCGCGCACACAGCCAGCTCATCAGCGTACACTTTTATTCTAGTCAGGACTGGAACAATTAATCACGCCAGCTATAAGCCAGGCTTCCAATTTCCATGGTGCTATCTATTAATTTTAAATGAATGCTGTGCCCTTTGTCAACGGGCTTGTGGTGCTTCATAATAAGAAAATAAACATAAGTACATAATGTAAGAACGTTCTCGACATCCTTTTTTTTTTTTAATGACGCCACTGTGGAACTCTGGTTTCAGCGTGAGTGCAGAGCTGGAGCTGAGAGCCCCGGGCCCCTGTGTGAGATGGGCTCCGGGGTGCAGGAGGGCCCGCGCCCCCAGCCCGCCCCCCTCAGGTCCTAGTTCTGGGATCTCAGGTCAGCTGGTCTGACCCCTGGCCCCTCACGTCATTCTGTTAGTCAGAGACAAGGACCAATGACTGCCCCCCACTGTGGGTTTTCTGTAAGATGGGTGGAGGGGTAACACAGCAATCAGGGTATCTGGCACAAACAGATACTCCAAAGGGGCGGTTTGAGGGATCATTCTCCAAAGGACTATTTACAAAGCTCTGGAGGCAGGATGTCGGGCACTCCCAATGGGTGAGTGCCTTGCTCTGAAGGGGTGAAGGCACAGAGTCGTTGGGATGCAAGATACAGAGAAGCAGGTGGAGAAGGACCTCGACAAGACCTGAGACCTTCACTGGTGAGTCACAGGCAGCCTGTGACAACCGGGTGTGGGTCAAGAGAAACACATTGGCCTAACCCTGTTCCCTTCCCCTAGGGTGACCCAGGTGTCTACGCTGGATGAGATAAAGGGAAGCCAGAGAGCAAGGAAGCCCAATGACACAGCTCATACAGGTCAGGCTTCAAGGACAAAGAAACGGCAGACATCCAGCAAGACGATTTACAGACAGAGGTGCCCAGGTGGCTCAGTCCGTGAAGTATCTGACTTTTGGTTTCAGCTCAGGTCATGATCTCATGTTTTGTGAGTTCAAGCCCCACGTCAGGCTCTGCACTCACAGTCCGGAGCCTGCTTGGGATTCTCTCTTTCCCTCTGTCTCTGTCCCTCCCCCGTCTTTCTCAAAAATAAACATGAAAAGTGTTTTAAAAGATTACTTACAGGCATAAAACAAAACGAAAACCAAGGCAGGGATTTATTTTCAAACTCCAGTTTGAAGGAGGAACCAAATAGAGAAAATCTGTGACCTTTCGAGTACATGTGGGTGCTTCTATTCAAAGAACTTTTGCAGTTTGAAAGTATGTTATGATTAGAGCATATATTCTTATCCATCATACCCAGGGCAGTGGGGTCCCCTCTCTCATAAAGCCACGCAGCACCTGGCTCTGGAAATTGAGTGCTGTCAGATTCGTCCTGGGCACGGAGCACAAGATAGGAGAGTACTTTCCCCAAGAGTCCCCTCCCCAGAACAAATAGTTCATTTGTCCTCAACTACTCGACAGGTGATAGAGCAGCAGAGCAGTCCCTCCTTGTAGAAAGGAAGGGTCAGCCCCCCCCGCCCCCCCTCTCTCTGATGTCCCTGAAATACAGTGAGAATGTGCAATAGACACAGCAGCGTTCTCTCATTTTTAAGACTGTGTTTTCAGAAGTTTCTTGTAAGGTTCATTTTGGCAAAGAAATATTTTCCTCATTTCTGCATATTGCTATAGCTGAGTTATGTCCTCAGAGAAGAAAACCAAATTCGGCAATATGGGAGATGGGTTATCAAAATACTCCTTGATCCTTCGCATGTCGAAAAAAACCACTGCCACTTGTCAGACACTAAGGATGAAGCCACTGGACGTGAGGGAAGGTGCCGTCGGTTGACCATTCTTAGGTCTCCTATCACTGGGGCAAATCGTGCCTCTGCGGCTAAGATGTCAGGATGGGCATCTGCACACTTCATCATATCTCTTTAAAGAACATATAAGGGAATCAGCGTGGAAAATCCCAAACCATGGAATCAGGTGCTAATGTGTCTTTCATTCTGGAATGTTCATTTGAAGTTCCTGAGATCAGAAATATACTGGTGTTTAATTGTAATGGAGCCTATTTTTTTCTAAACTACACTAAAAAGCTTTATAGGCTATAAAATATAAGAAATGTGACTTTATAAAGAAAAGTCATCTGAGACAAGCATTGACTCAATGAGTGCCTTCAAGGTGCCCCAGTCTCTCACTTAAAGTCCTTAAGAATCACAGAATCACAGAATGGATTTAGAATCACAGAAATACCCAAGCTAGCTGTCCAGGGCTGGTATCTGATGTCCGTAATCTCCAGCCGGCCTGTTCACACTCTTGCTTTCCTGTCCACGTGTAAAGAACAAGAGTGGTGGTGCACGTGCTGTGCTGGGGGCTGGACACGTGGACCGTTTTCCATAGGATGTGTTTACTTCAATAGGGCCCAGCTCTAACTTTAAATTACTCTCCACCAAGGAAGGCAAATATGTCTGAGTATCAACTACATGCCCACTGAAACTACAAAATTATCTACAACATCTGACGTTTATATCACCCTACCGCATGGTGTCTGCTGCCTGAGAGGAGGGAGGAAGAGACCATTTATGAAAGATTCATTCGCCTCAGCTGCATATGCAGATAAGTTGCCTATTTAATTTATATTTTTTATTTGTTATTTATTTTTTTTTTAATTTTTTTTTTTAATGTTTTATTTATTTCTAGGAGAGAGAGAGAGAGACAGCGTGAGCAAGAGAGGGTCAGAGAGAGGAGTCACAGACTCTGAAACAGGCTCCAGGCTCTGAGCTGGCAGTCAGCACAGAGCTCGACGCGGGGCTCGAACCCACGAACCGCGAGATCATGACCTAAGCGAAAGTCGGACGCTTAACCGACTAAGCCACCCAGGCGCCCCGATTTTTTATTTTTTTTAATGTTTATTATTATTGAGACAGAGAGAAACACAGCATGAGTGGGGGAGGGGCAGAGAGCGACACACACACAGAATCCGAAGCAGGCTCCAGGCTCCGAGCTGTCAGCACAGAGCCCGATGTGGGGCTCGAACCCACGAACCATGAGATCCTGACCTGAGCTGAAGTCGGACCCTCAGCTCAACCGACTAAGCCACCCAGGTGCCCAGTTGCCTATTTTCATGTAACAAGTTGCCCCAATCTCAACAGCTTAAGACAACAACATTTTATATTTCATTTGTATATTTTTATATTAAGACTAGTTTCAGCTTTATTGAGGTATAATTGAACATAAAAATTTGCACACCTTGAACATACACATCTTGATAACTTGGAGATATGCGCACACCCGTGATACCGTCATCACAACTAAGATGTTAAACATTTCCGTCATGTCCCCCAAATGTTCTTGTGTTGTTTTGTGTGTGTGCCTGTAATTTGGGAAGAACATTTCATGTGGGATTTATCCTCTTGGCATGTTTTAAAGTGCACAGCACGGTGTGAAGGCAACTGTGTTCCGTCCGCCGTTTCTGTGAGGCAGGAGTTGGAAGGCAGCTCAGGAACCTGGTCCTCTGTTGTGGGCCTCGCAAGGGGACAGTATGCTGCCCAGGGATGACTTCTCATCTGGAGCTCAACCGGGGAAGGATTCCCCTCCCTGCTCCCTGAGGGTGCTCATGGCATTCATTTCTCGAAACTGGAGGGCAGAAGGTCCTGGCTTCCCACTGGCTGTCAGAGGCTGCCCTCGCCAACTTGCACCATGACCCCTTCTGTCTTCAACCAGCAGAGAGCTTGTCCCGAGCCAGCTGCTCAGACCACCTCAGATAATGGCATGTAATCTCAGAAGTGACGTATCCGGCTCCTAAGAAGCGAGCCACAGGGATTACCCTCAACGGTGTACCTACCTTTCTTTGGAGGATGAGAGGCCTCCTTAACAGTCTGGCTGCTTCTGAAACCCTCCAGCACAAACCCCCGTTATGCAAATAACCACTACTTTCCTGTTCTGTATGAGTCATTTCCACACATTCTTCTGAAGGTGAGGAACATCTGTATGAGGGGCTTTTCTGGGGGGCTTATTAGCTTGAAATGAACCCTATAAGAGAGAGGCACACATATACATGCACACAGGTATGCACACACACACACACACACACACACACGCTTGCATGAAGATACACACACATGCATGCGTGCACCCCTGATTCAGCATATTACAAGGTTCTACAAATGTTATATGTAGTTATAATGTTGGAGGAGCCCCATATGGACAGGAGTGAGCCCATCTTGCCCCCCAGTCATGCTGAGAACAGCTCAGGGAGACTCCAGAGGCGTGGCCCTGGGACTGTCAGTCAACTACACTTTCTGCAGCAGGGTCTTGAAGGTCTGTGGCCGTCAGTAGGGGACTGAGCCAGAACTCAAAGGCCACGTCCCCAATTCCATACTGACAGGATTATTTGCTCTCCACAAACGCTTCTTTTATATCTTCCACTAGAATATTTAAAACACACTTTGATTTTCAAAGATTTAACTAGGCGAAGTGTTGAAGGCTTTGATTTATAAAATTGAAATTGCACTTCCATTTTATGTTCAAACTCCCCAGAATTGAGAATGGTCAGGGAGGGAGAGATTGTTACTTCATTTCCAAGTCTACAGGACCATTTCACTGGGAGGCCAGTCAAGACTTCCCCTGGGAAATAAAAGCACGGGAATTTCACTTTCTTTTTGTTATTATTGGGTTTCATGTTATTATTTTAGTCTTGAGATTATCTAACACATAACTCACAGGCTTTTATTACCATATGTGCATTGTGTGCCTGTGAGTCTTTGTGTGTGAAGTGGAGGGAGAGAAACAGAATGAGAGATATCTGTACACATATACATGATGCATGATATGTATATATATTCAGTTTATACATACATATACCCACATATATATTTTTTTTTAATTTTTTAACGCTTTAGGTTAGAAGCAAGAGGAATGGAATACAATAGCCACAAATGCCCCAAAATTATACATCTATGGACATCCGTTTCATAGATAGAACAGACTACAATGAGTTCTTCTTTCATCTAAAGGAATGATGGTCGGGGCACCTGGGTGGCTCAGTCAGTTCAGCATCCGACTTCAGCTCAGGACATGATCTCATGGTACGTGGGTTCGAGCCCCGCGTCGGGCTCTGTGCTGACAGCTCAGAGCCTGGAGCCTGTTTCAGTTCTGTGACTCCCTCTCTCTCTGACCCTCCCCTGCTCACGCTGTCTCTCTCTCTCTCAGAAATAAATAAAACATTGGAAAAAAAAGGAATGATGGCAAAAATTATGTACAAAAGCACAGTTCTGAAGGCAAGCTAGAACCATATGCAACTGAAAAATTTTTAGCTAAACAAGCCATCACCCAAATCTTCCATTTTCTCTAAAGCAGTTGAGCGTTCAGCCTGGAGCAGCCAGCAGACACACTGACTCACGTAATCCTCACAACACCCGTGGGCAGTGGGTGCCATTAACGTCCCTGTGTCAGAAGTTAGGAGTCAAGGCTTCCACAGAAGACGCCAACTTTCCCTAAGGTACATAGTCCACAGGCTGCGAGTTTCCCCTCTTATTTTAATTCAACTTAATTTGCAAGTACGTAAGCTGAGAAAAACATGGGTTCCACAGCATCGAGACTGGATAGAAGGATTTAAAATGCCGGCACTTTTTCAGGCAGTGTTCCAAAATCTAATTTGAAAATAACCCGAGAGACGCTGAAACTAATACCATGGGTGATTTGCTGCTTACACCGTTTTCTGTTTTCCAATTGAGTTGAGGAGGGACCCTTGCATACCTGAGCAGGGCGCAACAACAGATCGGGGTTCGGCACGGTTAGCTGTGCTATGTTTTTCGCCTCATTTAAGGGCCCCTGAGGATGGGGCGCCTGGGTGGCTCAGTCGGTTAAGCCTCTGACTTCAGCTCACGTCATGGTTTTGTGGTTCGTGAGTTCAAGCCACACGTCGGGCTCTGTGCTGACAGCTCAGAGCTTGGAGCTGCTTCAGACCCTGTGCCCCCCTCTTTCTCTGCTCCTACCCCACTTGTTCTCTCTCTCTCTCTCTCTCTCTCAAAATAAATAAACACTAAAAAAAAAAAGAACCACTGGGGGAAAGTAAGGCCACCAGTACTGACATGGCCACAACCTGCTTCTTTCAGGAACGGTATACACTTAGACGGAGGGATCATCCGGGGAAGAACCTCCTGTCACACGGCGACCATCAGGACCCTATGCTGGAAGGAGAAAGCACAGCCTGGTGGAGCCTTGCCAGCCAGGTGGAGCTGCGAGCCAGGCTGAACCCAACACCACTGGTGGAATTGGCATCACGCGTGAACGCAAGCTGGGGCGCTACTTCAGTTCTGTGCGGGCAGAGTGCGGAACATGGTCCCGGGACACAATGTTGTAGCTGCACTTAGAACTGGGTCCAGCTGTGCTAAGTCTGGCTCACACAAGGGGGGCGGCATGATGGGGTGAGAACGACAGGGCCACTTGACTCCATATCATTAATGCCTGACTCACTCCTTGGAGATGCAAGGTTCATGCAGCATCCCGATCATCTCCAAACGATAAACAAAACCCAAAGTGCCAAGTGCCAGAGGCACGAAATTACTTTAAGCTACTTTAAACCCCAAAGGCACTAGGCTCCTCCTTTATGGAGTAGGATAAGCCACAGTTAAAGGACGCAGGCTCCTAATCTGGATGCTGATCTTCAATTTAAAGCCTCTAAGTCTGGCTGAAGAACCTCATTTGAAAAAGACCAGCATCATCCTCACTCAGGAAACGCCACCCTCACATGCAGACGGCTGTCCTCACATGGCTGAGGTATTCTTTTGAGATATAATTGACACATAACGTTGTGTAAGTTTAAAGTGTACAACGTAATGATTTGATACACGTATTGAGGCGATCGCCATAATAAGGTGAGTTAACACATCCCCCCGTCTGACATAACGTTAGTTATATCTCCTAACATAAGGATCCTTATTTGGGGTGTGTGATAAGAACACTTAAGATCTACTCTCTTTCCGAATTTCAAATGCACAACACAGTATTATTAAGAGTAGTCGCCAGGCTGTGTATTAGATCCCCTGGACTTACGTAAGTAGACGTTCATATCCTTTTATTAACGTCTTCTCATTTGCCCCACCCGCTGTCCCCAGCACCCCCACTTCGCAACCACCCATCTAACTTTCTGTTTCCATGAGCCCAGCTTTGATACGTCCCACATATAAGCAAGATCATATGCTATTTGTCTTTCTCTGTGTGACTCATTTCACTTAACATGATGTCCTCGAGTTTCATCCATGGTGCCACAAATGACAGGATTTCCTTCTTTTTTATGGCTGAGAAACTTTCCATTGTATTTATATAATACATTTTCTTTATCCGTTCATCCATCAATGGACACTTAGGTTGTTTTCATGTCTTGTTTGCGAATGAACATAGGAGTGCATATATCTCTTTGAAACAGTGATTTCACTTCTTTTGACTGTATATCCAGAAGTGGGTTGGTGGATCACATGGTGCTTCTGTTTTAATTTTTTGAGGGTCCTCCATATTTTTTCCATAGTGGCTACACAGTTTGCATTCCCACCAACCGTGCCCAAGGCACCCCCTTTTTCCATATCCTCCCCAAACATGTTATCTCTTATCTTTCGGATAATAGTTCTTCTCACAGGTGTTAAGTGACATCTCTTGATGGTTTTGATTGACATTTTCTCGATGATTAGTGGTGTTAAGCACCCTTAGATATACCTGTTGTCACGTTCTATGCCCTCTTTAGAAAGCTTTCATTCAGGCCACCCATCTATTTTTTAATTGGATTCTTTGCTTTTCATGCTGTTGAGTTATATGAGTTACTTATATATCTTGGATGTTAACCTCTTAACAGATATCTTCTCCCATTCTATATGTTGCTTTTTCCTTGTGTTGATTGTTTCTTTTGCTGTGCAGAAGCTTTTTAATTTGATGCAGTCCATTGTTTACTCTTGCTGTTTGGGCTTTTGGACTCATGTCCAAAAAGTCATTGCTAAGACCAATGTCAAGGAGCCTTCTCCTTATGTTTTCATCTAGGAATTTTAAGGTTTTGGGTATTATATTTATTTTTAATCCATTTCAAGTAAATTTTTGTGAGTTGTGTAAGATAATGGCCCAATTTCTTTTTTTGTAACATGGGAATATCCAGTTTTCTCAACACCTTTTATTGAAGAGACTATTTTTTCCCCATTGAGCATTTTTGGTTTTCTAGTCAAATGTTACTTGACCGTGTATGTGTGGGTTTATTTCTGTGCTCACAGTTCTGTTCCTTTCTTCTATGTATCTGTTTTTGTGCTTAGCACCATAGTGTTTTGCTTACTATAGCTTTGTAATGTAGTTGAAATCGGGGATCATCATGCCTTCAGTTTTATTCTTTTTTCTCAGTCCCACTTTGTTACTTATTGTCTTTTATTGTTCACATAAATTTTATGAATGTTTCTTCTATTTCTTTGAAAAATGCCATTGGGATTTTCGTTGGGGTTGCACTGAATTCATCGATGGCTCTGAGTAGTAGGAGCATATTAACAATATTAATACTTCCAATCCGTGAACATAAGATATCTTTCCATTTATCTGTGTCTTCTTCCATTTCTTTCATCAGCGTCTTATAGTTTTCAATGCACAGATCTTTCACCTCTTTGGTAAAATTTATTCCCATGTAATTCAATTGTTTTCAATAGTATCATAAATGGAACTTTCATTTCTTTCTCAGATAGTTTGTTATTAGTGTATCAAAACACATTGATTTTTGTACACTGCTTTTACATATATCCTGAAATTTACTGAATTCTATATTAGTTCTAACAATTTTGTTAGCGGAATCTTTAGTATTTTCTCTATATAAGATTATGTCATCTGCAAACAGATAATTTCACTTCTTCTTTTCTGATTTAGATGGTTTTATTTCTTTTTCTTGTCTAATTGCTCTGTCTAGGCTGTCCAGTACTTTCTCGAAGACAAGGATAAGAGCAGATATCCTTTCTTGTCCATGATCTTAGAGGAAAGGCTTTCAAACTTTCATTGATGAGTTTTGATATTATCTGTGGGCTTGTTATATATGGCTTTTATTGTATTGATGTATGTTCCTTCTGTCTTCTCTATGTTAAGAGTTTTTATCATAAATCATGTCATAGCTTGTCAAATGCATTTTCTTCATCTATAGAAAAGGTCATATGGTTCTTTCATTTTATTCATATGGTGCATCACATGTATTGATGTGCATACATTGAACCATTCTTGCATCCTAGGGATAAATTCCACTTGATCATGGTATATGATTCTTGTAATATGCTATTGAATTTGGTTTGCTATATATGTTGGTTGAGAACTTTTGCATCTATATTTGGCATGTGTTTTTGTTTGTTTGTTTTGCAGTTGTCCTTTACTGGTTTGGCATCAAGGACATCTCCATTTCTTTGGGGTCTGTTACTGGAAAGTTATTGTGTTCCTTATGTGGTGTCATGTTTCCTTGATTTTTCATGTCTTGGAAGTCTTATGTCTTCACATATGAAGAAGGAGCCACCTTCTCCAATCTTTACTGACTGGTTCAAGAGAGAAATGCCTTCTGTTAGCTCTGTTAAGGATTCTGAGGCTTTCTCATCTTCTTTCTGTGGATATATCTTCTCCATGCTTCTTTTTCCCTCTTGGGTTGGGGGAGGATCTCTTAAGACTGTATGCCTTCTCTCAGTCCTACCAAGGCAGGCTGGTGCCGACAGCTTCTCATCTGCTTTCCCTAGGATGGTGTTACGTGGTTAACGCTATGTGTTTTCCAGATCCCACAGAGTCAGACTGTTCTTCTGTAAAACTTGGCATCACTGTCATCAGGGGTGCCTCCACGGATGTGTGTGAAGCATGCAGAGAAATTGGGGCACTCTGCCCTGAACCACCCCTCAGCTCATGCAAAGGCTTCCGGACAGAGCCCGCAAAACAATTAGTAAAATCCACATCCATTTGATGTCTCCCAAGAGCCTAAGCTGCTCCCCAAGACCCAGTCGCACAGCACAGCTCAGTAATCTGGATGGAGCAGAGTCTCACACAGGTGCTCACTCACACGCTCATTTTCTTTTTTTTTTTTTTTAAATGTTTTTATTTATTTATTGGAGAGAGAGAGACAGCGTGAACAGGGGAGAGTCAGAGAGAGAGAGGGAGTCACAGACTGAAACAGGCTCCAGGCTCCGAGCTGGCAGTCAGCACAGAGCCCGAAGCAGGGCTCGAACCCATGAACCGCGAGATCATGACCCAAGCAAAAGTCGGACGCTTAACCGACTAAGCCACCCAGGCACCCCTCACACGCTCATTTTCTACCATAAGAGAAATCATGAGCTGGAAAAGCCTCTGTTGGCACTGAGCTGTGCTTCCCTGGGCAGAGCAGTGATGTGGATGAAATGAAAATATTCCTCTTCCCCTCTTCAAAGTGTCCAGTTGGGGTTTTTCTGTTTTTTCTTCGTTTCTTTGCGGGGGGGCTGATTGTGTGTGTCAACATCTCTGCTAGAACTTGCACAAAATGACTCCCATCCATTGTGATTGTCAAGATCAGCTTTCTTTATGGGGAAGACAGTAAAAAGTTGTTATCCCACCATTTTGATGACATCGGTCTTAAAGAAATCAGAGGTATTCTTTATCGTGACTGAGAACAACAGAGCCAAGCCAATCTCACTAATCAGCCAGTCAAACAAAAATAAAAAGAACCAAAACAAAAGAAGCTACAGGTGCATGAAGGGATCTAAAAAGATGTTAACAGTAATAATCAGCCACGGAAGGCTTGGATTTTTACAAGTACCACTGGCCTTCAGATGTTAGGAGGAAGAAGATCTCAAAGGTAGGAACAGGGCCAAAGAGAAAGATCAGGAAGGAAACAACAATCTAACATCTGATACTGAAGGTATCAGGAAAGGATGTTACAGGTCCTCTCAATTCTAATAACAGATCACATGCATGTCTTGGAAAATAATCAGCTAACCGTGTCTGAAAAGGAACACGAGGATCTCGCGGTCTGCTGGCCTGTGGGGTCAGACTCAGCTTCAAGAAAAGCATCTTTCCCTCCCACTCCCCATACGCACATCCACCCCAGGGTCCTGAGGATGAGACAGGCGTAGTCCTTGCCTCAGTGCCTCTGTCACCAGGGTCCATGGCACCTGAATACATTTGTGTTTTATTTTAAGTCAAAGTGTATTGTCATCTGCAAGAATTGTTTGCATAGCACACATTCCTAACATCATCTAAAATGATTAATGAACATTTACTTTAAATCAAGTCTTAAGTATTGCCACCAGCATTCTTCCTACAAGGGTGAGGGGAACTGGCACCCGGTGGGAATTTTGACTGTCTGCGGGTTTTGCCACATCACGTTCCATGAACAACACAGGCTTTCTGTGATTCACTTAAACAGCTGACCCTTGAACAAACGGTCATTACACAGGCCCACTTCTCCCATGATTTTTTTTCAATAAACACAGTACAGGGCTACGTAGGTATTTTATTTTCATTATGATTTTCTTTTTTTCTTTTTTTTTTAAAATTTTTTTTTAAAGAGACAGGGCATGAGTGAGCAGCATAGGGGCAGAGAGAAAGGGAGAGAAAGTGAAAGAATCCCAGGCAGGCTCCACGATCTCAGCACAGAGCACGACATGGGACTTGAAGTCATGAAGTGTAAGATCACAAGCTGAGGGGAAATCAAAAGTTAGACGCCCCACCGAGTGAGCTCCCAGTCGTCCCCCTTATAATTTTCTTAATAACATCTTCTTTCCTCTGGCAGCCTTTATTGCAAGAGCATAGTATATAATGTACAGAATAGGTGTTAATTGACCATTTATGTAATTGGTCAGGCCTCTTGTCAACAGTAGGCTATTAGTAGTAGTTGAGTTTGGGGAAGTCAAAAGCCATACACGAATTTTCTACCGCATGGGGGGGATGATACCCCAACTGCATCATTGTTTAAGCATCCACCGTATTTTGAGTTCTATGTTCACAAAGTTGTAAGAACAAGAGGAAAGTGGGCCAGCACAAGGCGTGAAGACACCAAAAAGTCAAGGCATGTGTTTGTATTTCAATTCCGTACCTGGTGACAATAGATGACATACACAGAAGGGAAAGCCACAGCTCGTACAACCAATGCCACTTATTCTGAAAAAAAGGCCAACTTGTTGGCATTTGAGCACGAGAGAGAAGCATTGTAATAGCAGGGAGAGACCTCAACAGGGAACTACTCTCTTTATAAACTAAGTAGAAATAACATCTCTTTCATGCTCATGTTCATGTCTCAGGTGAATGCTTGTTTCCATAATTATCTTCAAGTCCTTTCAATTTCCCAGCAATTTGCCCACTCTGCAAGACAGGTCGTCTTCCTGGCGCTCACTTCGGGGGAACGCACTCCTTTGACTCCTGCCATGAGCCTCTTTAGTTTCGTCTGCAGGGGGAGGGGGTTCAGGTGGGAAAATGGACCAGCCTTCAGTTTTCAGGACTCTGCGGGTTTCCAGAGAGGTGGGCCGCTCGTCAGGAGTATTCAGTCTGCTAACTGCAGACCAAACCCCCGGACACAGTCAGCCTTGCTTTCCTGATCTGAGTGAAGTAAGCGGCCGTATTAACGATCCTGTTGTGATCGAAGGCCTGCTATGGCAGGATCCTGCAGGGCTGTCCCCGGAGGGCCTGGCGAATGCCAGCCTGACGGTGTGGGGACGGTGACCTCTGGGAGCTGAGCTGGGCCACCTGCCTGCAAGCACATCCCGCAAGGACCAAAGCAAGGAGGCGTCTTCGGGGACTCGGGTGCTCTCTGCACCCCGCTCTCTCCTGCTCCACTTACACCACACAGGAAAGCAGGCTCCTCGCAGAGAAGGAAGCGAGCAGCCCTTGGACAGACAGGAACGAGACCCGGGGCGCGCAGGTGCCCAGAGCTGGTCCCGGAAGGAGAGGGGGGTGCCCCGGGGGCAGCAGGGGTGAGGCCGCCATGAGCTGCACGGGGAGGCTCCTTACCCAGAGGAGCCTGTGGGCTTAGGGCCAGTGCCCTGCGCTCTGTCCTGAACCACATGCCCTGTGCACCAATGCAGGGGCCATGTCTGTGCGCAGACAGGGAGAGAGAATCATGTGTACATGCACACACACATACGCACACACACACCACACCACACATACCACACATACACACCACACGCACACCACATACCACACATACACACACACACACACATACACGCACACCACACCACACCACATACCACACATACACACACATGCACCACACACACACTATACTCATACCATACACATAGCACTCATACACACCACACACACCACATACACAGCACACATATACCATACACCACGTACACATACCACACATACCACTTACCACACCACACAGTCCCACACCACACACACAGCACATACACACAGAATACATATACACCACACACATACCACACACCACATGAACACACATACCTCACATACCACCTACCACACACACGCACACACCATACATACACACATACCACACAGACACACCACACCCCATACACCATGCATCACACACACAGTTACCTGAGATGAGCTTAGAAACGAGAGCTCTGATGCACGTGAGGAACAGCAATGCTGTGAAGGCTGAGGAAGAAGTCGTTCAAGAGAAAGAACGTTCCTCCAAATGAAGGAACAGTGTCCACAAATCCAAGATGGGAATTATACAACAAAAGGCTGATATAAAACAAGCAGAGATTTTTAAAAAACAATTAGAAATCTCAAAAATAAAATCTCAACAGGATAAATACTGGAAAATAGAAAAAATAAATCTTTAGGGAAATAAAAGGCAGTATGTAAGTCCTGAACCTGAACAATGAGACATAAAAGAGAGAAAATATGAACCTGATCCAAAATGATTACAGAAGAACCGAGAAGCTCCAGCATTCACACAGAACAGGGAACTGGCAGCCTGGGCGTGACAGTGGCTTAGAAACCCCCTCAAGTGAGGGAGACGGCCATTCACACGCCAGAAGTGTGATTTTACACTTCATCGGGTGGATTTTACAAAAATCTGTCTCTGGTTACATCGTGATGAAACCGAAGAGTATCAAGGGTAGAAAGAATCTTACAAAAACTTTCAGGGAGAGAGAAAAAAAATAACCCAGTAAAGACTGACAAGCGCTTAAGCCAATGTGAAAAGTAACCACCAGCCAGAAAATCCATGAGGGGGCTGAGTTCATCTACTGAAGGGTTTGGTCCTTGCAGATAACACAGTGGCTGGTGACCTGAGGACAATGGTCACATCAAGAAAGACAGTCCCCAGCACAGCATCGTGTTCCTCAGAACCACATAGGCTGGTCACTGGCTGGCTGGGTCCTGCCTCCCTTTTGCCCTACCTACACATCACCGTCGGCAAAGTTTGTAATCGTATGAACACCCCTCACGTTTGCCCCTTTCTTCTGCTCCCCACGACCCAGCGCCTACACCTGTGACCACAGAGCCTCCGGCTCCCTCCTCGACCCTAAGCCCCACTCAGAAAGCTCTTCTGTCTGTAGTGTTAGTAGATTTGGTGCTTCATGATTTCTGAGGGCCATTTGCATCTGCTGTGTAGTATTTACCCACTAGTTTATGATCTCTTTGCCTGACACAGCACTACGTTTCTTCAGCATAGAGCAAAGATACATGACTTGGATCAGACACAACTGCACTGGTACCATTTTGCGAGAAAACTCTCTAGTAGTTCATTAAATGTTGAAAAATTATGGAACTGATTTTTAAACGATTTTATAAGATGCACCAACCACCAGGGGATTTTTATGTGTAAAGATAAATATGTAGTCGTGCCGTTTGAAGAAGTGGGGGACGAGTGTGGTCGTTGGCTGGGAGCCACCAAACGCATTATAGTTTTCCAACGTAAAACCCTGAAACACAGCCCCTGCTTTCTGAAAGCACAGGGCCGAGGTAGATTTGGGTCATGAGAGGTACCAAGATTTGTAGTTTGTAATTTAATTTTTGTCTCTGTAAGAAGGTTTTCAGTTTCTGAATTAAGAGTGTGCTGTGCGGCAATGCAAGTGGCTCATCTACACAACACTCCGGGATAGGTCCCATGTTGCTGGGCCTCCCCAGTGGGACCCCATCCTGCCCACCCCTCATCCATTCCCTTAGGCAAGGCTGACCTATTCTTGGGGTGCATGCTGACTGTCTCCACTCCTAGAATCGAGGCACCCCAGCCTCAGTTAGAAAACCAGGCAGACTCAAGCAAGGGAGCAGTAAGTGCGTGGGCCAGCCATCGGCCACCAGCTGCTGTGTAGGCCCAGCCTGCTCCACACAGCTAAGGAAAGACTCTGGGGCCCTCCTTGTTTATCTATGAGGGGCTTTGACCCCCCTCCTCCAAAATGATGAGCTAAATGATGCCTCGTGCCCACTGACCAGGCTGGACAATACTTGACTTGTGCAAACATCTCTCCTTCCTGCAGGCCTCTGAACTTGGACCCACCATAGCTGAGCCAGCAGACAGCCTTTCCCAAGAACTGTGACCTTCACGAAAGGGCATTCTTCGATGGTTTGTCCAACAGGCCACCCACGCCCCGTACCCGATTCTGTGTAGCGCCATCTACTCCTCCCTGGAAAAAGAACCCCTTCCTGGGGCACCTGGGTGGCTCAGTTGGTCAAGCATCTGACTTTGGCTCCATCATAATCTCACAGTCTGTGAGTTTGAGCCCCATGTTGGGCTCTCTGCTGTCAATGCAGACCCCTTTCAGATCCTCTGTTTCCCTCTCTTTGCCCCTCACCTGCTTGCACACGTGCGCTCTCAAAAATAAATAAACGTTAAAAACATACTTTATTTAAAAAAAGAGAGAACTCCTTCCTGCCTGGCCTCTGGAATAGTCACAGATCTCAGGGTCAGAATTGTCTTGCTACAGCCAGGTCTCTGCCCCTTATGTCAAGAGTCCCTTTAAGCACAGGCTCTCCACCCCAGGTCCCAGGCTCTCCACCCCTACATCCAGATTTGTTTGCATCTGACATCACGTACCCAAATCTTCAAAGCCTGAGCTCTGGATGTGATATTACGATTCATAATAAGAAATATGTATTTGATCTTCATCCCAATTCTGGCACAGAGCTCCTAAAACCCTTGCAATTTCCTAAGTTGTAAGAGCAATAAAAATGCCTTTTACTGCATTGAGGAAGTGACTTTTGGACCCCCACCTAAGGATAGGGGGCTGGTTACCTAGAGAACCAGAGAAGGTTGGAATTCTCAGTCCCACCCATCCCCATGACCTCTGGGAGGGATGAGAACCTGGAGGTTGAATCAGTCGCCAATGGCCAACGATTCAATCAACCATGCCTCTCTAATGAAGCCTCCACAAAACCCCAGAAAGACGAGTTTGGGGAGCCTCCGGGTTGGTGAACAGGTGGAGGTTTGGGGAGAGTGGGCCCCAGAGAGGGCCTGGGGGCTCTGACGCCCTCTGCATCTCTTCTATCTGGCTGTTCCTGAGTCATATCCTCGTATAGTAACCAGTAACGTGGTAAGTAATATGTTCTTCTGCACTCTGTGAGCCAATTAAACCTCAGACAGGGATAGCAAGCACCTCTGATTCACAGCCAGGTGGTCAGAAATTCAGGCAACAACATTCACAATGCCCTGCTTGTGTCCAAGAATCGGCGGTTGGGGTGGAGAAGTCTCCACACGCATGCACATTGGGATTAAGCTCAGGAAACTTGCACTGGGTCTAACCTTTTATTTCTGCAATTGCAACAAGGACGCACATCCTGTCGTGAAACCCCGAGCCGGCGGCCAGCACCTCCTGGGCAGACACAACTGGCTTCACCCATGGAAACCACAAAGTTGTTTACCTCGGCCGGCCTCCAACTCGAGGCCCTGGTGCAACCACAGGGGCTATTTCCCATAGTGCGGGATGCCGTTCATTCATTCACTCATCCATTTGATGATGATGAAATCATCATCACTAAATCACGTGGGCCCATTCATGCAGCTGGACGAGCCTTTCTCTTCCCTCAGTGTGTCCAGCTGTGGACATTTCTTGTTCACTCCCTCAGCCCTGTGGGTAAGGTTTATCTCAAGTTCAGGCCCCTTAGACTCTTCTGAATCTCACTGTACCTCAAAATATGGAAAAACCATACATTGCAATTCTTTTCATCAAAAATAAGAGAAAATACTGAGCGAGATATGTTCACAAAACCTGAGGATGCCAAAATATTTTGCAGAGCTTCTAACATTAAAATAGATAACAAACAAATTGCTTTTCCTTAAATAAATGGATTTAAAAATTTGGCCTCTGTATGTGATGAACCATTATAAAATATTTAAATAAGCAATCTAGATCTTAATGAATCAATCCACTTAGATCTAAAAAAAATGCTTAGTTTAACGTTTTGGCTTGAATTGCTTTGAGAATTACAAATATTAAATTCCCAATAGACTGGCCTATCTCTCAGATTCCCAACTACAAAGCAAGTAAGATATTTTGGCAAAAACTTTTCCTTAAGATTAATCTTTTGTGAATAATGCAAATTAAACTGTCTATATCATGATGTTTGCTACCTTCTGCCACAGCAAACAGCTCCTAAATAGTCTCTCGGTGCTTAGAATCCAGGCACAAATTTTGCTGAATTAATTTTATTTGGAAACCTAAGGTCGTCCCAGAGGTAACCTGGAAACTTTAGGGCTTCTCATGAAGTACTCGCGAGAAATTCTTTTCTCCTTTGAGTTTTTCTCTGATAACTAACATCACCTTGAGCTTGTGTGAGTAGAGGACATGTCACCTCGTCCATAAAGATTTCAAACACTGAACTGCAGACGCCAACTGCAGAGTAGAGGACTGAGCAACCGCCCAGCACCATCAACTGTCATTTCCTCTTGGTTACAAGAGTCAGACTCAAGCTCCCAGGAAGCATAGCCATTCTGTGTTGGAAACGTCAGGTGACATGTCTCAGACCGCCGTCTCAGATGCATCACCACTTTAGAGACAAGCTGCTCTCAGGAGAAAGAAGTGCATTGTGGGGAAAGGGGACATAGCTGCCGGTCAGGCGTGTGGCTGCTGTGAGCTCTGCCTGTCCCGCTGGCAAGCTTTGTGACTATGGCCGACTCATCTAAATCCTTGGTTCTCGCCTCTTCTCCTCCATCTGCTAAAAGCTCAAGGTCACATCCTTGCAGCGTCATTATCCTGCGGGGAGATGACACATCAGAGCACTTGGAAGGCTGAGATCGTGACTTCAGTGAAAGTCACCATCATCAAACCCAGAAGAAACACCCATGCTGGCTTTGATGCCAGTGCCCTGAGGCCGGTGTGATCTCAGTGCAGCACCCATTACAGAACTATAATTTGCCTTCCACCACATGAAATAGGCTCTATTTTGTAAACCCAGAGTAAAGTGTCCTTGAAGACCTGAAAAACAGCAAGCCCCAGAAAATTGCTAGTACTTGTAACTAAGTGGTAGCAATGGGAGCCGACTTGAATCTGACTTGCAGCCTCAGAAAAACTGCCCCAGTAGCTCACAGACCCAGGAATGAGAAACTAGTGTTTCACAGAGACTTGAGGAAGTTTGTGCATGATGATCACAGCAAAGCTTTACTAACACAGAAATTAGTATCCTAAATAGACAGTCAGGGCCCATGGGAATAAGTCCCGGTGAAAAACTACACCTGGGGGGCACTTTCTATTGGCAGGGATTGTTAAACTGCTTCTTATAGAGCCCAAACAGGATGCCACCATGGATGCCACCACGGATGCAACCCCATATGCAAACCTGAGTTATAACAAAGGACCCGGGTTTCAAGAAGCTCAGATAAGTAGCCCAAGTTGTCTGCCGAAATCAACCAATCAGGACGAGGGCCTTCCGACTAATCAGGACAAAGCACTGTTTCTCCCTTCCCTCATTAGCATATTGGACCAGAACCTAGAACTTGGGTGGGATTTCCTCTGTGTAAGGAGAGCCTCCCCTTTGCCCTGAGGGCCCAGCCTAACGGCTCTCTCTTGGTGCTCTGTCTCCTCCCCCTAACTCAAGCTGTAGCCCCAATAAAACCTTGCCTTTCTATCATTGTCTGGCCCAAGAACTTGATTCTGGTAACCTAAGTTGGGGGTTGGGGTGTTTTCCTAACAAACACAGAAACCTCATAGCATTGACTTGAGAGCTGTGTGACAGGAAATGAGTTAACTGAAATAAGAGGCTGAAAGATGGTTATTCGTGTTATGTGGTAGCAAAACATTTCATCAGACCATTATCTCTGATAACCTGAAGGCAGGTAATTACCTGATGAATTAACTGGTGGCTCTGGGCAGACACTGTGTTAGGGTGAGTTCATTGTTAGTAGCCTATTTCATAAGGTCCAATGGGAAAGATTCAATCTCTGATAAGAACCATCTAGTTTCAAGCAGAATTAGAGAGAATAGGTGGGATCCAAAATTCAGAATCTGAAGATTTGGAAAATAAGATGACGTGTGTTTACACTCATGCACGAGGCACGGCTCACCTTTGCACCACACTCAAGGCAAAAGAGGCAGAGCTACAGGGTAGATGGACCAGTTGCATTCGCAATATATTGAGTAGACAGTCTATTGGATACCTATTTCCTATATTTTGGGAAATACTATTTTCCTGTCTCCAAACTCGAAGAGATTTCTGATTCCGAGGTGATGGCAAGGAGGTGATCCATAGGAACTTACAGAAGGCTGTATTCACCTTGATTCTGCAGCCCGGGTGCCACCAGAGGAGCTGTGACAGGCGCTGTTGGACAGCCCAGCTGCTTTCACACTACAGGTCACAGACTTCGTTTTCTCGTCAAGCCTGGCAGTGCTCCCAGAAGATCCTTCTAGTGTCGGTCTCTTATTAAATATATAAGCGGTCTCTTGCTTCTCCGTTGATGCCTCTGGAGTCCAGAATTATGGAAGATTTCAAAGCAGGTGATACATGGTCAGTTTCTACTGTTCAAGTGCAAGGCTGGCAGTAAGCGAGGGGAGGGATGATCTAGGTGGCAAATGGTTGCAGCTGGAAAAATCAACATAAGTTCAAATCTAGCTTAATATGGAGGCATGGCTATGCGTAGAAATATTTATAGATATGTCCACGTACATGTTAGCCCACACATATATTTCCTTGATCTGTCAGCTGATCAAGGACAAGATACATTGGCAGCAAAGGGTATGTCAAGCACCCAGACCTTGGTTTCCAATGCCATTCTCCAGGAAAAGGATCAAGGGCTCCAGAAGAAATGGCTGATTTTAAGACTAAACCAGAAAACATGCATGATAAAGCTAAAGCATCTCACAGTGCCCCACAGTAGGGAAGTCTCAACACGTGCGCGCGCGCGCACACACACACACACACACACACACACACACACACACACACACACTACTGGGACTCTGTCAAATACAGATTCCAACTCCCAACGCCCAAAGCAAGAACAATTTGACTAACAAAGTAAGCAGAGTAGTATTGTTCATGGAATAAATATCCACGTGTCCACAGTAATATAAATAAACAATTGAATAAATAAATAAGGGGAAGAAAGGTGATAAATCTGGGCAAAATCACTGAAATAATCTATATAGACAGTCTGCCCTCATGGAGGGGGAACATTCCACGCCTCAGGGACAGGCTACACAGTGTGACTTCCTTCCGCAGAGTATAGTGTAGAAAGGAAGAAGAGCACCTGCACACTGGGGAGACCAGACCAATGTCGCTCCAGCCGGGTGATCAAGGGCAACATCACCAGTGATAGGTTGTGTGGGTATCATGTAGCCTTGATGAGATGTGATGAGAGCCACACTTCACCCTGTGGTCTTCCGGCCAAAAGCCATGACCCCAGGTCAATCATGCAGGACCATCAGATGAGTCCCTCTTTGGGGGGATTCTACAAACTACCTGACCAATAACCTTCAGAATTGTCAAGGTCATCAAAAACAAGGAAGGTCTGGGAAACTGTCACAGCCAGGAAGTTCCTGAAGAGACATCACAACCCAACGACATCCTGGAGGGGGACCCTGGGAGAGAAAAAGGACATTAGGACACATGAATGAAATGTGGACTTGTTAATAATCATGCACAGGTAGCGGTTCATTGACTGTAACAAAGGTCCCACTCTAACGCAAGACGGGAACCCCCTGTACTATGTTCATAAGTGTTTTCTGTAAATCTAAAACTTTCCTAAATTAGAATGCTTATTAAAACTTTTCTAAAATAGAAAGCTTGTTAAATCATTATGAACAAATCACGAGTTGAGCATCTCATGTTGTTGACACTTAGAAAGTTAAAGGGACCAAAGCAAAGCAAAATTTTCCAATTCTGCCCAAGGGGGCTGGATTTAGAGGAACAGGAAGTGAAAATGCAGAAGCACTCTTTGCATTTCAAGCAAGGAATTTACTGTAAGGAAGCTCATTCGAGGTTATGCCAGTCTCTCCAGAAGAGGGAAAGAAAGGCAGTGGAGAGCCCCACATACTGTAGAGTGGACGCCTACAGGAAATGTTAGAAGGCAGACAATGGCAGAGTCTGGCCATGACTTGAGCAGAAGCATCATATCAAAGACACCGTTCCAAGGACAGCCGTGCCCTTGGGGGCTGTACCACCTCGAGCAAATGGCATGCAATACGCTGTTATGGGTTGAAGTGTGTTTCCCTAAAGCTGCTGAAGTTGTAATCCCCCGTACCTGGGGGTCTGACTTATCTGGAAAGGGCCTTTGCAAGTGGTCATGTGGAGATGAGGTCATCATAGCAGCCTTATTCCAACAGGAGTGTTGTGAAAAGGGAATATTTGGACACAGACACTCACCCAATAGACGCCATGTGAAGATTGAAGTCACACCGCCCCAACCAAGGGACACCAAAGCTTGCCAGCAAGCCACAGGGAGCTGGAGACGGGCCTGGGTCCGTGTGGCCCTCACAGCCCCACAAGGTAATCAGCTTTGCCTTGATTTTGGACTTCTGGCCACCAGAACTGGGGGACAGTAAACTTGCATTGATTAAGTCATTAAGTTTATGGTACTTTGTTAGAGTCACCTTAGCAAGCTCATGCGCACTCATTTTTTCTTTCTCTTTCTATTTTTTATTTATGCATCGCTTTGCCCATTGCTTGCTACATACTGTTTACTTCTGGAGTCTCATATATGAAGAAGAGACACCACCCACCATTTCTAGTCCAGACAGGGGCTGCCCACGCTTGTCCATTTTCACCTCCCCTGAAGCAGCACAGAACTAGATACTCTTTCTGACCCCTTTCACCCCAAGCCTTACTGACACAAACTTTTTATTCATTAAGAGAACTTTGCTTTAATATTGCTTTGTTTATACATTTTCTGTTGCAAGGATTTTTTTGCATTAATTATGTATGTTTAACATATTATTTCATTACTTATTTATGTTGCGTTACATGTTCATTTCAGCGTAGAAGGAAAATATAATTTGCATCCAAGTCTGTACAGTATCACTCCATCCTGCAAACAAATGCACAATCTAATGAGTTCATTAAATGCTGAACAACTAGGTAACTGGTATTTTAAATTATTTATATTGTAGAGAATTCAGTGCAGGATGGCTAACAATGTGTTAAACATGTTTGGCCAAAAAGGGGACAGCTTCGGTGACTCTGTGACACATGGTTGTCCTCTTATAGCTAGAGTGCTCTTCCACAGAAGGCTCGTGAGTCAGCAGCTGTGGTGGTACTTAAGTGTCTGTGGCAGGTAGGTGATACATCCCAGCATACGAGGTGCAGGGCAGTCCTGAGTTTTCTGGAACAAAAACTCAAAGGCGTTCTGCTTTTAAGACATATTTCCCCACTTGCTATTGAGTCCTCATGGTCACCAAGGCATAGGATTGAGTGTGAGTGGCAGACAAATCCATCATCTAGTGGAAAAGGCAGGTAAAATAACAAGGCTTGATCAAATAGTTGAGCCAATTAAATTGCATGACCATCTTACTCAGAGTCTCATGGACCTTACATTTATTACCTTCTACCCTAAGACCTCACACAGAGGTCTATCTACCATCAATAGATTACAGATGAAAAATGATAATCAAGTCTATAGATACCAGACTTGATTATTTTTCTTTTTTGTTATAATAATTTTTATGATATAATGGCCTCAATCCATGATCAACAGCTGGAACATTGTGGCATCACAGGAGGATGTCCAGAAATGACCAGAGTTGAAAGCAAATAACTCCTCATGGCCAGAACTTTAAGCAATGTAAGTATGGCCCACTTTTTTTCTAGACCAACACCCAGCAGAGAAAGCTTTTTCACTGATTTAGCTTTGGCCAGTCGGGTGGCTGGATGGTCAGAGACTTGGAATAAAAGCGAGCTCAAAGCTTGCAGAATCCGTATGTGGAAGGATCCTGTAGATGCGCACAAGCTGCAAGGATGTTTGCAAACCATGTGAATGCCTGCCGGAGGGCGCTTCCGCAGAGGAGGCTGGCAAAACCAGGCGGAAAAGATGACTTGTTCCATCAGGTGTCCCTCGTCCCCGGCCACACTGGTGCCAAGCAAAGTGTCATGACATTTGCAACGAAGCAATGCATGGGCTCCACAACACGGAATGCTCTCACCAGTGTGAGGCTCGCTCCCATTGATGTAGAGTCCCTACCCTGCCACCAGCACATGGGGCCAAGTTGGTTGGATGAAATGCTTTCCATCACAGAAGGGGTAATCATTTGTCCTTCCAGAATAGACGTGAATTTTCGATGTGGATATGACTTTCTGACCTATCGTGCTTCTGCCAGCGTGAATATCTGTGGATGTGTGGGATGTCCGATTCACTGTGGTGGTAACTCACCATCGTGGTTCCTAATAGAACAATAAATGTCACAACAAAAGGACTTGTGTCCACGGAATTTTCTGGTTTTAGTATATAACTCATCATTGAGAAGCAGATGGTCAGATAAAATAGTAAACTGATCTAACTCTTCAGTTGCGGTTCTAGCTAAGAAACAACCTAAGAATCTGGGAACTGTTGGAGAGGAATATATATATATATAGTAATATTTAATATATAATATAATATAAATATATAATATTTATTTAAATATATTTATATATTATATTTAAAATATATAATATATATTTTAAATCCAGTGAATGTAAAGTGTTGTTTCTCTCATGAACAGTATGGACAAATCCTGAAATCCAAGAGGAGGAAACTGATGTTCCCTCTTACAATCCTTTCTCCCAGCACACATAGCAACATGCTTATGGAATATTTTGTCCTGTACTCCCCTCTTTAAGCCTCACTGAATTAGGGCAGGGCCAGGTTTAGAGTAAGAGAAGCAAGAGAGTTGCCTCAACTGTCAAATTTAAAGGGCGCCACGGGACACCTGGATAGTTCAGTTGGTTAAGCATCTGACTCTTGATGTTGGCTCAGGTCACGATCTCACCATTTGTGGGTTTCAGCCTTGTGTCATGCTTCCTGCTAACAGCAGAGCCTGCTTGGGATTCTTTCTCTCCCTCTCTGTCTGCCCCTCCCCTGCTCTCTCTCTCTCTCAAAATAAATAAGCATTTAAAAGTAAAATTAAAAAAAATAAAATAGAATTTAAAGGTCACCCAAAATTCAGTCATCAGGATAGATTACGTTTTAATGTAATATTTAAAAAATAAATAAATGTTCATTCAAAAAATCTCTGATGAACAAAATGTCAGAAATTTAAATAAAGGTAGGATTGGTAACTTGAGGTTAATTCAGCTTTATTTAAGGCTGTCACTTGATCAGGACGCCTGGGTGGCTTAGTTGGTAAAGTGTCTGACTTTGGCTCAGGTTGTGATCTCACGGTTTGTGGGTTCGAGCCCCACGTTGGGCTCTGTGCTGACAGCTCAGAGCCTGGAATGTGCTTTGGATTCTGTGTCTTCTTCACTCTCTGCCCCTCTCCCGCTCATGCTCTGTCTCACTTTGTCTCTCAAAAATAAATAAATGTAAAAAGAGAGAGAGAGAGAGAGAGAGAGACTGTCACTTGATGAAGAGAAAGTGTTAAAAATGGCAGTTCTCTCCGTTGAAACCAGGAAATGAAAAAGATGATACTGGAGATATTATTGATGAGTTTTTCTATTAAAGCCAGAAAAGTAGTGTTGTAATGAATTCTGCCTTTGATAGAAGTAAAATATTTGAATTTCATGCTGTAAGTTTCAATATACCTACTTTCAATTTTTCAATAATTTTTAAGTATTTTAATGCAGAAAAGAACTAATTAAAATACATAAAATCATGTATATAAGGGCCCACACTTCTTCTTTTGCTTCAAGTTCCAATATACCGTTGCTAATGTCTGATCTTGTCTTCATTTAAAATGTTGATAGGGGTGCCTGGGTGGCTTAGTCGGTTAAGCATCCGACTTTTGCTTAGGTCATGATCTCGCAGTTCATGGATTCGAGCCCCGCGTTGGGCTCTGTGCTGACTGTCAGCTCAGAGCCTAGAGCCTGTTTCAGTCTGTGACTCCCTCTCTCTCTGACCCTCCCCTGCTCACGCTGTCTCTCTCTCTCCTAGAAATAAATAAAAAAATATTTTAAAAAAATAAATAAAATGTTGATAATTTTGCTCATAGTGGATTTTTTGCATTGATTTTGATTTTTTAAATATTGCATTAAAATATTATTTATAGATTTTGGTTCCCCTTAAATTTTGTGCCTGGGGCAAATGCTTCCCTTGTTTCCCAGAATTCCAATCCTGAATCTTAGTTCTTATATTGGGATTCTCCAGAGACATAGATCAATAGCCTGTTGCTATGGTTTTTTGGTTTTGTTTTGGTTTTTATTTGGTTTTTTGTTGTTTTTTTTTTTTTTTAGTAAGGATTTGGCTTCCACCATTATGAAAGCTAAGGGATCCCAAGATCTGCAGTTGACAAGCTGGAGACCCAGAAGAGCTGAGGGTGTACTTCCAGTCTGAATGCTGGTAGACTAGAGAACCAAGAACCAGTGTTTTGGTTTGAGTCAGAAGGCTAGATAAAGACCTGTGTCCCAACTCAAGGTGGACAGACGGGCAGAATTCCCCCTTGTGCACAGGATGGCCAGCCTTCTTTGTTCTGTTCAGGTCATCCAATTGCTTGGATGAGGTCCATTCAAGTTAGAGAAGACAAGTTGCATTACTCAGTCTACCAATTCCAATATTAAACTCACCCAGCAGCACCCTCACAGACACACCCAGTGCAATCTTTGGCCAAATATCTGGGTGACCCAGTCAACTTGAACCATAAAACTATCATATTTCCCAAGAGAGGAGTGATTCTACCAGGCCACATGACAATGGTACCACTGAATCAGAGTTGGGACAGTGGCCACTCTAATGTCCCCAGGCTATGCATTTGCTAGAGTAAATGATTCTAAGTCCACACAATGCTCAAGTATGATTGTGACTGAACTAGCAGAGAAACCAACAAGATCCAGATGTAGGCCTAGTGACTTCTGAAGCATTGAGCCTCCTTTCTTTGAAGGTGAGAGCATGCAGGTGAGTTGCATTTTCTAAGCCAGGAACCTGCAGGTGTTAGGCTGGAAAGATATTGAAACATAGGTAGAAAGATGGACATGAATGTCAACTAGCCCAAGGGGTGGCCTGCTTGGATCCATCACCTGTTGTGTCTCAGCTCCAGGACCATGTCATGCTGACCCTGCAGCTCTGAGGCCACTTCTCTCACTTTCTCACCCATTTCCTCTTAAGTGCTGCGGGTGGAGACACGAACAAGGACAGGAAAGGCATATCCCTCCTGGTTCGAACTCCCCTAAGCATCTCCCCACCCACCCCCAGCCCAGGACAGCTATGGCTCAAGGCTCTCACTTCCTTGGGCACTAACTCCCACAACCAGCTACACACCACACTCGTGATGTTTTGGGGTCTACATATGGTGACTCACTCTCCGATCTAAACACAACTGTCCCTTAGTTCTGAGGTCTGAACACCAGCCTTGTGGGGGGCGCCCTTCCAGCCTTCAAAGTTGATCATTCAGATTCTTCCTTGTGTTTTCCCAAACTGTGGAGGCATTGGCAGCTTCCTTCACTCACTGATAAGTGGGTTACCCAACCCTTGGCAGTGTTAGGTGTTTCTGAGATTTACCAATACCTGGGTTACTCCCTTTTACCTTTCCAGATGTTCAGCATCTGTATAAACAGTTATCTGTGTCCTCTCTGTTGGAAACAGTTCCCATGGTTTCTGCTTTCCCAACTGGCATCTGATGGATTCAGCTCCTCTGAGGAAGTCCACACTTCCGGTATTTGGAATATTCCTCCAGCACACCTTGCGAGTCTTAGAACTGAAGCCAGTTCCTTCTGAGATGGGCTGTGACCCACCAGAGAAGTGCAGGAAAGTGAGCATGGGTTCTGCCAGGCCTTCACTTGCTTTGAGGAGGAAAGAAATAACACAATGAAGACATTGGATTGTGATGAGCCCAGGTCTGACAGAAACGACAGAATGCGTTATAACCTCTCAGCGGTGAAGGGACGGTCTGCAGGAGAAAAAAAGCCAGGGTTCCAGTTTACAGAATGACTTTCAGAGAATCTCCTGGAAAAGTGTGTAGCATGGAAGGTGATTTTTAGCCTGCTATATTGGACTCTGACTTTCTAAAGAAAATAAAACTCTTCCTGGAGAAAAAGCATCCCCAATATAGATAAATGGCTTCAGAATTTCTGGAGGCCCGCTGGGAGCAAACTCCTAGGGAGCCCCAGGACTGGGTGCCAAAGTCAGAGATCCAGGACCCAGTCTTCAAGGTCACCCCCAACCTGCGCTGTACCTAATGTCCTGTAGCTTTTTAGGACTTTGAGAGCTGAAAGCCTCCCATCAAGTGACAATCTGGCTAAGGAAATGCTGGTCTGAGCAGCCATCTTGCAAGAATGTTCTGAAACAAGAACTTCTCTATCCAAATATAGATAGTTCCTCTCTCCTTTCACTGGGGGAAGGTTTCCCAAAGATAGAACAGCATGTGACACAACTACACTCCCAAGGACGGAGCAGAACATAAAGTCATGGGTGATGACAGAATTACACAGGTAAATTGTAGCAGTTGACCTCGGCGTGTCAAGTGCAATTTCGGTGTCTGTCTTGGGAATGATGGGTGACTATGTCAGCAAAACCAGGCACTAGTTCCAGCCAACAAAAATACCATCCTCATTGGACAGCAATGAAACCAGCAATGCTTGACATCTTGAAAATGGGACATTGGGAGCTGCTGCTGTGGATTTCTTTGCGTCCTGATGCCTCATGCTGAGGACGCACGTGAATGACGTGACTCACACGGGGCAGCTGAGGCAAGACAACTAACTCGCGGCGCACAAGCCTGAGCCTCTTGTGTCTGACCTGTGCTTTTGCAAGTCACGATCTGGGCGGATTGGCAACCACAGGTAGCTCTGATGCTACACGAATTCCTTTTCTTTATGTTGTTCGATCTCTGAAACAAACAAGATGGATGGGTTCGGAGCAATCGGTGCCCTGCGACCGTACCTCCTGATCTCAATGCTGTGGCTGCTGCCAAGATGCCATCTTGATGGTCCAGGGTCACCCTTATTTTCTGCACTCTTGATCATGTTTAAAATGTATTCAGTTTTTTCAGTATCTGATAGAACTCTCAATGTGACATGTGAGAGCCATCGGGGATATTTAACACATCACCCCCTTACTCGCAAAGGTGATGTGTTCTGTGAGTACTGTGCACAGGGGGGCTCATTATCTCCTTGTTTATTGTGATCCTATCAATTCAGTTTTCTTAAAGTGCATTTAACACCCGAATCTGCATGTTCACAGGCACGTTTGCCAAATAAAACAAATCTCCCTCAACCACTGATATGTAAAGACAACTGCAAAGTTCTTCTTTAAAAAAAAAAAAAGATTTGAAGCCACGGAGCATCAAATCTTACTTTATGAAATTTATCATTGTATAATCATAGGAAACATGTTTATTTTTCCTTGAGGTTCCTTCATTCTTTCCTCACAGTCGTCTGGTTTCTGAAATGGATTTTTTCCAGTAGAACAGCAGTTTTGAAAAGTTTAGAACCCAAGGTGCACTGAGTATGTGCTGCTCTGAGGGAGAACTCAGGCCATGGACAGGTGCACCCCAACACCGCTCATGGCTCAATAGGAAACATGGGGCATGTCACCCAGCCCCAAGATTTCGACAACGAATTTATTGCCCCTGAATCATCTCAACATAGTGTATAATATAAGAGCGCTTTCTGACATGGACAAAAAATGTCAGATATATTTTTGCCCATTTTACAATTATGCCCAGAGTCACCCTTAGCTTCTTTAAGTTAAAATTCCAGGAAAAAAAATACCCTAAGCTTGTTTCTTCCTTTCTATGCTCTTCAGATTTAGACGAGTTCATTTCCTACTCTTCTTTGAGAATACTTACTTGTGCGGTGCTAAGATTTGTTTTGTATAAAACGTGGCTCATTTTCTGATGACTCTAGTTTAAAGTCATGTGGCCCTGACATAAATGATCTCCCGCCACCTCCATAGGTATGGTGAACACAAATTATCTCTGAATTCTGTAGGAGTTCGGGAACCACAGTGTTTCAGTGGGAACAGTTCATGGCCAACACCTGGTAGAAATGAATGTCTGCAATGGCAAAGACATTCAAGAGGCATAAGGTGCTCCAAGACAGTTCATCAAGTTGCAGAGAGGCCAGTAAAGTCCAAGTTAATACAGGCATGGCCACGCCATAGATCTCCCAAAGCTGTTATGGCCTTGGGGACATTGGCCATCCTTATATAAGACTAAAGATACTTATTAGAATTGAAAGCCAAGACCCACCATTCTGTTAAGTCTCCAACTTTGGCTCAGGTCATGATCTCACAGTTTGTGAGTTTGAGCCCCACATCAGACTCTGTGCTGACAGCTCAGAGTCTGGAACCCGCTTTGGATCCTCTGTCCCCTTCTCTCTCTGCCCCTCCCAAGCTCTCTCTCTCTCTCAAAAATAAATAAACATTGGGGCACCTGGGAGGCTCAGTCAGTTAAGCTTCTGACTTCAGCTCAGGTCATGATCTCATAGTTTGTGGTTTCGAGCCCCACCTTGGGCTCTGTGCTGACAGCTCAGAGCCTGGAGCCACTTCAGATTCTGTGTCTCATTCTCTCTCTGCCCCTCCCCCACTAGTTGCTCTGCCTCTCTGTCTCTCAAAAATAAATAAATGTAAAAAATTTTAAAGAGAAATAAATAAGTAAACATTAACATTTAAGAATTGAAAACCAATTATTTTCAAACGCCGGATATATTTATATTGATTGTGTGGTTGGGGTTCGAGTTCAAAGATGCAGACCCTCTCCAGAACACAAGCGAAGACCGCAGGCAGCAAGAGGGATTTGGATGTCAGACAGAAAGGGTGCCCAAGCAAGGACAGGCCCAAAGAGTGCAGGCAGGGATTGAGCAATACACCATCAAGTCTGGTCCTACGGGGTCAAAATCTCTTCTGCAGTACCTCCTTCTGGAACTTCCTGGAGCTTTGCTGGGTTATCTCTGAGAATAATTGCTTTCTGTGGCCAGAGAAGCACACAAGGCCTCTGTGGAATAAGTCACCTTGCTGTGCGCCAGACATCAGGTAAGGAGAGTAGAAATGTACAGGCTGGTGGGAAGGTTACACAGCAAATCAGGAGCTAGTGGCAGACACTCAGCAAAGCCCGGAAGTCCCGCTGGCTCTGAGAAATTGGAGCAGCTTACCAGTTCAGAAAACTGTCACTGAAACAGAGAAAGAAAAGTGTTTTTCAGATCTCCATTTACGGCTGCAAAATACAAGATGGGTCTCTACCAATTGTGCTGTTGTTGTTTTAAAACAGCATGTTTATTGAAGAAAAAAGCAACAATTAAATAGGGAAACAATAAAAGGAGACAAGGAAGCAGACAAGCTATTAATTCCGGGCCTAAGTGGACGCTGTTTCTTACCGGAGGGTCAGTTAGCCATAGCAACGCCATTTACCCGGAGCCTTGATTTTCAGCGACATCGATTTTGTGTTAGCACATAGCTGGAATAAAAGCCCATGAACTGAAACTCTCATTTTTTAATTTTTTTAAAATGTTGTATGTATTTCTGAGAAAGAGAGAGAGAGAGACAGCGTTAGCAGGGAAGAATCAGAGAGAGAGGGAGACACAGGATCTGAAGCAGGCTCTAGGCTCTGAACTAGCTGTCAGCACAGAGCCCGACGCCAGCTTGAACCGATGAACCATGAGATCATGAACTGAGCCGAAGTCGGACGCTTAACTGACTGAGCCACCCAGACTCCCCAAACTGAAACTTTTAGAACCAACTTACCTTGGAAAATTGTACATGGAATATATAGGCCTTTCTTTTGTTTATCTCTACTGTCTGTGCACAGTGCTCACGCACATCCTACGCACGATGCTTTCTGGTGGGCCACTGAGCTGTTGTGTGTGTGTTGTGCAACAAGTCAGCCACATACTTAACCACTAAAGACAACCCAGGTTTATCAGTTTACAGTTCTGGAGGGCAGAAATCTGACATAGGAATCGGCAGCCTCAATTCTTCATGTGTCAGCAGGCAGTGGTCCTTCCTGCCGGGTCTAAGGAAGAATCTGTGTCCTGAGGGCAGAATTCAACGCCTCGGGAAAGGGGAGGGGGGGCTGTGTCCTAATGTCCGCTGGAGGCCTCCAGGAAGCATCTGCAATCCTTGGCTCATGACCCCTTCCTCTGTGTTCATGTCAGCAAACGTGTGTTGAATCCTTCTCATGCATCAGAATCTTCCCGCCTCTCCTTCTGCTGGTACATCCCTCTGGCAATTCTTCTGCCTCCTTCTCCCACGTTCCAAGACGTCCATGATGATACTGAGCCTCCCAGATAATCAGGATAGTCTCCCCATTTTCAGATCTGTAACCTTAATTCCATCTGCAAAGTTCATCTGGACATACCATCTTCATGGATCCCAGGGATGCGGGTGTGGGGCTCTGGGGGCATTATACACCCTGCCACACTTTTCAGATGAAAGCAGCATTTGTGTGACCCAGTTGTGTCGGAATTCACACACATGTCCTTCCACGCTCATCTCTCATTTCTCTCCTTTGGGCCCATAAGACACATTTATTTCCAGGATAACAGCAAAGGTGAAGGGACCGAACTTGCTGATGTACGTGTGCTTAGTGACAGCCACACAGCATCCACAGAGCCCCTCTCTCCTTCAGATCCTTCACTAACTACAAACAGCTCTGGGCCATCAACACCCAGAAGTGTTGTAAATGAAGTGTCTTCCGGTTCAGAGCAGAAAAGTGCTGACTTGTCAGAGCCCTTGGCTGAGGCTTCTGACTCAGGGACACTGAGCATGGAGAGGTTTTCGCTGGACCTTGATTTTTGGTGAGTGGATATGGCTGCCCCTTCTGCAGTCTGCACCATGGCCCTCATTTCTGCATTGGTGACCATTTACTTATAAAAATTATCATGAACATCATGGGTGGTTAATATGAGCCCACAAGCCATCCAGAGCCCCCGCCAGGTCACGTTGGCAACAGGCGTGGTAGCTCTGAGAGTCCCTTCTAAAAATCGTCTTTGTTTTTTCAAGATAAATAACAGTCTTTCGCTACGGCTCCCAAAGTGAAGATCTATCCCTGCTAAATAGAGAGTCCCGTCCACCCTCGCCTCCCCCCACACACAGGTACACACTCATAAGCATTCATGGGTGTATCTCAGCCATAAAGAGTCTGAGCACATCCAGGTAACAAATAATAAGACAGTAACTTATGTGAGGGAGTGATCGCATAACACAGTGTTGTTCGCATAACACAGGACCCACTCTGTTTTGTTCTCTGTATATATATAGCATTTCCTGGGTGGATGCATTGAATGGGAAAGATTTGCTTATCAAAACCAAGGTTGAGTGTTCTTACCTGTGCTAATAGGTGCCTATGAAGGTGCCATAATATGGATGGACCTAGAAGGTATTACTCTAAATGAAATAAGTCAGACAGAGAAAGGCGAATACTGCTTGATTTCACTTAAAGGTGGAATCTAAAAACAAAACAAAGAAACAGACAGGATCAGACGTAAATACAGAGAACAAGTGGATGGTTGCCAGAGGGAAGCAAGTAGGTGGATGGGCAAAATGGGTGAAAGGGATTAAAAGATACCCACTTCCATTTCTAAAATAAGTAAGTCGTGGGGATGAGAAGCACAACACAGGGAGTACAGTCAATAATACTGTAATAACGTTGCAGCGGGACAGACGGTGCATGAGCCCTGAGTGACGTATAAAACTGTAGCATCACTGAGTTGTACACCTGAAACTAATATAACAATGTACCTCCACCATGTTTCAATTACAACAGTGAAATAATTCTACTAGTCTCCATCTTTAGTTCTAAAATATCACCTTCTGTACATGTTCCTAGAAGTATCACTCTTCTCAAAATATTCCTTAATGTGTGTGTATGTATATATATTCGGAAAGAAAAAAAGAAAGAGAGAGAGAGAGAGAGAGGAAAGAAGGAATGAAGGAAGGAAGGGGGGAAGAAAGGAAGGGAGAGCAGAACTCTTCTGCAGTTTCTTTCAGGATGATGATCTCTACCAAGACCAGGAACGATCAATGTCCTTGACGTCGCATCAGAACCCGTCCTTGCTTCTCTACATGAGTCTGGATGAGGGTCGAGAGAGACAAGCCCAGCAGTCACTTCTGGTCGACATGAGAATTTCTATAGCGTTTTGAAATGTTCCCCTGAAAATGTTACAACACAGACCCTGGCCCGAGCAGCCCCATTTTCAAAGAACCATTTCACTTTTGGAGGATCAAAAAACCCTGGAAAACAGTCTGACCGTCCAACCGCAGCTAAAAGTTTAATTAATGAATAGCCTTGACCTTCACACTAGGGGATATTATGTTGCTACTTGTGTTCAGTGATGTCACCTTTGCCTTTATTTCTGAGAATATTAATTACGCAGGCTTGAAAAAGTGTTTCCGCTTTCTGCATTGTCCGCTTTTCTTCCTCACTTCTTCCTTTCTCCTCCGTCTAGTACGTGACTTTCATTGGATCCCTGCTTTCACCCTGCCCTCCTCCCCCCTGTGCTCGGCTCTGCCCGTGGCCTCTGAGAACAGATGTGCACAGGTGAGGAAGAGGAGGCGGCTGAAGGGGGCCTCCAGGTGCGGGCTGGGCTGTGCAGCTGGGAGTTTCTGTTTCAGAGTCAAACTCAGATGCCCTTTCCTCCCCGGCCCTCCATCCATGCTTCGGGGTGCTCCTGTCTACATTCGGCTCCCCAGTTCCCGGCCAGTACAGGGTCTGTGGCACAGAACGACCCGCGGTGCTCGCTTAGGGTGTGGGACTCACCAGGCGATCCATTCAGCCCTCTGCTTCTCAGCTCTTGTTTCCTGTGGTGGATCCATCTTAACTCCTTTATAGTCGTCTAGGAGGGCGACAGGAGGGATGGAGGTGAGCGAGTGTGTTCAGGCGGCCATCTTGAACTGAAGGCCCTTGTCTCCGTTGGCTGGGGCTGCCGTTGCAAAGTTCCATAGCCTGGGCGGCTCGCACAGCAGCCATTTGTGTCTCCCAGTTCTGGAGGCTCGAAGCCCCAGATCAGGGTCCAGCAGAGGCGGTTGCTGGACCTTCTTCTCCCTGTGTCCACGCATGGCCCTTTTCTATGCTTGTGTGTCCCTGGCAGGACCCCGTCCCACGGGGTCAGTGCCCCACCCTAACAACCTCACAGCACCACCTTTGTAAATGGCCTGTCTAGAAACCCACCCAGGTCCTCGGGACTGGGGGCTAGTGCTTCAACACAGGAGTGGTTCCGTGTTGCATAAACCGGTGTGGCGGTGTGTGTGTGTGTGTGTGTGTGTGTGTGTGTGTGTGAGCGCGCCAGATGGAAAGGGGCCACGCGTTATTCACGTGAGACTTGTGGCCAATGAAAATTGCAAAGCCGCTGTCCTAGACAGTCCCTCTCCCCGCATTAGAAGGCAGGCGGGTCTGTGGCCACCTTCAATGCTAGCATGCTTCTAGATGCTCCGCACAGGAGAGAGGTCAGTGTCCCGATGGAAGAATCGGTCTCCTTAGGGCTTCCACTGCTTCCTTCCTTCTTACTGAAAACATGCACACACACACACACACACACACACACACACACACACACACGACAGTGCTTGTTTTTTTTTAAGTTTATTTATTTATTTTCGAGAGAGAGAGAGCACAGGCAGGGGAGGGTCAGAGAGGGGGAGGGAGACACAGAATCTGAATCAGGCTCCAGGCTCTGAGCTGTCCGCACTCACGGACCACAAGATCATGACCTGAGCCGAAGTCGGACACTTAACCGACTGAGCCACCCAGGCGCCCCGAAGTGCTTTTACTCTTCAGAGGGAAGAGCAAAACAAAACTTGTTCTGATTGCCTTTGAAAAATAGTTTCCTTTTATGTTGAAGTGGGATATTTTGCTACTTCTGGTTTGACTTGCGAAAACCGCTCTTGGTGTGGAAAGAAGACACAGGAAAGGACCTGGGGAGCTCTCAGGCGTTGTCCTAAACTGGGCACCGGCTACTAGAACATGCTGTAGTTTTGTGTCAGTCTCTTTGTGTTAAGTGCGATTTGATGGAGAAGGTTTATTCCAGCAAGCTGAGCCCTAAACTTATTTCCGTTTCTTTCATTTGTGTTCCAGATTGGACTTGCTCGGAGAGCCTCTCTGCTTACACACACCCTGGGGGCTCTGAGCCACACTGAGTGTGTACAGGAGGCAACCAAAATTAATAAATAACTTTAGTTTTCAGAATGTTTCAGACAATACGTTTCTCACTGAGCCAGGCCTCCAAGATTCTCGTCAGAGGCAGAGGTGGCGAGGCCATTTGACACAAACACACCTTCTCAGGAGCCCATGGAGGTGGCCGCCTAGAAGGTTTGGAGGCGCTGTCTGGACTGGGAGTGACGGGGAGGGAAAGACAGGACAATTTTACTCACTTCCCAAGCAGAAAAGAGATTCTGCCTCAATGTCATTGAATGTCTGGTTCAATTTATATTGAAAACGAAGAACAGGATAACTTGGATCATAATTTTGATGCCAAATTGCCCCCAAATAGTGCTTCTAATACCTCTTCAGGCTTACTTCTACCAAAAAGTCTTTTGAGAAGATTCACAGAATAAGAACAGTCCAGAGAAAAGATAATCAACATGTAAATAGATCACCAAGAAAACAATGTATGGAAGAAAAGCCTGGCAGAGCCTTTCTGTTGCTGAGCGAATGAGGTGAGTTCATCATGTTTGCTTCCTAGACACAGATTCTTCCCTGCAATTCTGCCCGTTGGGTTTTCACATGAAGATTTTCATGTACCTGTTGATTTCCATCTGAATATGCAATCAGGGACCAATTTAGGTGCTTCATTGGAAGTGACAACATTTCCTTTTTGAAGTATTTGAATCAAATAAAGCTGATGAATGCCCACCGCGGGATTCCACAGTGCGTCTGATTTGACATTTCCAAGTAACTGGAGCCTGGGGTTGGGTGTCACTTGCGTAAGAAGAGGAAAAGGAAGTGCTTTGTACTCAATGCAAATATAGATGCCGTTATTTCAGAAGAGCGATGTTTGCTTGGTTTTCCAGCCTTTGTAACAAATTTTTCTGATTTTTGTATGTAAGTGTAACTTTTTCATAACCTATTCTCTAATTACTGCCAAGGCTTCCTTAGAAAATTCATTTGCTGATCAATGTGTGTGTGAATCAAAGTCACAGACAGCTGGGGCAGGGAGGGAAATAATGCGGCGGTGGCTGCCAGGTGGCAAAGGACCTTCCCCAGCCCCTCCCACTTGTGCCCGGGGTGGGGGTTACCCACCTGGAGTGGCCCCTGACTTGTCTCTCCCTTCTCCCTCACTCCCTACCCAGAACGACTGAACACTTGTTAGCTCTTAAACCTGTCTTTTCTCATGCCAGGAGCCTCCTTAAAATGCCGTCCGTTTGTGCCTGGCTCTTTTTTTTTTGTTGTTAATTTTTTTGTATTTTTTTTATTTATTTCTAGGAGAGAGAGAGAGAGAGACAGCGTGAGCAGGGGGAGGTCAGAGAGAGGGAGTCATAGACTGAAACAGGCTCCAGGCTCTGAGCTGGCAGTCAGCACAAAGCCCGTTTGTGCCAGGCTAATTCTTTTTTTTTTTTTTTAATTTTTTTTGTAATGTTTTTTATTTATTTCTAGGAGAGAGAGAGAAAGACAGCGCGAGCAGGGGAGGGTCAGAGAGAGAGGGAGTCACAGACTGAAACAGGCTCCAGGCTCCGAGCTGGCAGTCAGCACAGAGCCCGACGCCGGGCCCGAACCCACGAACTGCGAGATCATGACCCGAGCGAAAGGCGGACGCTTCACCGACTGAGCCACCCGGGCGCCCCGTGCCTGGCTCATTCTTATTAGGAAACGTCTGACTCGCCAGGCGTGTCCCGAGGGCCTGTCCGGTTCCCCTCCGCTCATGTCCCCCCTGCTGCTCACAACTGACCTGTTTACCTGGACGGCTTACGACAGGGCAGCCGGGGAGTCGGTGCGGCAGGCACAGCGGCGGGCAGCGAGGCCGAGGCCGGAGCGGTGCCCGGGGTCCGGGAAGGCGCGCCCTCGGGAGCCGGCGGCGGCGGCGGCCATCACCACCAGCCGCTCCTGGGCCCTGGGCGACAGCCGGCCCGCAGCGTGACTGCAGCGCCTTAAGACTCACTCGGACTGCGGACTCCCCGGGCGTGAGGTCGTCGGGCAAGGGGGCTGCTGTGGGGCGCGCTGCCGTCTGCGGGGAGTCGTCCACACCGCCTGTCGGCCCGCTCGTCCCTTCCGCACGTCCGGGCCCGTCGCCTTTCCGGGCAGGCTCCGTGTGCTTTCCGCCTCCTCGGAAAGCCTTCTGCACGTTCACCAGCGTCCGTCTGCCCGCATTTCCGCTCTCGCAGCGGCTATAAGCTCTCCCTCCTCTCCCCTGAACCGCACGGTGCTCACACCTGCGACACGCGATCCGAGTTTTCACACGGGCAGTCCCCCGCAGCCCCGCCGAGGTCCCTGTGCTGAAACAGCCACGGGAGCAGCCTCGGGGCAAGGCCTCCCCCCACCCTCCCCCCACCCCCGTGGAGCGCCATTCTGCCCCTTTGCACCAAGCTCTTTCCATCGCACATCGCACATCTCACGCAACCGTGCTGGTCAGACGCTTTGCAGAAGGTTCCTTGATTCGGGTTTGCCTGACGTTTTCTCACGGTTAGACTGAGGTTCTGCACTTTTGGCAAGAAGAGCACAGAAGTGATGTGTTCCTTGACCCTGTTCGCCTTGAGGACACCCAGGGGTGTGTGCGTGTGTGTGTGCGTGTGTGTGTGCGTGTGCGTGTGCGTGTGTGCGTGTGTGGTAAGGAAAGGTGCTCTTTCCCAGGGAGAAAGCTCGTGCCAGTCCTATTGTAGGGGCAGCAGGGAAGGAAGGAAGAGAGAAATGTGATCCGGCGCGTGGAGATGGGCTGCTGCCCGGAGACCTTGTTCAATCACACAGCGTGGGGCACCCTGCACTGGGGGCGGCCATCTGGACTCATATCTTTTCAAGAGTGGGGTCTAAAATACCCTTGTCTTAGGTGCTCCTGGGTGGCTCGGTCAGTTGGGTGTCTGACTTTGGCTCAGGTCATGGTCTCGTGGTCCCTGAGTTTGAGCGCCGTGTCAGGCCCTGTGCTGACAGCTCAGAGCCCGGATCCTGCTTCAGATTGTGTCTCCCTCTCTCTCTGCCCCTCCCACTCATATTCTGTCTCTCTGTCTCTCATTCTCTCTGTGTGTATCTCTCTCTTTCAAAAATAAATAAACATTTAAAAACTCAAAAAATACAATACCATTGTTTCAGGAGAATTTGCTGTGTTTAGGTGTCTCCTGAGCTGCCTGGTCTTGTTTTTCTGGATTCTTCCTCACTGAAGTCTCCTGATTCCTTTTCTAATGGGCCTCAAGCTTTTCCCAGCTTTACTTTCTTTCTTTTGTTCCCCGGGTTTGTTTATTTTTGAGAGAGAGAGAGAGAGAGAGTATGAGCAGAGGAAGGGCAGAGAGAGAGGGAGTGAGAGAACCCTAAGCAGGCTCTGCACTGTCATGACCCGGGATCATGACCTGAGCTGAAGTCAACAGTTGGACACTTAACTGACTGAGCCCCCCCACCCCCGCAGCTGTCCCTTCCCAGCTTTACTTGCAACCCGTAATTCCAGCACCTTTCCCAGCGGTCAGGGAAACGAGAAAGACTTCAGCTCTCTTATTATGTTAGAAGCTGCTGCTCTGATGGGTGTTGGTCAGATAAGCACGCAGAATGCCAGCACCAGGCAGTTGATGACGTCGCCCTTGCTGTCTCCACCTTTCTATAGCCTCAGTCCACCCCAGAGCATGCGTGATTCCTCTCTCCCCGATACTCTCGGTTACTTGTATTGTTCTTAACCGACTATAACTGGGCATAAAAAACGTATTGTGGACCTTCTGAACCAAAGCACCAACAAAAAGCTTTATCTTCATAGTGTAAAGGCCCCGGCTCTTACTCAAAGTCCCACTAGGGTTTGGCAGACAGGATATGGGAAGGCTTATCTCGCTGGATCCGCCCAGGTGTGTGTCTGGCACCGGTCCAGATTCTATGAAATCTCAGTTTTCCAGAAGCTCGGTCTCAGTACATGCAAATCTGATGCTTATTAAACAAGGATTCGCAAGTTTGGATTTGCTGTGGGTCCATTTCACTCACAATTTCTCTTCTCCAAATGTTGCTGTTTGCTTCTAAACAAGTTTGTGGAAGGAGTGGGGTGTAGGGTTGACCTAAAAGCTATGTAGGTACAATAACTCGAAAGAGTTTATACCTTTAATTCTAACACGCCAGAAGACAGCGTGCTGTTCCTTCAGTGCACGCTACTGCCCACTGTCACTGGCCATGCCACCGCCACGTGCACTGTCACCAGCCGGGTCCCCGAGAACGAATAAATCTCAGGCGATCACCTGTGCCACCATTGTATCTGTACCTTCTTTCTTCTTCTTCTTTTTTTTTTTTAAATGTTTTATTTATTTCTAGGAGAGAGAGAGAGAGAGACAGCGTGAGCAGGGGAGGGTCAGAGAGAGAGGGAGTCACAGACTGAAACAGGCTCCAGGCTCTGAGCTGGCAGTCAGCACAGAGCCCGACGCGGGGCTCGAACCCACGAACCGCGAGATCATGACCTAAGCAAAAGTCGGACGCTTAACCGACTAAGCCACCCAGGTGCCCCATGTACCTTCTTTCTTCTAATCTATGTTTTTCTTCCCATCAACACATCCCTTCTTTATGGAATCTTCCCTTTCTGAGACCCTATTTAGATGAACTAAATTTTAACATATTGAATTCATTAAACTGGGAATTGTTCTTCCCCATTACTAATTTGAAAACCAGAGAAGTAGGATTATTCTATTTCTCTCTTCAACAGCAAACAGAACTAAATTACTTTTTTATATATGCGATGAAGCGCGCACGCGTGCGTGCGTGTGTGTGTATGTGTGTATGCGTGTGAAGATTTTCAACTAAAGGAAGCTTCCTCATTCTAACAGAATGCCTACTTCTTGGATTAAATACTTTTCAATAATACAAGAGGCCCCAGTTATGTTTGAAGCATCTCTTTGCCTTAAGAACGGGGACAGCCTCACCCGTGTAAACACGTGAGAACGTGGCCTCCATCAGGGCATTTTGTGGCCCGTGGTAGATAGTCGTTTATTATGGGGTACACTGAATGCAAACTTTGTTGTGATTTTTATTTGAATTAGGAGACAAAGCCCTATTTTAAAATTCACTTTCACTGTGAACTACAGTTAGAAGCAGAAAGAAAAAAAAAACATTCAACACTTCAAATAATTCTTCTTTTATGTTACATAACCAGTCGAGGGCTGTCCATGCTCACTGTGGTTCAAGGCTTAAGAATAAAAGCTTCCCCTGAAAAGCAGTTATTGCCTTACATTGTGAAATATAAATCTATCAGATACCAATTCTATTTCCAATGCACTTTCTCAGAAGAGAAGGGAGTAAAGATGAGAAATCAAAACAGAGATTTTCCCCATTTCTCTCAAAATGACGGATGCTGGCAGCAAACACATCCACATGCAGGAAAGAAAACTGGTTCTAATTACTATTTCTTGATGTTTTCACAAAATGCCAAAAAGAAACACGATGTTAGAGTTGATAAATATCAGTTTCCCCTGGAGTCTTTTATTTTATTTTTAATTAAGTTTTTTTTTCTGGCAGTAATGGCCGTGAACTACCTGCTGGCGGGGCCCACGGAGCCACAGGCAGGGGTGTCCTGTGCGCGAGCCCGCAGCCTCCATGCCTCCCTCCTGCTTAGTAAATCACACAGACCTCAGGGAGGGCAAAACACTGTCAGTGCAAAACTTTCAAGAGCGAAAGAGAATCCAAGAGCAATTTAATTTGGGGAAACAGAACATAATGAGGCTCAAACAACCTAATTTATCCCTGAAGCAGATAATGTAATTTTAAGGTTTATCTTCCAGAGTCAGCCAAGTGTTGGAGTGGTCATTTTATGATGTTCAGTGTCAAAGCCACGTGATCAGATTATGTGTTTCAGAAGCCCGGCAGCCAGACAAAAAACTTGGTTCCGATCCAGGGCAGACCTAGATTTGCTGAGAGCTGTCTGAGACCTCCCGTTCACCAGACTCAAAACAGTTTTTCAAAGACGAAGCCTGCATTTGAGCAGTCCGCAACCCGGAGGACTGTGCGGAGCCGTGTACTGCTCCCCACCGGAAGAGGCCCCCCGCCCACGGCCGCCTCAGTGTGATCAGAGTCGGGTCGGAGCAATTATCAGCAGTTCTGGGGCTGGAAGAGACTGATGCCTCAGGGTATCACTGGTGCAGTTTGCAGACTCCAGGTGCCCGGGGGGCAGGCTCAAGCTCTGCAAGCAGCCTTAGAAATGGGCGCGGACCCTCCTTAGCGGCCGCTGGCGGTCTAGTCAGTTCCCTCTCAACAACTGCGACAGGGACAGAAGCCAGGAACAGAAGAGACAAGTGGTTCTCTTTCAATACCCAGGCTCTCTGATCAAATGGCAGGTCTACATCTGCAGGGCAGGCTGCTCTATTTTTATTTTTATTTATTTATTTTTAATGCTTTATTTCTAGGAGAGAGAGAGAGACAGCGCGAGCAGGGGAGGGTCAGAGAGAGAGGGAGTCACAGACTGAAACAGGCTCCAGGCTCTGAGCTGGCAGTCAGCACAGAGCCCGACGCGGGGCTCGAACCCACGAACCGCGAGATCATGACCCGAGCGAAAGTCGGACGCTCAACCGACTAAGCCACCCAGGCGCCCCAAGGCTGCTCTATTTTTAAATGGAGAAGTTTCTAGAAGAGTTATCACTTCTAGAAAATATTCGGCGATTTCCTTGCTTATGTATCGTCCCGAGTGTATAGGAATGCTGTAATACAACAGAGCGGGTAACTTGTCCCCAAATACTCACTCTCTGATGGAGAAGAGGAATCCATAAACACCCAGGGGTGCCCTCCCCAAGGCCACCTACCCTCCTTCGGAAAGACTGCTATTGTCCTACCTTTGATCACCACGGATGAGCTTTGCGGGTTCTTAAACTTGGTATAAATGGAATTATTTAGCATGTAGGCTTTGCTCAGTATTACATTCGTGAATTCATCCATGTTGCACGTGACACTTGATCCATTTCCATTCCTTGTAGTATTCCTCCTTGTTAACAGAACACCGTTTCTTGATCCATTCTGCTGTTGTTCTTTTCCAGTTTGGGGCTATTCCGTTGAAGTTGCCATGAACGTGACGTACAGGCCTTTGGTGTACATACGTATGTGAGCGCACTGTTGCTGATCTGATGCTATATGACAAATCGTTCCCAAAATGAGCATGTCGGAGCACCTGGTGGCTCAGTTGGTTAAGCATCTGGCTTCGGCTCAGGTCATGATCTCATGGTTTGTGGGTTCGAGCCCCACGTCAGGCTCTGTGCTGACAGCTCAGAGCCTGGAGCCTGTTGCAGACTCTGTGTCTCCCTCTGTCTCTGACCTTCCCCTGCTCATGTTGTCTCTCTCTCTCTCTCTCAGAAATAAACAAAACATTTTAAAAAATGAGCATGCTGGACAAAGCCCATGTTATCTCTCTGTGATTCCAATGGGCCAGTGGGAGCTTCGGGAGGGTAGTTATTGCCTGTGGTCCGTCCTGTGTTTGGGGTCAGATATCAGTGGGGACAGCAGATGTCTGAGTCACAACTCCCACGGCCAGTTCCTCTCTCCCTGGATCTCCCCATGTAGCCGCTTGAGTGTCCTCACAAGTGGCTTTCCCCAGAGTGAGCCAGGACACCTGGGTTTCCCTGGGTCTGTTTCTATTTTCTCTTGTGCCTCTTGGTTCTTACTCACCTCTGTCTGCCCCCTCCTGGGGCTGGTGACAGCTTGTCGAGAGCTGAACTCTGAGTCTGAACATGGGCAGAAATGCCAGAGTCTTTTGCATCTTCATGTTCCTCTAATGAAGATGGGCTTCTCTGACTCAGAAGGCGCTCAGGTGATGAGCCCGTCACTTCAACCTGACTTGGATCATGCTGAAAGACACTCTGGGTCCTTGTTTTCTGGTCCTGGGGTTCTTTCTGAGAATTTGACAAGTTTACAAGGACCCCTCCTCTTTTGAAGGCCTTGAATGACAAGTTCTGCCCCTCTCTGTGTCTCTCTGCCTCATGCTGCCTACAGATCAGCAAATGTCTGAAGGACACACAGGTCATGCTCACCTGACGACATTCCTTCTTCTCCATGATTTGGCGTCTCAGGTCTGTGAGTCCTTAGTCCCTCTAAACTTCACGCTTTGAATCAGTAGCCAACCTTGGCTCAGATTCCCAAACTCTCATTTGCTTTTTGCTCAAACCTTTATCTCGGGGCCCTGCAATGCTTATGAATTAACAAACATCTTAAAGAGCAAAGGATCACCTAATCCTGGACTCATCTCAGGGTTTCCCTTTGGGACACTCTACCATAGTTTCCAGCTGCCTAAGTAGTTTTCTGAGGGTCACTTCTCAGGATTTTCTAGTTGTTTCTGGTAGTGGGTGGATCTAAGAGTCTATTACACCATCATCAGAAGCAGATCCTATACAGGTTTTTTTTTTAAGCCAGATATGCATTGGGGAAGCTGGAACATTCGAAGAGAAGAGGAATGATAACTGTTGTAGTAGGTAAAATACTGCTGCCCCCAAAGGTGCCCAGACCCTAACCCCAAGAGCCTGTTACATTACATGACAAAGAGGAATTACGGTAACAGATAGAATTAGAGTTGATAATCAGTTGATCTAAAGACAGATTATTAACAGAATAACCTGATTTATCCAGTGGACACAGTATAATCAACAGGGTCCCTGTAAGTCAGAAAAGGAGACAAGAGAAGTGAGTGACAGAGACATCTGAAGATGATAAAGCTGGCTTCACAGCCGGAGAAGAGGCTCACAGGCCAGTGGATGCAGGTGGGTTCTAGAAGCCAGAAGAAGCAAAGGGGGAGGTTTACTCATGGCCTCCAGAAGGAACGCAGTCCTGCCACCATCTTGGTGTTGGTCTAGTCAATTTCTGACCTCCTGAACTGTAAGATAATAAATTTATGTTGTTCTCAACCACAGCTTTGTGCTAATGTGTTACAGCAGCAAGAGGAAGCTAATGTACGTGTGCCCTGTCGTGTGTTAGTAAATAAATGTAGCGTTTGGGGCGCCAGGGTGACTCAAGTGGTTAAGCATCCGACATCAGCTCAGGTCTTGATCTTACCATTCATGAGTTTGAGCCCTACATTGGGCTCTGTGTTGACAGTTCAGAGCCTGGAACCTGCTTCAGATTCTGTCTCTCTCTCTCTCTCTCTCTCTGCCCCTACCCCTCTTACACTCTGTCTCTCTCTCAAAAAAAATGAATAGATAAACATTAATTTTTTTTTTAATTTAAACATAGCTTTCTAAATTTCTCCAAGAAAACCATGATGGAGCTCTAAATTACACAGCAAAGTACAATACGGGTCCAATCAATGGCACATTTATGCAGTAACTGAGCGACACCATAAATATGAGAGAATGAACAAAGAAATAAAGCTTTTCATAAAATTTCACAGGGATATAACATCAGATGTCCAAATCTCCTGGATGGAGGGCAGTGTAGGGACAGTATGTTCTCCTGATTCGGACATCACCCCTTGGGGTCACCCTTGCACATGTCCCCCTATGCCCCATGCCTGGCGTGCCATTGCAGTGAAGCCCAGGTGCCCACACTTCCAAATCCCCTCTGCTCCTTAAGTCTCTAAAGGGCAGGTACTGTGCCTTATCTGTTGCTGTGTTTCGACTGTAGTAAAAACAACAGAAAGGAAAATTAATCAATATTGGTTGAAGTGAATTTAATTAAGAGAAGTGGAATGGATTCTGGAGTTGAAGACCTCACGGGGAAAACTGGCAGGGAACCTTAATAATGTCTTGTGTTCACCACAATAAATAACAAAGACATAAACTAAATGAAAACAATACTGGTTATAGTCCGCTTTGAAAGCATCAATACTCAGCAAGTTATATATATGATTTTTATTAGTATCTTTTTTTTTTTTTTTTTTTTTTTACAAAATGCTCTGTAAACCCTATGCCACTTGCCACAACCCTCTCTAAATGTCAGGGCTCGCCTCTGCTCCCTCCACTCTTCCTTCCCCAGGGACTGAATTTGGAAATGCTGAAATTCAAATTTGGGGAGACTCTTGACAATGTGGCGGGAGAAATTCCCACAATAGCCATATATCTACTTGAGACATGTTCTAAGCACCTATTTCCTACCATAGTATCAGAGCAGTTCAGGAGGAAAAGGGGAAAACTGTAGCATTCATGATGATATAGTTATAAGGGAATGAAGTGAAGCAAGAGAGAGAGGCATCAGGGCCTGAAGGCAAAGTGTCCAATGAGGAGTGTGGATCAGGGACATTCAGTGACAACTGGGCCTCAACTGGCAAAAAGGAAGAGGCCAGAATCAGGTGAGAACACATGCAGGGTTTACCGGAGTCAGGACAGGAGTTGGCCACAAAGTGGGTGAAAACAAGATCGGGGGGGGTGGGGGGGTACCTGGTTGGCTCTGTCAGTTGAGTGTCCGACGGCTCAGGTCATGATCTCCCAGTTCGTGGGTTCAAGCCCCGCATGGGGCTCCGTGCTGACAGCTCAGAGCCTGGAGCCTGTTTCAGATTCTCTCTCTCTCTCTCAGAAATAAATAAAACATTAAAACAAAATTTATATATATATAAAAAACAAAACAAGATCTAGGGACCACGTGGGACCACCCACCGCCCAGCACAGCAAGGGAGGCTGGGGGAGTTGTGTGGGGCGCAGAGAAAGGCGGGAGAACCAGGGAGCAGGACCCAGCACTCCGGGAGCCCTTCCCCCGACACAGCATGCTTTTCCCGTCTCCTGGGAGGAGGGATTAACATTGACCCTGATAAGGGGGAGGGAGCAGGTACCTGGGAATTCATGGGGAAGCGACATGTTCCTGGGAAGGGATTGCAGTGGCAGCAGTGGACGGTGCAGGGGAGTTTGGGGTGACCTTGCAGAGAAGGAACAGCCCCTCGGCCGCCCACTTCCATTGAGGGGTCTGAACCGCGCCACTCTGTCTTTTTTTTAGGACAGTAAAGATCTCACTTGCACACACAACAAAACTCAAGGTAAACAGAAAGACATCTAAATGTATTTGAACGTCGGCAACAAAAAGTCACTTCGCTAAGACAGAAAGCAGGAAGCAAATTACTAACTTCTTCGGCCAGACTTAAAATAAAATGAATGTTGTTAAGATAGCCTTTTTCCCATTAAACATTTGGACATTAAGTTTCATTAATTTAACAGAAAGATCCAAAAGAGTATGGTAAAATCCGACAGATCTCAGGTACCTAAAAATATCTCTGAATAAAACAAGCAGAAAGTCTCTGAAGCAGAAATTGGGGTCAGCAATATTTACGGGTTAGTGCTTGCAAGCTTTTTAATAGGATCGCTTCTGGGCTGGCTTAGCATTCATTACTACGGCTCCATCAAAGCAGGCCCAAATAATTGCATCAGGAGATAGACCTGAAACTATTTTGCTTTCTTAGATGCCTATTCATTTTGAAATTAATGTGTAGTAAATGAAAGCAATTTGTATTAATGCATGCTCTGTCCATAATTTATTTTTGTCAGCTCTTTCTAGAATTAAATGTTCTTAGCAAATTTGCCTTCATAGCATGAGCATTATAATAGGCAATTCCAGACCACAGTGATTGGAAACCAGATCTATTTAATAGTCAGTGTTTTGCTGCAAAGTTTATCTTGGTGTTATTTGCACAGCTGAAATGAGGGAGATGAGCTGTACCCCGAATCTTTTCCCTGTGCGTTCCCATTTCTCTACCTGTGGAAGATAGTGAGGCAAGCAGTTCGGGTTCTGGATGGTACATCCCCAAAGAACAGGGCTTTTCCTTTTCAATATGCAATGGTAATTGACCGTTGACCCCTCTCACGGTATCAGTGCTCTTGGTCACGTGGACAAATGATCTCCCTGCATGGAGCGTACCTGAGGGCCTTGTCATATTGTGTTTCTTTCCCACTGTGGGAGTCAGTCTGGCTTTCTGCGCTCAATGACTGAGGCAGAACCAGAATCTAAGTTTAATTTTGTACTTCATCTGAAGAGCACCTATTACACAAACTTGTAGTGGAAATAATGTTTCAAGCAAATACTCAAATGTGTTTCCACGAACAGTTCTCGAGCGTCAAGGGTCTAGAAGCATCTGTTGACTTGTAAACACTTGGATGCTGATTGGAAGTCACTCTTGTTTCTTCATGAAGACGTTTCCTTAGGAATCCCTTTAAAAAGATAAATTGTTTCAAGGGTGGCTCTGTTTAGTATTTCCACAGGTCAAAGTAACAAAATAATTTTCCTTGAGAATTTTGCATAATCCCTTTTCTGGCCAGATACAACTGGGATCCTTTAACAAATATGCATTAAATCATTCTGTAAATGCATACTGAGGGCCAACTCATGCACAAGACCATGCCCGGCACTGGGCCAAACTGTAATGGACATATTTATTGCCTTTATCTGTATCTGACTGGTGGTAATTCAGTGTGAACATGTAAAAAGGCTCCAGTGGGGATCCGGAGATTCAAGTATGAAACTCTGTCCACTGTTTCAAGGAGTCCTCAATCTATGAGGAACAAGAAAGCCACATGCACAAATGACTAGAATATGAGCTTTACCTTATTTTTTGCAAATACACTTCTCTATTACTACTTCCAAGAACTTCCTGCACATCAAGTCTTCAGGTCCTTGCCCGATCAGGTGAGCTGGATAATGTTAGCATCTTCGTTTTTCAATATCTGGTACCTGAGGCCAGAGAGGTTAGGAAATGTGAGTGCTGGCAGGGAGTGGGGTCCCACCAAGTGCCGGCCCGCCTGTCTTCATGCCGCAAATGCAGATTGCACAGGTTTTCAGACTTGGAGATCTCTTGGGACCTCTGGCTCTGTTAGCCGCAACTGGAGAGTCCCCGACTTCAGTTGTGCAAATAAAACGAATTCAAACTTTGCCAAGAAAATGCACAGGGTTAAAATCGATCTAGATTGTAACTACTACTGCTACGAATTGCTACCTATAATATCAGTTACTAAAATTGTGACCTTTTAAAAATATATATTTATACACTTTAAAATTGAAAAGCAAAACCATTACAGGTTAATATATATAATGTATTTCCATGAAAATGGCTATATTTTCCAAAATACCAAAAATCAGTCCGAAAATGGAATCATTTTACATTTTTACAAATGTATTGTCCAGCATCATGGAGGACAGTTGGATTCTCATTTCTGCATTCAACTCGTCACAATACCGCAAATCATGCAGGCTCTAAATATTTCCATTGCACACTTACAAAAGAATGAGTTGTTTTAAGTTTTTATTTATTTATTTTAGTAATCTCTACACCTGATGTGAGGCTGGAACTCACAACCCCGACATCGAGTCATGTGCTCTTCCGACTGAGCCAGCCAAGCACCCCTAAAAGAATGCTTTCTTTTTTCTTCCAAGATTTTATTTAAATTCAAGTTAGTTAGGGGCGCCTGGGTGGCTTAGTCAGTTAAGAGTCCGACTTTGGCTCAGGTCATGATCTCACAGTTCATGGGTTCGAGCCCTGCACTGGGCACTGTGCTCACAGCTTGGAGCATGGAGCCTGCTTCAGATTCTGTGTCTCCCTCTCTCTCTGCCCCTCCCCTGCTTGTGCTCTGTCTTTCTCTTTCAAGAATAAATAAACATTAAAAAATTTTATTAACTCTTTTTAATATTTATTCATTTTTGAGAGACCAAGAGTGAGCTGGGGAGGGGCAGAGAGAGAGGGAGACACAGAATCTGAAGCAGCTCCAGGCTCTGAGCTGTCAGCACAGAGCCCAATGGTGGGGCTCAAACTCACATACCATGATATCATGACCTGAGCCTAAGCCAGATGCTTAACTGACTGGGCCACCCAGGCGCCCTTAAAATTTTTTTTAAAAATTCAAGTTAGTTAACATATAGTGAAGACTGGTTTCAGGTGTAGAACCCAGTGATTCATCACTTACATACGACACCCAGCACTCATCCCAATAAGCGTCCTCCTGAGTGCCCATCCCCACCCACACCCCACCTGCCTCCCTCCAGCACCCCTCAGTTTGTTCTCTAGAGTTAAGAGTCTTATGGTTTGCCTCCCTCTCTGTTTTTATCTTATTTTTCTTCCCCTTCCTCTATGTTCATCTGTTTTGTTTCTTAAATTCCACATCTGAGTGAAATCATACAATATTTGTGTTTCTCTTGACTTATTTTGCTTAGCATAATACACTCTAGTGCCATCCATGTCCTTGCAAATGATAAGACTCCATTCTTTTTGATCGCCAAGTAACATTCCATTGTATATATATATATTCCACATCTTCTTCATCCATTCATCCATCAATGAACTTTTGGGCTTTTTCCATAACTTGGCTATTATTGATAATGCTGCTAAGAATATAGTTTTTTAAAAACATCTCAGTATTTTTATGGAAACGGTTCTGACCTTGCAGATCCCTGAGACATTCTCAGGGTGGATTCACAGGCCACACTTTAAAAATTACTCGTTTATTGGGGGCGCCTGGGTGGCTTAGTCGGTTAAGCGTCCGACTTTCGCTTGGGTCGTGATCTCGCGGTTCATGGGTTCCAGTCCCGCATCGGGCTCTGTGCTGACTGCCAGTTCGGAGCCTGGGGCCTGTTTCGGAGTCTGTGTCTCCCTCTCTCTCTGACCCTCCCCTGTTCACGCTGTCTCTCTCTCTATCCTAGAAATAAAAAAAAATAATAAAAGTAAAAAAATTACTCGTTTATTGATTTTTGCCGTAGTTCAGGCTCTATGCTGGAGAATTGAAGAACATTAAAGACAGATATCAAAAATCCCAAAGGCAGTGAAGGATGATTGTTGTGGGATTTCATTTCTTCTCAATGCTTTATGACAAAAATTTTCAAACAGATAGTGTGGTTGGCTGGATTTTATCACGAATGCCCATATACCCATCATCCAAGTTCTACCTTTAATATTTTACCCTTTTTTTCACATAGATAGCGATCAATCCCTCCCTTCCTCCATCCATCACACTGTTTATATCTTTCATGCATTTTTAAATATATTGCATATTTTGGCACACTTCCTGCTAGAAACTTCATGTCTATAAGGTTAATGAGACTCACTGTTTATGTACTTTTCTTTCAATGTGATTTTTACCTTATGAATTGTGCACGCCTTAAGTGCACATTCCTGCATTTGTATAAATGCACACACCTCTGTAACCCAACCCCTGTCAAGATACAGAGCACTACCGTCACCCAGAAAGCTCCGATGTTGCCTCTCGGTCAACCACAAATTCATCCAGGCAGATCAGATTCTGATGTTTCCTACCGTAGATCAACTTCACCTGCTACAGGACTTCAAAAAGTCCACAGGACTCCCGTGGGACTTCTTTCACCCTATATGACGTTGTTTGCTACCAATCATGTTATGGAACCCATCAATACTTGTTCTTTTTTATTGCTGTAAAATTTTGTGTGAATGTACCAGAATTTGTGTCTCCCTTCTTCCACTGATGGTCACTTACATCATTCTCAGTGCTTGTCAATTCCAGATAAAGCTGCTATGAACATCTGTGCATGTGTTTTTGTAAACACACATTCTCATGTCCCTTGGGTGAATGCCTAGTTTTGGAAAGACTGGGAAGGTCTAGTGTTATAAGCTTATAAGCTTTGTTATAAGAAAGCTGCCAGAGCTTTTCTGAAATGGTTCCAGAGGGGTTGAGCCATTTTGTTTCCCCATCAATAATATGTGAGATTGCTGACTTGTTCTAGGCCATCACCAATATTTGCTGTTTGGGGTCTTTTAAATTTTTTGACATTTCTCGTAAGTATGTAGTGGTCTTGTTTTCATTGAAGCTTTGATTTTCAAATTTCTGATGACTAATGATGTTGAACACTTTTCATGTGCTCATTGGCCATTTAGTCTTGGGAATTTCCGATTTACTTCTGCCTGGGAGAATCTGAGAAAGCTTCATGGAAGAGGCAAAAGAGACTTCGCAGGAGAAATCCACCAGGAAGCCATCCCTGGTGGAGGAAGACAGGGCAAAAATTGTAAAGCACCAGAGGGTCTAGGGAAGGGAGAGGAATTCAGATTTGCCTGCAGGGCCAGGCTGCATGTCCCTTAGGTGACAGTCATGTGGAAGGTCATGAAGGGTAGTTGGTGGTCTACACGAGATCATGGAGTGTATTAAATGAGAAAATTAAGAAGCTTAATTTTGTTAATTCAGAGTTAATAAAATTTTTGAGAAAAATGAGATTACTGGACTTTTCTGTGCACAAAAGAGCGGGGATGGAGGAAGACTGGTGTCGGATGGCCAATGGAAGAGACAGGTGAGAGTCTTTGGATCCAAGTCCGGCGATGGCATCAGGAGCAGGAAAGAAGCGATGATATCAGGCCATCAGGGAGAAGACTTTGGGGCACTGTTACTGTGGTCTCTGGAGCAAAGGATCGGAAGTTGGAGAGAGGACCTTGGAGCCCTAGCCTACATGCCAGGTGATGCCACTGCCATAAACAAATGAGCTTAACTGTCCGGAGTAGAACACGACTGGCTCCCACCCAGCTCCTCTCTCTGGCTGGGCGAGCATGGGAAGTCATTCAACTATTGGAGCCACAACGTACCTTCTATAAAATGGGCACAGTGAGACCTCCAACCTCATAATGTTAATTCACTTAGCTTTGTTGATTCCTTTGAAGCTGTACTCCCGACACACAACGAGAAATGCACAATATACTGAAAGCAGTCAGCCAGTGTTCAGTGTCAGAACAACACAGAGGAAATTAGGAAATTAGACCCGTTGTTGAGAAATCTATACACATTCTGCACTTCGGTTGCACTTTGCCATTGACAGGGCACTTGGGCTTGTGTCACTCCATCGAATCCTCCAAACTGTGGGATCTGGGCATTGTTATCCCTGGTCAGCTCACCTGTGGTGAGATGGAGATGACATCATCCTCTGAAAGGGTGACCCAGAGGGAGCTCAGGTGGGGAGGGGTCAGGAGGGGAGGGAAAGGAGCCGCTGTGCAGCGTGGAGCTCGTCGGTTCTCTGGGTGGGTGTGCAGGAAGCCGGGGTCTGGAGAGAGGCCAGCAGGGTCCAGACTCCTGCTAATTAGCATCACCATGAATGCCCAGCACCTTTCACTTTCCATGAGGCCACAGATTTCTTCCCTCCTGTGTGATATCTCCTCCTGTGTTCTTCTGCTTCTTTCCCCCACGGCTATCTGTGAAATGGGGCATACCGACACCCCTGGGGAGAGCGTCAGAGTTTCGCCATGTGATGCTAATTAACAAAATAACCAGATAATCCACCAAGCCTGGATGGGCTTCTGTTCCCCATCTTGGCAATCAGAAGTGCCAAGCACAGTTTTATTCAATATGAGGGAAGCTCGCACATAAGAGAAAGTGATTTAATCTCTGCGGATTGTACATCAGGCTTGTATTAAAACAGCTTCTCAGAAGATTAAAATAAATAACCTTCAAAATCTTAGGTCAGAGCAGACCAGAGAGAATTCTAAAGGGAAATCCTGATGATGCCTCAAATACCTCATTCATTAATAACGGTTTCTGAGAATAAGACGCTCTACAGTTCAATGCCTAACTGTGACACGGAATTCTCTGAAAAACAGAAGTCAGTCAGCATTTACCAGGAGATATCCACGGAACGTCAGAGTTAGGCAAACGGTGTCTGTACGTAATGTATTTGGCCACCAAATTTCTCTGTGTCTGTCAAGGAGGGAGTTAAGTACTTGTGAGTCGCTGCAGGTAAAAATGACTTTCGATCTCAATTCAAGGGACAACGGCATCCATCGCTGCGTCCTAGGGCCCTGATGTGGCTTCGCCTCTCTGCCCAGCATGGTGGGATGAGTCACCAGGAGCCATGCGACCTTGCTTTCTTCTCTCATTCTGCTGTGGAGTCTTGTCATCAGCAGCATAATTACCCAGGTGTGGATTGTGTGATCTTCCATCTTCCATGCAAATAAAAAAGCTGTTTTTTCCTGGGAAGCCTGACTTGCCCAATAGAGATGGCTTCATTCACTGTGTTGGGGTCCTATAATGAGAGAGATCGCCCTCATCTCTAATTGTATCACCTTCCCCTAGTTTTCCACTGTGACACTTCCGTATGTGGGGCCAGATAAAAGCTCTTGAAATACTTACTATTTAAATACGTATTCAAGCAATCTCTGAATAATTAAGAATTTAAGCATCTGCATACTTCAGTGATTTAGACTTTCTGAATGTCGGAACTTGAGACATGAACATATAAAAATTCTTTTTATCTGCCTTTTCACAAAATTACTTATCCTGTTCAGGAGATGTTTATTGAGATTCAACTATGTCAACTACATGCTAAGGACTCCTCCGGGCAAGGAGGGTAGCAGATTAGGAAAGTCAGACTTGATCTTTATTTATTCTTACGGACCTTACAATTCCTGTGGGGAAAGATGCAAAAGAAACAAAATTGTAACAAATATGTTCAATTACGAGCCCATGGCTATGTGGGTTGAGTCTAGCAGGCCATGGCATCGCACGGCGGTACCTTTAGAACATGAGGTCTGCGTCACTTGTTGTCACATCCCACGTCTTACACGTGTCTCCAGAACTCTCGTGAGGGAGGGGACTGAGGCTGGTCCATCGGAATCAGTGATTCATTTCCTGCCAGAGATGTCAGCTGGGCTTGACCTGCAAGTTGCCAAGAACAATGGGCAAATGGGATTTTGACCAATGCTTTCTTTCTTACCTTTCCAAAATGGAAGGTCACTAGCTATTTAAAATAATTATTTTATCAAAAAATATTTTTATCTGCTTGGAAACTATTGTTTATAATGTCGGAGATCACGGGGAAAACAGAGACTATTTGCATGGATTGCATCGTAATGTGATTTTCCCAGCACGTTTTATTTATACCTTGATTAGTAGCCATTCGCACTGGAGCATCAGGGCTCTGAATCCTGGTCGAAATTGAGGAAGATCTTGTGAACTACTTGGAAAGCCATTCTGATCCACTTATCTTAGCGTAGTTTAAAAGTATGCAGTGATTGACAAAAGTGGAAAGCATTGTGGAATTCACTTTGGGGTGAATAGTGGAGAAATAATCCACTTTAGGTCTAAAGGGCTCTCAGCTGTGAAGGTGGCTTAAACCATTTCACATGTTAAGTCCTTGATAATCTTAATGCTGTTTGACTTCATGATCCTGTTCAAAGTCTACTCCATCTACTTGTGAAATCTCTCCCATTTCCTGGATTCACAGATGCATGCTTTATCTGTCTAATAAGACCAAAGAATTATTATTCTCTGCATAATAATCAACTGAATGCCTAGTCATTCCCTAATGCTAAATAAAACTTAAAACTATTATGTGTCTTTCGAGATCATATGATATTCCTTAAAGCCACCATCCATAAAGGCTCTGCTTGAAATGTGTCTTTTAAAACTCATATAAAAATAAATATTTTGAGAGGTTAACCTTCCAATACTTTATTTCTTGCCTAAATGAAAAACCCGTTGGAAACTGAAATCCTGGGCAGGGGTGAGGGTGGAAAAAAGGCCCTGTTCGAGAAGCCGGAGGGGAAGAGGGCTCAGCTCCTCCCCGGTGGCCTGAAGACAGAGTGGGGGAAGCCACTGTCAAGAGGACAGAATGAGGAGCTGTCTTCCCTCTGGGATCTTGGTCTCCTCCCGATGTTATTTTCTCTGGAATTCCATCCGGCTGCAAAATGTGGATATGGTGCCGTTAAAGGCTCCCACGTCTATATTATTTGACTATGAACGTGCTCACAAATCATCCTGGACCACGAGGGTCTCACGAGCAGAAACAAGATCCACAGCCTAGCCAGGACCGAGCCATGCCTGGTAGACCAGACGTCCCGGCAGCCCACTGCAGTCTTGATCAGCCCCCTTGGGGGGCACATTTCCAGAAACATCTGCCACCTAGTCTCAAGTGGCCTATGTTGCAAACAGTATTGCATTTCCTCTGGCCCTCATCTTTAAGGTGTAAGGATTAATTCCTCTTTTCATTAAATCTTGAACTGCATTACTCCAAACCATAGTCCTCAGAAAGTTATACCCAAACTCCATCCATTATCATTCTTTCTCTCTTTCTCTTTCTCTCTTTCTCTCTTTCTCTCTTTCTCTCTCTTTCTCTCTCTTTCTTTCTTTCTTTCTTTCTTTCTTTCTTTCTTTCTTTCTTTCGTCTCTCTCTCTCTCTCTTTCCCCTTCCTTCCTTCCCTCCTTCCCTCCTTCCCTCCTTCCACCTGTCTGCCTGACTACCCAAATATATTCCTTTCTTTTTTGGAAATACTGTGTAGGATTTAATCATAGCCTCAGAAATATTGTAAAAATCATGAAATGACAGAGTGGCTCACAAGCTTAGAGTCAACCATGTTCTTCAAGCACCGGAGCTGAAAAGGGTCCAGCGACGTACAGGGGTTGTCATTACATCGTTCCTTTCCTTTCTGTTTTCTGGCTCCAGTAACTCCAGCTCTACCCTGCGATTTCCCTTGTGGTTCACGGGCGTTTCCTACAGCGATGCTCGCACTTGCAAGGGTGCAGTATTCTATGCTACGTGGAATCAGCATAGACTAATTCAGTCCCAGGGACGCATGTTCAGCCTGCAGCAGGCATCGAGGAGAGCACGGAATGCATGTGGGGGCTAGCAGTCCACAGAGCAGGGGCAGAGGAGAAGGAAGAGCTGAGCATAAGCAATAACTGTAGCAATGAAGGGCGAGCCCCGGGCGATGGGGAGAAGGGTGCCTGGGGGCGTTTCAGGAGCTCAGCCTTAGGAACGGTGGGCTGGTGCACAGGAGGCGCTGGTTACTGACTCAAGAAAGGGCAACTCTAAGCAGAAGAAAGGATGCAAGGCGAAGGCTCGTACTGAGCATGGCGACCATTCTCCAGTTAGGGAAGTAGGGTCTCGGCAAGCAAGCACCCGAGTTAGACTGCGCTCCAGGGTCTAGGTCATAGTATCAGCCCATTATGTCAAGCAAGTTTTCACACTTGATATACAAACATCCCCTTAGGGCATTTCTGATGTTACTTGGCTGAACATATGATGGAAACAGAAAGTTTATACTTTGGGCACCAGAATGACAAAGTGATTTAAAACTTTGTATCTGCACACTTCAACACAAAACTGTAATATATTTCGATGTAATTTTATCTTGACATATTTTACATAAGAAAAAAGTCCTCGTGACAACCCAGTGTGTGAGAAGGGTCCTTCTGATGCTAATGCACTTGGGGCTCTTCCTTAAACAGCAGAGACTCTCCCCCAAAGCACATTAACCTCAGGGCCTTTGAACTCACTGTGCTCTCTGCATGAAAGGCTCTTGACCAAGATGGCCACATGGCTTGTTCTCCCTCCTTCAGGGGAGGCCGTCCTTGGTCACCCCATCTAAAATGCCAGCTCTCCTGCTAGCGCTTCTCTGCACCTTTCCCTGCTTTCTTTTGTCCTTTGCACTTGGCATGATAACACATCAGATTCTATTTATCTTCTTTGTGGTCTGCCTCACCAGAATGGAAGCTCCACGCAAGCAGAAACTTTTATCTGTTTTGTTCTTTGTTATAATTCTAGCACCCTGAACAGTCCCTGACCTGCACTAAACGTACAAACAAGATCTGTTTAGATGAATACATCTAAGAAGAAAGCTGGTTTTTGAAAACACCAGACCTGAGTTTGGCTCCAGTACTTTCCACTTACTCCTTCTGTGAATTTAGATACATCACTTCACCAAGCTCTCTGAGCCCTCAGTGTTCTCGTCTATAGCACGGGCTAATAAAACTGCTTCTCCATGTTGTAAAGAGGAGGAAGGGTGGGGGGGCTGTTACTGACACAGATGGTGGGTCTGCAAAACACATCAATTGCTCTCGTCCTTCCCAAAGACCCTGCCTGACACACAGGTGTTCCCATCCAGGATCCAACACGTGCTAACAAAGGTCCAGAAAAAAGTGATGTCAAAATAAAAGTGTATCTAAAAGAACAAGTCCCACAAATGAACAAGGAGCACAGTGTAAGCCCAGGGTGAGCTCAGTGGTGCTGTGCAGGCACCATGGTCTTCCCTCCAGAGGTACCAACAGACGGCCCCATGAAGGAAAGACCTCGCATCCCCAAGGGAGTCTGCTCTGTGGTTGGAAATCACTGCGCCCCGAAATGTTACCATGTAAACACACGCAGTGTGACAACGGCAGCATCAGAAAACCAGGCCCGTGAGCTTTAATGCGGCCCCGCCTCTCCGAGGGACTTGGCACCATCTTCCCCTCCACCCCCTGCCTCTCCCTCTAACACAATCATCTTGTCCCTGGTCCAGTGTCCTCGGCTGTATAATTGATCACCAACCGGTGACACCATCTCCTTTATGGAGGAGGACTGCCCACCGCCTTCGATCCACCTCATGGAGTATGGCTACCGATTTCCCAGAGCCCTCCTCTCTTGTTGAAAAATCACAAACTACAGGAAAAGTTCTGATTTGAAAAAAGCAGCATCTCTATTGAATCTGCACCCCTGTTCTTATCAACCTGACTGTGCGTTAGCCGCCAGCCCTCAAGCTGTCCTGCACGATGAGAAAATTATTGAAAACAGCTTTTATCTTAAACACCAGCTGGCCCAAATAGTCTGAAGTAATCCCCCCTTGGCTAGAACCCACCAGACTCCAGGTGAAGAGAGCACGTTGCCATCCTCTCGGGTAATGAGCAGGAACATGTCAGGATCCAGCGAACTTGCTTCAAAGGAAGTTCGCATGTCAGCCTCTGCAGCCGGCTGGGACAGAAATAAACACTTAGTGCAACTTGCAGGCCATCTTACCAAAACTTCAGGATGATATTCTATCAGATTTACCTCCCCTTGTATTTATTAGACCAGCTAAAACGACCTAACCATTTATAACTGGTTTACAGGAACCATCAGCATGAAGGTCTGGATATACAACCGTCGTAACTTACGTTCATGCCCACGATGCACTGAGAACCAAGATTGGAGACCAGTCTTTCCACCGGCTCGCCGTGACCCGAACCACATTGGCGAGTGATGTCATTCCCACATCTTTCCCATCCCTCGCCTCTGTTCCACAGAGAGCCTTGGTCAAAATATCGGCTGCACAGGGGCGCCTGGGTGGCTTAGTCGGTTAAGCATCGACTTTCGCTTGGGTCATGATCTCGCGGTTCATGGGTTCGAGCCCCGCGTCGGGCTCTGTGCTGACTGCCAGCCTGGAGCCTGTTTCAGTCTGTGACTCCCTCTCTCTGACCCTCCCCTGCTCACACTGTCTCTCTCTCTTTCCTAGAAATAAACAACAACAAAAAAAAACATTAAAAAAAAAATATCGGCTGCACAAAAATTGCCCAAGGGGGTTGAGACGTATTTTGTACCAACAATGTCTTCCCCTCTTGAGCTAAGGGAAGTCATTGGTGAGTCACGAAATGGAGACTTGATTTTTCTGATTCATATTCTGCTCTTCCAATTCTGACAATTTTAAGGGAAGAAAGGAATTTTCAGTCGGTGTTCAGCCAAGTTATTTGAAACATGAAAAATAGCGGAAGGTTTTTAGTTCTGACTCAGCAGCTAATTTTTGAAACGACAACAATACCTTGACATATATCAAATGGTTAACTATTATTTTAAAGACAAATACAGAACATTTTTACATGGGCTGTTTGTTTTCTTATTACTAAGTTCTAAGAGTTCTTCATACATTCTGGATGTGAGTCTTGTATCAGATATGTGATTTGCAAATAATTTCTCCCTGTCTGTGATTTTCATTCTTGTTCTCTAAAGAGTGCTTTTGAAAAAGTAAAAAGGTTGGAGCACTGCGTGGCTCAGTTGGTTAAGCGTCCCACTTCAGCTGAGGTCATGATCTCAAGGTTCAGGGGTTTGAGCCCCACGTCGGGCTCTGTGCTGACAGCTCAGGGCCTGGACCCTGCTGCGGAATTTGTGTCTCCGTCTCTCTCTGACCCTCCCCTGCTCACATTCTGTCTCTTCCTCTCTCTCAAAAATGAACATTTAAAAATTTAATTGAAGAAGAAAAACAGTTTCATTTTATAAAATATGATTTATTAACTTGTCCTTTTAGGGATCATGCTTTTGTTGTCTAAGGAATCTTGCCGAATCCATGACCACAAGGCTTTCTCCAATGTTTTTTTCTAGGGGCTTTACTGGTTTAGAGTCACATTTATGTTTATGATCTATTTTGAATTAATTTGGAGTAGAGCACAAGATATCAAAGGAAGGTCTTTCTTTTTCTTTTTTATATATGTGTATTGCCATATGTTTAAGAGTATCTTTTTTCCACTGAACCAATAATGCACCTTCGTCAGAATTCAGTTATTCATATATGTGTGGCTCTGCTCTTGCATTCTGCTTTATTCCATTGATCTGTTTATGTATCTTTACCCTAACACCACATGGTCTTGATTATTATAGCTTTATAATGAGTCTTCAAATAAGATGATTTGTCCTCCAACTTTGTTCTTTTTTTTTTAAAGTTGTATTTCCTATTTTTTTCAGTTTTTTCTTTTATTTATTTTCTTATTGAAGTGAAGTTGACATGCAACATTATATTAGTTTTAGGCAAACTACACAGTGGTCCAGCATCTATATATATTAGGAAGTGATCATGGTAATAAATGCAGTTACCAACTGTCACCATTCAAAGCTGTTACATATCTGCTATTCTATTTTTTTCATACTTGCTATTCTAGATCCTTTGAAGTTTCAAGTGAAACTAAGAATCCGTTTATCAATTTCTACTAACTAAAGGGATGCTTAGATTTTTATTAGAATTAAGTGAGATTTGGGAGATAGTCTCTGATCCACGAACATGATCTATCTATCCGTTTATTTAGGTCTCTTAGAATTTCTATGAAAATTGTTTTATAGTTTTCAGTGTACACATCTCTCACATTTTCTAAGATCTTTCCCTAAATGTTCCACATTTCCAATGGTATTGTAAATGGTTTATTTTTCTTTCAAAATCCAATTGTTCAATGTAAGAGCATGGAAATAATAATGGATTTGTATATACTGATCTTTTTTCCTATGGCCGTGTTAAACCCATTTGTTAGCTCTAGAAGTTTTCTGGTAGAGTCCACAGGATTTTCTGCATAAACAGTCATGTCATTCAGAAATATAGACCGCTTACTTTTTCCTTTATGATTAGAATGTGCTTTCTCTTTTGTGCATTGTTTGGCTGGTTACACCTCCAGTGTGATGTTGAATAGAAATGTCAGAGAGGGCATCTCACTTCTGCTCCTCAACCTAGGAAGGAAGCATCCAGTCTTTCCCCATGGAATATGATGTTTTTCATGGGCACTTTTTATCACATTGAGGAATTTCTTTCAATTCCTAGTTTGCTGAAAAAAAAATTTTAAATCAGGAGTAGATGATAAATTTTGCTAAATGAGTTTTCTGTATCTATTGGGATTATCATATAGTCTCTCTTTCTTAGTTGGTCCACATGACTGATGCTAAACAAACCTTGCATTTTGGAATAAACCCTGCCTGGTTATGATACGTTATTATTTTTAATATTGTTGTATTAGATTTGCTAAAGTATTTTCTAAAATGTTTGCATTTATGCTTATGCATGATATTTATCTGTAGCTTTCTTCTCTTGCAACATCTCTGTCTGGTTTTGGTATCATGATAATGCTGGTGCCATGCAATGAGCTGAGAAATATTCTTTTCTTAAAGTATTTGATAAAATCTTCCCCAAATGATATATGGAGGGGCAATGAACATATGAAAACATGCTCAACATCACTAGTCATTAGGAAAAAACACACACATTAAAAACCACAATGAAATGTCATTGCACTTATATTAAAATAGCTAAAGTTAAAAAAAAAAAAATGACCATACCAAAATTTCAGCAAGGATGTGGAGCACCTGGAATGCTCATTCACTGCTATTAGAAATGTAAAATGTTAGGGGCGCCTGGGTGGCTTAGTCGGTTAAGCGTCCGACTTTCGCTTAGGTCATGATCTCGCGGTTTGTGGGTTCGAGCCCCACGTCGGCTCTGTGCTGACTGCCAGCTCAGAGCCTGGAGCCTGTTTCAGCTGTGACTCCCTCTCTCTCTGACCCTCCCCTGCTCACGCTGTCTCTCTCTCTCTCTCTCTCCTAGAAATAAATAAAAATATTAAAAAAAAATAAAGAAATGTAAAATGTTTTAAAAAAAAACTGTAAAGTATTACGAACACTTCGGAAACAAATGTGGCTGATTCTTCCAAGGTATAATACAACTAGCATGTGACTCAGTCATTCTACTGTTGTACATGTTTACCCAAGAGAGCTGAAAGCATACATTCTTATGAAGACTTGTACGCAAATATTGATACTAGCATTTTGTAACTTAATAAAAATTGGAAACAACTCAAATGCACATCAGTAGGTGAACGGATAAACAGGCTGGTACATCCGTGCATTGACATATTACTGAGCAATGAAAAGAATGAATTACTAATAACACCACAGCTCGGAATAATCTCATAGTGCCTGTTTTGAGTGAAAGAACCAGACAAAAGTAGTATGCATACTAGTTATGATTCCATTTTTGTAAAACCATAAGAAAATGCAAACTAATCTAGAGTAACAGAGGGACAGAAAGCAGAGGAGTGGGCCAGAGTCTGGAAGGGAGCGGAATCCAGCAATGATCAATATGTTCCTTTCTGGACTGGGGTCCTAATTTTACAAGTGTTTCCATACACCAAAACTTGATCAAACCATGCACCTTAAATGTATGCAATCTGATGAATGTCAACAATACCTTATAATGCTCTTACTGATAAATAAATACTGTATATAAAGATTTATTTTTTTGTATAATATCTACAAGTCTTTGCTGAGCAAATTTAATGTGTACTTATTGCATATTTGGGAAGAATTAAGAAAGTGCCAGAAGAAAGTGAAAATGATCAATCATTAAACTTCTCTAAACTAACCACCTTTAAGAAATTCTATCTACTTTCTCTTCTTTACTTGTATATACATTTTTTCCCTACAACTTTAATACTCTTATGTAACCTACTCTTTTAACTTAATAAACTAAGCTAAGCATTTCATCACATCATTAAATCTCCTACAATGCAGTTTTTAATGAGTTCATCATGTACTGCTATTTATTAAGCCAATGTCTTGTTAGATCTGAAAGTTGTTCCTAATTTCTGCTTTGAAAAATACTATAACAAACATCTTTATGTATATAATTTGGAACATCTCTAATTATTTTATAGCATACTACTTAAAAAGTTATATTATGTTTAGAAAAAATAGAATTGCTTAGTCAAAATATGTATAAGGTCTTATAAATCTCTTTGTCCAGTGTGCCAAATTTCAGGAGGGTTTATTTTTAACAGAATTTGTACTTTTCCTTATTAAAAATCAATGCATATCCATCATTTTATATATATTCAGTGTCACACACATCCAGGAAAAATAAAAAGTTTATTTTTCAGAAAAAGAAAATGATACAGTTGATTTAGGTTTGTTTTATTATTTACTGAAAATCAAGACAGCATGTTAGAAAGGTCAACTAGGTTTTAAGAGTTGTGTATCATAGACCCAAATACCAAGAAGCAGTTTCAAGATCTATTTGGTGTCCTTATTGCTACTTTTATTTATTTTTAAAAATTTTTTAGTGTTTATTCATTTTTCAGAGAGAAAGAGAGAGAGACAGAGAATGAGTAAGGGAGGGGCAGAGAGAGAGGGAGACAAAGAATCCGAAGCAGGGTCCAGGCCCCGAGCTGTCAGCACAGAGACCCACTGTGGGGCTCGAACTCACCGACCAGGAAATCATGACCTCAGCTGAAGTTGGGCGCTTAATCGACTGGGCCACCCAGGGACCCCATCTTATTGCTATCTTTTTAATTGCTGTAAAACACTCAAAAGGCTCACAGTGTTAGCGCGACTTTCGTTAGAGGTGTCTACGGACCAGGCGACAGGGACAGGGACTTCATTTCCTTTAGTCAGCTGTGATTTTCTCAGGACTGGCAGGAAGCGATAATTGATCCTCACGGAGCACGCACAAAGACAGCGGAGGTACACGCGAATAAATTAGCCTCAAGGCTTCAGGCTGAGGTGCTAATTGGCTTGGGCTGTTTCTTCTTAACTTGATCCCTCAGACCTGACTTCACCCGGCGACCCACTCAGATTCTGCTCAAGTGCCCCCCCAGCCCCCAGGGGAGGGGGAAGAAGTCACAGGCCCCTCTCTTCTCCTTGAAGAGCTGCATTCATCTTTAATTTAGTGCCTTTGTTTCATCCGCCAAGGGGCTGAGGGAGGGAAGGAGGTGCAGGAGGCAGAAGGGCAAGTCAGCCAGGTCTCAGTGGCCATCTGTTCCACCTGTTGCCGTGGGTCTGGCTTTCTAGAAGGTGCTGTGAGTGCCATCAGAGTAGCCTGAGAGGAGGGTGTCTTGGGAGCCATCCTCCAGCACGTCCGGCACACAGAGCGCAAAATCCGGTCCTCCTGGTGACCTGGCCTCCTTGGCTGCCTGTCCCTGTCCAAAGAAGTTTGCACGCCATGGCCCCCAGTGATCTAACAGCCTGGACCAACCTCCTCTACTCTTCTGGAACATACTCGTCAGAACCTGGTCTGTGTGCATGGGTGCCTCTGACTGTCTGAGCAGTGACCAGAAATCATTCCAGTGTCCATGTGCACATGCGGCCTGCTTTGCACCTGATCCTGCAGCAGGCGGTCTATGACAGAAGGCAGGGAACTGAGGAGGGAAAGCCCCAGAAGACCCTTTATGGGTGACAATGAAAGCAGTTGTCCAAAACTAACCCCAGGGTGACATAAAACACCTGCTCTGCTTCAGCCGCCCTGGAGTGAGAGTGAAGTTAAGTACCAATATGGGGGCAGGGGCGTCCCAGTTGGGGTCCTGCGGGGGTCAAGGCGAATGCTCCCAGCCTTCGGTACAATAGAGGATGCCCTTGGGAGAGTCAACACGCCGGACAGGAAGACTATGTCAAGGCCGGGTCTTAACAGCCACACTAAAGTGCACCCACTTGCTGCTTTGCCGTAAACAGAGGAAGGAGGAAGAACGTGTGCATTTTCTCCGGTTGAGTCTCAGGCTGGCAGCGGAGGGCAGCCTCCAGATACAGATGCTCGGGGCACATAGATTCTGTCTCCGAGGAATGGTCACCTTCCTGGTGTTGCTGCAGAGACGTGCATTTACATTTCCTGTTCCCCACAGTCCCACGTGGGTACAGACACAGGATGCTGTGTGCAATTAGGCCAAGGCAGAAGAAAACAAGCCCACTTTGCCCCTTTCTTTCAAGCTGTGTGTTTCGTCTCTATATTGAGCACTCAGAAAGGGCTGTGATTTATTTTTTTTTTCCTTTTTGGATCATTCTGCTCTGGTTGAGCTAATTTAACAACTTTATTTGAATCTTTTATTGAAGGTGAATTAGACAGGATATTTATGCAACTGTAATAGCCCTGAATCAGGTTTTTCTAAATTTACACTTGAAAAGATGTACAGAAATTCCTTGTGGCTCTGTAGAAAGTTCCCATTGTATGAGCCGTGCAATTACAACAGGACCTGATTTGAGAGGAGACCCAGAGACAGCAGTGGAGAAGGACTGGAGGTCTCAAAAGACAAAAAGAAAGAAGTAGTGGGTAATTTCAATACAGCAAACTTCCCAGCTCCCGGACACACTTGAATGGTATAAAATAGGCCAGTGCTGCCCTTGGGTCAGCGAGCTCTGCTCCCACCAACTTCCAGGGAGCCCTGTTCATCTTGCTCAGGGCAAGGCATCTTGGATTGCTCAAGTCTGAACTGGGGCACACTGGCTGATCCATGTCTAAACCTCCAGTACTTGACCTGGACTTGACCTGGATGGCTTTTCGGTCACCACAGTCCACAGCATTCAGCCCAGCATGGCCGTGATAAGGGAGTTGACATAGACCCGGCATTGGGTGCCATCCGTGATCATCCCAGCTGGGAAGTGGGTCGGAGTCAGCCCCTGCTTGGGTCCCTCGGCCTCTGCGGGACCCCAGCCACAGCTCACGCCCCTGGGTTAGTGCTGCCTGCACCACTCCAGACGCTGCAGAGCTTTGATTGGATTCGTACGTGAAATTTATCACAGGTGCGGCAAGAGACTATTATAAAGACTTCCTCTTTCCTTATGTGTTGCCTAGTTTCCCAGCCTAGAGCTTTGGTCTTAGAGATCTGAGGGTCTACATTTAATGGCCTGCCTTCCTGCACCCCAGAACCCTTCTCGAAGCCCACGAACTGGAACGTTCTTCACAGCCCCACCCCCCCACCCCACAGCTCTTTCCGCCCCCCTGACCTCATTTCCAAGTTGGATTCTAGGCAGCATGACGTTCTGTAATGGAGCCCTTGCTCCCGGGACCTCCTGGGACCGGCCAGCCAAACCTCAACATTGTTTCTGCCGTTCCTGTGTCTTCTTCTACCCTGGTACCTGCTGCGAAAGCAGCCCCCAGACCATGCACACTCTCCCTGCCCCCCCAGGCTGCTCCCTCCAACGGCCTTGCCGAGGAGCGAAGGGCCTTACCTCTGGTGCCTGTGCGAACCTGGCAGTAACTGTACCTACGGGAAAAGATGTAAGCCTGGGACATCCGAGGGGCACGTACTGATGCAGCTTTGGAAACAGCAGGCCTCGCTTTGTATCTCTGTTGCCAGATTAAAGATAAGCCGCTAAAGGAAACCAAGCTGGTAGGATGGGTGTTTTCTAGTCCACCGATGGAAGAAGGCCTAGGGGAATCTATCCTGCATCTCTCATGTGTGAAGTGACACACAAATAAAACCGTGTGTCAGTTAAAATGCCACTGGGTGATCCTCAAGTTAGGAGAACTCAGGAACCCCAGAGTCGGCCAAGTAGCCGTGGACCTACTCTGTGTATGGTCTCCTCCCTTGGCTTCCCCAACACTGCTCTCCCTCATTCACAACCTCAACTGTCTCCTTTTTCTGGCTCCTTCTCCTCTGCCCACACTCCAGTGTCTTCTTCCTCAACCTTGACTGCCTTCTCTGTCTACACCTAAGGTTCGCCCATCCCTATGCCCTCACAGCCTTCCTTGGCTCTAGCTCTGGGTTTGGGGCTCCTGTGGGCGGAGTCCCCCGACATCGCCAATATCAACTTCAGTACCTGCCACCATGCGGCTAGTCTCTCTTCTCTCCATCAGGTCAGTGGTCCCCACAGCCTGTTAGACGCAGGAGGGTGACAGACTGCTGTCCCCCCTCCCCTTCTCCCACGTTGGGTCGGTAACCAAGCCTGGCTAGTCCTCCCTGCAAGATGCCTCCCCATGGTCTCCTCCCTTTCTGTCCTGGCCTTGGATCAGATGCTCATATCATGTCACTGTAATGACTACCCTGGCCTTAAATCAATCCCCAGCCTCCACTCCCCTGCTATAAACTTCCACCAGAATTATTTTCCCAACATGTCCCGTCCATACTCAAAACTGCCCAGAGAACCCCCTTCCCATTCTTCAGAATGAAATGCGTGTTCATGGTCATGGCCTTGCAAGCCTTTCCCGGGACCCTGGCATTCCTCTTCAACTCTCCAATTAAAAATGCTTTTTGAAATTAAATAACCCCTTTTATTTTAGAATAGTTTTAGAATTACTGGAAAGTGTGAAGAGTGCCATGGGCACAGCCTTCTCCCAGTTGCCTGCCTTGCATCTTATTTTGCCAAGGCCCTTTGGGAAAAAGCGAAGTCAACAAAGGAACCTTCTTTTAACTAAACCTCAGACTTTATTGAGACTCCTAGTTTCTCCCTCTTCCAGGCTCTCACCCAGGCTCCCACTCACCTGCCACATTTCTCCAGTGTCCAATCACTTCCTTGTGGTTCATAACCTAACAGCCTGGAGGGGATTGGTCAAGCCTCCTGCGGAGTGTCCTGTATGGGCTTCCCGATGTTTCCTGGTTAGACTGGGATGAAGGATCTGGGAGAAGGACAGCGCAGGGTCAAATGCCCGCCTCATCGCTTGACACCACAGGTGTGTGATGTCCACAGGTCAGTCTTCATCAGGTCATGTGGTTTCCGCCGGGATTCTCTACACGTCACTATTTTTCCCTTGTGGACTCCATTCTTGGGATATGATACACCCTCCAGCCCAAGATGTTGCCCAGCAGGACTCCCATTGCCTCTAAAGATGCCGAATTGACAGCAGACATTAAAACTCCTTGCCTTTGTGGGGAAGGAGTTCTGCCCCTGCTCTGGTTTCCATGAGGACTACTCCCCACCCCCCAAGGACTCCCCACCATGGCGGGCGGGACATGGCCAATGATGGCGTCTGCTTAACTTGGCCCTTCTCCTCCTTCTCTTGGAGGTGCCGTGTGCAGAGAAAGCATGTGCTGCTTCCTCCCTAGGCCCGAGCTAACAGGGGCCACATCTCTGCAAGAGAAGAGGTCCCTGGGGGCGCCCGGGTGGCTTAGTCGGTTAAGCGTCCGACTTTCGCTTAGGTCATGATCTCGCGGTTCGTGGGTTCGAGCCCCGCGTCGGGCTCTGTGCTGACTGCCAGCTCAGAGCCTGGAGCCCATTTCAGAGTCTGTATCTCCCTCTCTCTCTGACCCCTCCCCTGTTCACGCTGTCTCTCTCTCTCTCCTCCAGAAATAAAACATTAAAAAAAAAAAAAAAAATAAAAAAAAAAAAGAGAAGAGGTCCCTGTAATTCCAGGCCCATTGCTGGGGAGACCTTGGTGCTGTGTGCATGTGGGAACTAGAGCTGGCCCCAGAGCCGCTTTCTGACTCCCCCTTTGGTTTCCTTCCTCTGAGCTCTAAACTCGGGCAGGAAAGCAGAGGTGGGGGTGTAGAATCCCTCAGAGCCTAACCATCTCTCTGGAGCCAACAGTTCTACTTTCAGGGCTTGTCTTAGGAAACAGGAAGGGCTGAGATAGAAAATTCATGTTCAAGAATGCGCACCTCCAGTGCTATTTATGGCATGTAAAATGTGGGGGCACCTGTCATCCCCCAAGCCACACACGCAGCAAATTACTGAATCCTGGGCACTGTGCCCTTATGTGGCTCCTGTCTGCCACTCTTTCCACTTATGACCGGCTTAAGGCTCACCATCCTTGCCCTTCCTCCACATCCCTCTGGGATCCCTGACTCCATGTCCCCCTCTATCTGTGCTGCACCCTGCAGGCCAGGGTCCCTCTTGAGCTCACCTAGCTACCCACCTGCCCTGTGGGACACCGTCAAATCTCTCCACTGTCTGAACTTGACAGAGTCTAATCCACGGGGCATGGCTGCATGGCCCTCCGTGACTCAGCCACGGGGTGAGACCGGCCAAACACCCATTTTTCCGATATCTCTTGTGACGAGGAATTGCAGGAAAGCCTCCCTAATGACATTTTTCACGTTAATGATTGATTATATGTTCCTCTGTATATTTTCCTATTTTTTCCCCATAAATTTTCCACTAGGAGCTTTGTAGTAATTGCTTTTATACTAAAGAAAACGTTTTTTTATTTTAAATTCAATTTAGTTAACATACACTGTAATCTTGGTTTCAGGAGAAGAACCCAGTGATTCCTCTCTCACCTATGAAAACATTTTTTAAAGAGTTAACATGACCTACTTGGAGGGAATATAAGGCATTTTTAATGCAATCGCTTAAAAATGTTTTTGAAGTAAGTAACATACGGCGTTATATTAGATTCAGGGAGATGATATAGTGATTCAACAGCTCCATACGCTTCTCAGGGCTCATCGCTATCAGGAACACCCGCTCCCCTCCCCTGTTTCACCCATCCTCCACCCACCTGTCCTCGGACTGAAACACATATTAATGGTAAAAACAAACACCCTTGCCTTAGCAGCTACTGAGGTGCAGCCCAAAGTCCAAGTGGCAATTATAGAAAATATGTGGTTGCTGTTTCACATGCAAAATTTGACACTCGGCAGAGAGTGGTGCAGGTTTTGACCTCTCGCTTGGAATTGGGGCTCTGCGCACCCCAAACGTCCTCCCGCCCACCCGCTTTCACGATAACGTGGTGCACGGGCACCGTCACCCTTCCCTCTCAGTGCCTCCTGGTTTTACTTTGCTCTGTTCGCTTTCAGTCTTGCTTCCAAGGGCCTTCCGCGACGGCCGCCATGGCGTGTGGCGCCTGAGCTCGCCTGCACCCGCAGGTCACCCCTCTGACTTCCTGCTCTTTCTGCTGCCTCTGGAAGAGTCCTGCATCTGGAGAAGGATGCCCCTGGCTCGTGTCTGCTTCTCGGGCAGCCTGCCTGGGACACAGGTCAGCGGTAAGCAGGGGCCCAAGGGAACTTGAACAAAGGCTCCGTCTGCTCCCCACAGTGAACCTGCCCACCCAGCCTCCTCCATCCATCAAGGGGCATGGAGCTGGAAAAGAGATGCCATGTAGAGAGGGGGCGAGGAACGCCATGGGGCGGATTTCGGGGTCTGGTAAAAGCCAGTTTTAGACTGAGAGATCAGATCGCCGATGGCAGCCATCTGGGTCTTGACTGTACCATGGCGCTGCCTTCTTCATCGTGCTGAGTCGCAAAGGAGCCACTAGCCACTGGGGGCTCCTCACGTTTAGAGAAAACTAAACAAAGGTAAAACGTAGTTCTGTATAAGTTTCCTATTGTTGCTATAACAAAGCACTCCGAACTTGGTCAGAGGCCACCCAGATCTCACGGCCGGCCACGGCCTGCTGGAGGTTCTGGGAGAGAACTGCTTCCTGCCTGCTTCCAGCCTCTGGGGTCCCCATGTTCCTGGGCTCCTGGCTGCTCTGTCTTCAAAGCCCTGGATGGCTGGTGGAGGCCCTCTCACCCGGCCCCACGCCGACAGCCTCCTCTGTCCCCCTCGCACCTTGAAGGGCCCTTGTGATTGCGTTGGGCCCAGCTAGAGAATTCCGGACAATCTTCCACGATAAAGTCAGTTCATCAGCAACTTTTATCCCATCAGCTTCCTCAGTCTACCTTCACCACGTAGCTCATTTCATCACCAGCCAGTAGGACAGGTGCATCTCTGGGGAGGTCACTGCTCTGCCTGAGCCACACTTCGGTGGCTCAACCCCCGGGTGGCTAGCAGCCACCAGATTGACGGGAGCAGATGCGTGCCACCCCGTTATCGCAGAAAACTCTAATGGACACCCCCAAGTAACTCGTGCAAACTGCTCCCCCGCTCCTTCCAGCCTCACCCCTGCAGCCCGCCCCTGCCAGGCCTGCAGGAACCACCTTGCTCTGCTGGAGACAACAGTGCATGTGCAGGCTTGCTGTGGGCAGGCGCCCTGCGGGAGGAGAGACCCTCGGGCCCTGCAAAGGGGCTGAGCCGGGAAGGGATTGGTACGTGGAAGAAAGCCGACCCGCTTCTCCTCTTTAACCTTAGACGTTTCCGTTGCTATGGTTAAACTTCGCTTGAAGAATAACAGAGGAGACTGCTGACACTTCGCCTGGACCCACGGGACGGATTCTGAAGATGTCATGGCGGGAAGGATCCCAAGTCCCCGAGCAGTGCTCGGAATACTGCTCGGAATCCGGTAAAATTGCAAACATATTAAGAACTAAACTTGTCTCACTTATCGTCATCTCTGAGACTACTTCCGTGATTAAGAACTTCATAACGTCATTATAAATAAAACTTCGGTCACATTTGAGTCTCGTCCTTCGTGGTGGCTGGAAAGACATGTTTTCAGTCCTGCACTTCGGTCTGGAGGGAATAGATGATGAGATCATGGAATCAGAGCTGGTGAGCCTAATTAATATACAGCAAGTCCCACGAACACTGACCTGGTCTGCCCAGCACGGCCACCCGGACCAGACGTGCTGACTACACCGGGCAGAAAGGGACATTGGCTACTAGGTCCCTGGGCTCGCTGGTCACAAAGGTAGAGGCTCTTCAGTTCTGAAACGCACCATCACCTTTGCAGCCCTTCGGGTGGGGACCCCTCTGCCGAGGAAAAACAGCCCAGCAAGGGGCTGGCATGAGCCCCTCAACACTGTGGGACTGGTAGACATTAGGGAGAAACCCAGAGGGACAGCAAGGGGGTGGCAGAGCAGCCACTCGTGAAACCCACACACAGAATGGCCACATTTCACTTCCAAGAAAGGGAAGCCGGGAAGAAGACACAGCAGCAGAGCCATCGTGCGGAGCGGTGCCGACAGACGTGCACAAACCGTCACCTCCGGAGCGGCTCTCCGGCGTGAGCCCCACTGCAGGCAAGGTTGCAGATATTTCTCGACCTCTGATCCTTAAAAAAAAAAGACAGCAAAGTTCTCCGTCTCAAAGGCATTAGGAACAGGACAATTTCAAACAGATAACCGATTTCTTTCTCCTTTCCTCAGTGGAAGGGTACACTGAACCTCTGAGCATCCCCTGAGCAGGCAGCTCAGGGAATCCTGGTAAAACTCAGAGACGTGGCTTTATTCCTATCACCTCCAAGTCCTCGTACAGCAGAACCCAACCCCCAGGCTCCAGCAAGCTTTCGTCTCCTGCGCAAAGGACACCAGGTGACAGGTGCGAAGTTCGCAGACCACTGTGAACAGCTCCATCCCTTCTGTTAGAAAAGTACAACTCGGGTGGATGTGTTGCGATAGCTCTGCACTTCATCTTCCTGTCTATAGGCATCATGCACCTGACAGCGCCCCCCACCCCCACATGAGTCCAGGCTGTCCAGCTGGAGCCGGGCCCCCAGTCACCGCCCCCTGCACCTCACGGCCCCCTGCCCCACACGGCCTGCGCGTTACCAGGCTTGGCTGTGTTCGGGTGTGGGGTGTCTGCCAGGAGACCTTGTCCTCCTCATGAAGGTGAACACAGCCTCGGTGTGCACATCAGAAGTGGCGACACCCAGGATCCTCTCCCTCAGAGGAAGGGACATAGCTCGGTGGTGGCGTGGCCTGGGGAGGGAGGCGGAGCCACAGCATGGGCCCTGCACCAGGTGAGAAGCCGGGGGTGGGGGAGACCTTGGGGGGGTGCTGCATCACAAGGCGGGGGTGGACCCGGGGGTCTCCCAGGTAGTCTCACGGCCCCATGCTGTCAGCTTTACTGCTTGTGAGGCTGGAGCTCACGTGGCCAAGGCCGGGTGGGGGGCACTCACCCATTGGAGGCATCTGCTCGCTCAGTGGGGCACAAGAGCGTGGAGCGAGTGAGAGTGAGGCCAAGGTGGAGAAGATCTGCTGGGGGGCAGGGGGCAGAACAGCGCCCTGTCCCACCGAGCTCCATAGTGACAAAGACGGTCCTCGACCAAACTCTAGACGGGCTCCTCTGAGCCTTCTGCTCCCTGAAGCCTCATCCCCGGGCCTCGACCTGCCCAGCCCGCTTTTGGGCAGAATCCCACTAAATCCGCTGAGCAAGAATCCCTCACCTCTGATACCTGATTGGGTCCCTCAACATCGCTTTAGGTGTTTGTGTCCTTAGTCCGCCTTTGGCAAGAGTCCTATTAAGCCTGTTTAGCAAGAATCCCCTACCCTGGATGTCCCCTCATGGCACCTGCCCATCCCTGACACTCACTGGCCCGTGGCGGAGAATCCCGAGCTGCCTCTGCCGTATCTGCAATGGGGGTCATCTTACTGAGGCCCCCTGTCACCCAAGTACTGAGTAAGCACTGTCTCTACTGCCTGTAGCCAGGGTGTGCTCCATTCTCTAGCCTCCTCAGCCTCTCTGCCCTCAGCATCCCCTACTGCGTGGACAGAAGCAGCCTGGGGGGCAGGCGTGGGCAGGAAGAAGCCACTAGTCTTCCTGAACCTTCCTGTTCCCTGGGGCCCTATGTTCCGAGTCCTGACCTGGTGCCATTCTACTCCTGCCTAGGTCCACAAAACTTAAATGTCTCTCTGTTCTCCGCCCTTTACTGATATTCTATGCAACTGAAGCTCCAATGCGAATCCTGCCTTGCCTCTGTTTGAACAAGGTTCATTGTCTTTATTCTATATGAAACTGTTATTTACACGTCGGTGGTTCTGGTTCTCAGGGAAAAATGTCTCAAATAACACTAAGTAGCCCTTAAGTTATAAGTTGTCTCCAGCTGATCTTTTTAAAAATGCGGGTCTGTGTCACTACCTTTGAAAAGGCAAAGGAGGAGGGCAAATAAAGTTGTGTTACAGAGAAAGTAACCTGAAGCCTGACCCTTGCAAGAATACCAGCTAACCTTGTCACCACATGTAAAAATGACCCTCTCTTTTAAAGAGTCTGTAATCCAGGGGCGCCTGGATGGCTCTGTCACTTGGACGTCTGACTTGATTTCGGCTCAGGTCATGATCTCACGGTTGGTGAGATGGAGCCCCATGTTGGCCTTTGCACTGACAGCGAGAAGCCTGCTTGAGATTCTCTCTCTGCCCCTCCCCTGCTCATGCTCTCTCTCTCTCTCTCTCTCTCTCTCTCTCTCTCAAGATAAACATTTTTAAAAAGGTATCTGTAATCTGAATACTTAAGGCACATAACATATTCACGGTGAGAACAAATGTGTCCCCTTCAGCAAACATTACAGTAAACCCTATCTCACTTCAGAGGCGGGCTGTCAATGGAGTGCAGACAACCACCAAAAAAATATGTAACAGGTGTAAATGAGGGAAAATAAAATAGACCAAGAACCGCCGATCCCACGAATGTCACCACGCTCAGGAAGGTACGTATCATTAGGAATCAGTATCACACCCTGTTACAGGTGGAGGTTGAAATGTAACAGGAAAAAGAGCTCAGGGATTCAGACACCACATGAGGCAACGAAGAAAAAAAGAAATAAAAATAAGAAAACTCCAGAGCCTCATGTGTTACCAGGAGACTTTCAGTTAAAAGAGAAAATCAAGAGCTTTCAAACATCAGATTGCTGGCTGCATATCAAGAAGGGTATTAACATATTTTCATTGAGACTGTGCTCTGTACCTCATACAAAGTACCCATTCCTGAGAGACTGACACCCTTGAATGGAGTCATAATAACCAGTCAGTTGTACTTTACGCACACTAAATAAAATATTAACAAAGGGTTAAGCACATAGGCTTAGGAACAATGATGTATGAAATGCCCACGTGGAGACCACAGATTTCTTTAAAAACGCATGTAATACACAGACTGTCACAACACTGACTACACTTCCATTCCTCCAAGCTGCTCTGACGCTCAGCTTATAATTATGCAGAATCACAATCTCCTTATGTTGCTGAGACAGCACCAGCTTTTTATTTTTTTTTTTTTAATTTTTTTTTTTTAATTTTTAAATTTATTTATAGGAGAGAGAGAGAGAGACAGCGTGAGCAGGGGAGGGTCAGAGAGAGAGGGAGTCACAGACTGAAACAGGCTCCAGGCTCCGAGCTGGCTGTCAGCACAGAGCCCGACGCGGGGCCCGAACCCACGAACTGCGAGATCATGACCCAAGCGAAAGTCGGACGCTTAACCGACTAAGCCACCCAGGCGCCCCCAGCACCAGCTTTTTAAAATTCTTTTTCTTCTTTTTTTTTTTTTTTTTACACCACCAGCCTTTTTAAGACTTTCTAGTAGAAGGCTCGAGTGGCTGAGATTGACCTCTAAAAGTATGTACCAAGTTCCAGCAACATGCCCGTTTCTACAGTGATTCCAAAAACGTGAGGGCAGCATTTTCAGAGTTTGTGACCAGTTGGATAGTTGTCGGCAGAGAGGGACATCAGAGGTGACATCCCCACACGGTTTATGGAGGCTGTAGGGGAGAGGGGTGTGGTGGTCTGCTCGCACTGAGGGGAAAGGTGGTTCCCCACAGGACAGGTCAGCGCCTCCCCTGTGCAGCCGCGGCGGGAAGGTGGTTTTTCAGCAGAAGGAGGGAATGGCTCACATGCAGTGTGTGTGTGTGTGTGTGTGTGTGTGTGTGTGTGTGTGTGTGTGTGTGTGCACGCACATGTGTAGGGGCTGTGTTACTCGCAAGGATGTCATGAAAGACTTGAGCTGATTCCAAACTCAAATTGGACAACAGCACAAGAGAAAAAGGAATTTTCTACTGGAATTTCAAGGCAGACTCACGGGGCCCCGCTGTTTGAAACAGGTGGAAGTGAGGGATACTCTATGCGGCCAAGCAGGACGAATGGTGAAACCATGAAACAGAGGGAAGGGATCCTACAGAACACGAGGTCCTTCTATCTGGGCAAGAATTTGAGAGTCAAAACCAAACTAGTCCAGGTTTGGTCTATAAGTCAGTGCAGTTAAACTTTCTTTAGTAGAACAAGGAAGTTGGGGTAGAGTCAGGAAGCGGGAGGGGAGCAAGAGCACCTTCGAGAAACTGTAGAGGGTTTAATAAGTCAAAGAGCCAGGCTGTGACAATGCAGATGGAGGCACACAGGTGAGTGACGCTCCAGAAATCCTCACAGAGAAGGGGGCTGGGTCAGGCCAGCGGAACACAGTGGCGGGAGCCCCTGACTTTGGATGTTGGCTCACCTGCAACCTCAGACAGAGGTAAGGTCTTCTAGAGATGACTTCACCGCAAACAAGAGGCTGAGGAGGGATGGGATCATCAGAGAAGTCACCTTGGAATAAGCAGTTTGTTAAACCCACGTCAGTTGAAAGGGACGGGATAGTGTCACTGGCCTGGGATTAGACTCGAGTCCTGCCATTTACTGGTGTTGAATCTCTACAAGTTCTGTAGCTTCTTCTTTTTTTTTTAATTATTAAAAAAATTTTAATGTTTTATTGATTTCTAAGAGAGAGAGAGAGCATGAGCAGCGGAGGGTCAGAGAGAGAGGGAGACACAGAATCTGAAGCAGGCTCCAGGCTCTGAGCTGTTAGCCCAGAGCCCGACGCGGGGCTCGAACCTACAAACTGTGAGATCATGACCTGAGCCGAAGTTGGACACCCAACCGACTGAGCCACCCAGGCTCTCCTGTAGCTTCTGAGCTTCCATTGGTCAGGACTAATCACACCCCCGTTCACAGTGTTATTGTGAGGACTGATGTCATTTTATTTGCACAATGTCCAGCCCACGATCCGTGCTCAACAAATCTATCTGTTAAGGAAAATATAGCCTAGAAAGAAAATCTGATCATAAACAGGACAGAGACTCTCCAGGGAGTCCAGATAAGTGAGCTCAGCTGAGGCGACCCACGTTCACCCCCAGGGTGGGCACTGGCCTTCTTGTGCATCCAGAGTCCTCCTCACCTGCAGGACTGGCTGCAGAATTAAGGGGGCTCAGGGGCGCCTGGGTGGCTCAGTCGGTTAAGCGTCCAACTTCGGCTCAGGTCATGATCTCACAGTTCATGGGCTCGAGCCCCGCACTGGGCTCTGTGCTGACTGCCAGCTCAGAGCCTGGAGCCTGTTTCAGATTTTGTGTCTTCCTCTCTCTCTGACCCTCCCCTGCTCACCTCTCTCAGAAATAAATTTAAAAAAAAAAAAAGAATTAGCGGGGCTCAGGACAGGGCCTCTTGTTCAAAATTATTGAGAAGTTTAAGACAGAGCAGAGGCCAGTCCAGGTAGGTAAATAGAGTAAAAGCAAACGGACGAAATTCAACAGTGACAATTAAAAGTTACAGAGTTCAATTTGAAATCCAACTACATGTTACATATAAAGGGCACATCTGAACTTAGAGACCCAGAAAGGATGGAAGTAAAACTACAGGAAGGTGTAAATACGCAAATGCTGATCAAAGGAGCACTGAGCTCACTGTATTGATAGCAGTGAAAGCTTTAAGGCAAAAAACATTTTAGGCCCAGAGAAAGTCACTACAAAATAATTTTGTAAATCCGTTCAGTGAGAGCATGTAATAGTTCTAACCTCTGAGAAGCTTGTAAACTGTTCCTAAATATTTAAATAAAGTATTGACAGATATACAGGGAGGAAATAAAAATCTATCTGTACAATGTGTCTTTCAACACTGTTCTCAATTACCGTTGGCTCAAACAGGGAGAAATTACCAACGGTATAGAAGGGCTGAACAATACAATCGATGGATAATTTTTATTTTTTAATGTTTTATTCCTTTTTGAGAGAGAGAGGCAGAGCGTGAGCAGGGGAGAGTCAGAGAGAGAAGGAGACACAGAATCCAAAGCAGGCTCAGGGCTCTGAGCTGGCCGTCAACACAGAGCCCGACGTGGGGCTCGAACCCACGAACCATGAGATCATGACCTAAGCCGAAGTCAGACGCTTAACTGACTGAGCCACCCAAGTGCCCCAAATTGATGGATAATTTTACGTCAATGTACCCGGACTCAGGATGCTGGAGATCTGGTAAAACATTATGTCCAGGTGTGTCTGGGGGTGCTTCTGATTCAGCAGATGGAGTAAAGATCTGCCCTCAGCAGCGTGGGCACACACCATCCAGTCCAGCGAAGGCCAGAATGGAACAGGAAATAGAGGAAGGCTGAATTCTCTCTCTCTTTTCTGCAGCTGTGACATCCATCTTCTCCCTCAAACATCAGACCTTCTGGTTCTTGGGCTTTCGGATTCCAGGACCCTTACCATCAGCTTTCCTTCTCAGGTCTTCGGGACTCCCACTGAGCCACACCATCAGCTTTCCTTCTCAGGTCTTCGGGACTCCCACTGAGCCACACCATCAGCTTTCCTGTGTCTCCAGCTTGCGGACCACAGACCGAGGGACTTCTCTGCCTCCCTAACTGCGTGAGCCAACTCCTCTAATAATTCTCCCTTTGTAGATATCAGTATCTCTTATTGGTCCTGTCTCTCTGAAAACCCCTGACTAATACGGCAATTAACCAGCATGTTTTAGTGGACTTTATAGAATGCAGCACCTTCCAATTAAAGAATTACATTGATCTCAAATGCAAATAAGATGTTCACAAAAATTGGCCATGCACTGAGGCATAAAACAAGTCTCCACGGAGCTCACATAATTTGTGCTGAGCAGATCATGTTGCATGACCAGGATGCAGTTGAGTTAGAGGTCAACAAGGAAAGGGAAGGAAAAGGCCTGTACGTACTCAAAAAATAAAAGATCCACTTAAAAAAATTTAAGTTTTTTATTTTGAGAGAGAGTGGGGAGGGGCAGAGAGAGAGGGGGAGAGAGAGAGAGAGAGAATCCTCTTTTAATGACTTTTTAAATGACTCGTGGGTGAAAGGAGAAATTGAATATAGAAACACTGAGAAATGAATGACAATGAAAATACTTCATGAAAAAGTGTGAGATGCAAAGAGAGTAACACAGACAAGATTTTACTCTTATTCTTTTATTAAAAAGAAGAGAGTTTGGGCGCAAGGAGTTAAGTATCCAACTTCAAAAGTGAGAAAGCGAATCATTGAACAGACCCAAATCAAACAGATGTGAGGAGATAATAATGTGGGAACGGAAATCAATTAAATAAATAGTCCACAGAGAAGAGACAGTCAAACGTTGATTTTGGGGAAGCTTAATAAAATGGATAAACATCTAGTAAAAGTGAATAAGAAAATAAGAGAAAAGGTAAAGATAAGCCATCAAGAAGGAAAGATCTAACTCCACATTCAACGCAGATTTAAATAAAACATACACAACTTTACACCAACAAATTTGGAGACGTGAAATCGAGAAATTACAGAAAAATGTAACATGCCAAAACTGAATCTAGACAAAAGTCTGAAAGCATCAAGAATACCAAATAAACTGAAGTAGTAGTTAAAAATGTTCCTACAGAGAAAATACCAGGCGTATGTGGTGTTATAAGAAAGTACTACCATACTTGTAATCTTATGCAAATTCCCCCAGAGCATAGGAGAAAAAAAAAAAAGTATTCCCCGGGTATTCATGAGACCCATACACCTTGACAGTCAAGTTAAAACAGGAATGGTGCATTTAAAAAAGCAAACACAGAAAGAAAAAAAATGACAGGCCAAACTCACTCTCAAGCCCTGTTTCAATATCCTTTAAATAAAATATTAGCAAACTGAACCCAGCAGTATATAAAAAAATGATAATCCATATGTATACAGGGTACTTTCAGCAGCAATTGAAGTAGGATTTGATATTAGAAAGTCTATAAATATTACTGACAACATTAACGGATTAAAGGACAAAAGTGAATGCTTTCCTCAATAAATTGGGAAAACCATGCATTTTCTTATGAGAGCAATACCTAGTGATTCACCCTTTTAATCCACGTGATTTGAAGGGTCTGCTAGATTTAATACATAAACAAGTATTATAGGAATTTAAGATCAGGATTATTAAGACTCCGTTTGTGTTTACATGTTATTGATGTAAAATATTTTCATGGAAGCAATGTCCAGTGCCAAGCAGATAATTAAGTCAAATCGATTCTCTGTCTTTGAGACACAGGGGTACAGCTGGCCATGCCATCCCGCACCCCAGGACCCACCAGGTCCCTGCAGCCTGGGCCCCACATCGCTAATCCACACCCAGCGCCCTGCATGCACCTCCACGCCCACGCTGTCCACACCGCTGGCCTGGCCCCCCTGCCAGTGTGACCCTCAGCTCTGCCAGCAGCTAGAGCCCAGGGATCACGACTCCCTGCAGGGTTACTTCTGTGTCAGTCAGAGATGTCATGACGACAGTGATGATGCACTTAAAGGCTCTCAGCTCTGCCCTCCCGTCCTGGGACCCGGGCAGGGGAGAAGCCCTACCTCCCTGCTCCAAGGTACCATCCAAGAGAATCCCTCTCCTCTCCTGAATCCCGGAACTCACCACGGCGTGTCGCTGGGAACACCCAACTGTGTGGTTTATGAACCAAGTCAGTCCAGGCAGTGGGTCCCCAAGGCACAGGTTATGTCCCAACAGAAGCCCAGAAGCTGCTTTCCAAGCGGAGAATGTCAGCAGGAGGGGGCATAGCCTTGACCCAGACTCTGGGATGTAAGCGGAGGTCTCGGCCCAGGCCCCGTGCGGTGCCTCTCGCTGCCCAGTCGCTGCCAAACAGCGTCGGGTCGGCTGGCTCGAGGTGCACACGGGCCCTCAGTAGCAGAACCGGCTCTGTCTCTACAGCCTGCTCGGAGCCGGGGGTGGGGGTGGGGGGCAGCGGCGGGGAGAAAGACAGCCAGTGACACAGGAAGGAGGCAGCCAACGTCAAAGGTCTGGTGGCAGTAGGTTCCGAGCAGAGGAAGGACAAAGGAGGCGGCGGGTCAGAGCGCTGGGCAAGGCGCTGGGCAGGCTGCGTGAGCTCGCAAGCCCGACCTGGGCAGAGGCTGGAGGGCAGGAAGGGCAGGCTGTGGCTGTCAGGGGAGAGTGTGCTGCAGAGAAGAGAGGGAAGTCTCCAAGTCTGCAAGAAATCGCTGATAGGGCCGGCGGGAAATGGCCAGCTCTTCCCTCGTCTCCCCGCTTCCCGCCTGAATTTCGGAGCCCCTGGCAAACCCTTTTTATTCTGATGGCCCCAAAGCTTCCAGCTGTCATGTAGACCCAATGTAGGAGGTAGATTTTATATAATAATAGGGGCGCCTGGGCGGCTCAGTCAGTTGAGCGTCTGACTTTGGCTCGGGTCATGATCTCATAGTTTGTGGGTTCAAGCCTTGTGTTGGGCACTGTGCTGACAGCTCAGAGCCTGGAACCTGGAACCGCTTCCCGCCTGAATTTCGGAGCCCCTGGCAAACCCTTTTTATTCTGATGGCCCCAAAGCTTCCAGCTGTCATGTAGACCCAATGTAGGAGGTAGATTTTATATAATAATAGGGGCGCCTGGGCGGCTCAGTCAGTTGAGCGTCTGACTTTGGCTCGGGTCATGATCTCATAGTTTGTGGGTTCAAGCCTTGTGTTGGGCACTGTGCTGACAGCTCAGAGCCTGGAACCTGCTTCCGATTCTGTGTCTCCCTCTCTCTCTGCCTCTCCCCTGCTCATGTTCTCTCTCTCTCTCTCTCTCCCTCTCTCTCAAAAATAAATAAAACATTAAATTTAAAAAAAAGATTTTATATAATAATAAACCAAAGTTACCCTATTTGACTTATTTCCTAGAAAAGTGTAAATCCTCAATGAAAGCATTTTACATTTAAATATATTTAAAGGAAGGAGTTTTCTCTAGAAGCCTTTCAATTCCTTCAAGCAGCATCTTAGGAAGAGCCACCAGGGGCTGTAAAATACATTTTGCTCTTTGAATGCTCTCGGGAACCATTTCCTGTGCTAATGCTCTCTGAGCACTCACTGTACCCAGAGCTGCAGTAGATGAAACAGAGAAGAAGAAAGCCGGGGGGCGGGTTGGGCGCCTGAGGGGCTCAGCCGGTTGAGCATCCTACTCTTGATTTTGGCTCATGATCCCAGGATCGTGGAATCCAGCCCCATGTTGGGCTCTGGGCTCAGTGTGGAGCCTGCCTGGGATTCTCTTACTCCTTCTGCCTCACTTGCTCTCTCTCTCTCTCTCTCTCTCTCTCTCTCTCTCTTTCTCTAATAAATAAATAAATTTTTAAAAAGAAAAGAAAAGAGAAAACCTGAAAAGACAAAAGCTCAGTGCAGCGACCGGGGCCAGAGCCGTGGGCTCCAGTCCAGAAGCAGAATGTGGCCCCTGATACTCGGCTCCCGCAGCATGAAGGGAACCCCAACTGTTGTTGGATACTGGACCCCCTTTCGGTCAGCAGAGGGCCGAAGGGTAGGGGGGCAGAGATCCAGCCTTGAAATCAAATTAAGCCCTGAGCCCTCTGCTTGGTGGTGGGGCAAAGTGCCTCCCCCGCACCCCCAGCCAGGAGCTACTTGGTGCTGCTACACGCCTGACTCGACTCCAGGGCGGAGGGAGCTCAGTATCTGTAGTGAAAGGAGAGCTAGAGGCGGGCGGAGGGGGGGGAGGGGGGGACAGGAGAGGGGAGAAAAGGGGCAGGGGGGGCAGAGAGGGAAAGAGAGATAAGACACACAAATATCCCAAAGCACCCACTCTGAATGATCTCACAAACCAAACACCAAAACACGGGAAGAAATTTTCTGCTAAGACACACAGCCCACAAAACCAACAGTTGGAAAATGCCTTCTCTCCAAACAGAACGGGTGCACGGAGCGCTCTGACTAGGACTGCAAGTATGCGGAGTAATTTTGGAAGCACATCTTTGAAAATACCAAGAAATAGTGAAACAGTAACAGAGACACAATTGAAGACATAGGTGGGTAAAAATCTGGTTAGAAATACTAGATATTAAACATATAGACACTTACATAAAGCAAAATCGGTCAAACCACCTCACAACTGGACATAGTAAAAGAGAGAACCAGGAAAGTGGACACAGGGCTGAGAACCTGGTGTGGAGTGAGGCTTAGAGAGCAAGAGTCAGGAAAATAAAAGCAGGTGCACGCGCATGTGTGTGTGTGCGCGTGTGTGTGCACGTGTGTGTGTGCACGTGTGTGTGTGCGCGTGTGTGTGGTTAAGAAGCCTGGAGGACAGGGCCATCTGGGTGGCTCAGCTGGTTAAGTGTCTGACTCTTGATTTCGGTTCAGGTCCAAGATCTCATGGTTCCTGAGCTCAAGCCCCACGTCAGGCTACACGCTGACAGCACAGAGCCTGCTCGGGATTCTGTCTCTCTGCTCCCCCCAACCCCCACCGCTTGTGCTCGTCAAAATAAATAAACTTGAACAAAAGAAATCTGGTGGACAGAGTGGGAAGCTTCCAGGTAGATGCAGTACATGCTCCTGCTTAAGCATGTTGAGCAGGGAAACGTCGGGCTCAGGAATTGCCTGAGTCCAAGAAAGTCAAGGGTTTTCAAACTGAGAGAATCTGACTCCTGACTGAGAAGGATATGTTGTTGACACAAATCATATGAACCACACGTGCAATATATAATATATATACTCGTGTGTGATACATGTGAATATATCTAATATATGGGAATATATTATATATGCATTATGAGTATAATATATGAGCATATGTTACATATAATAAAATAACAATATAACAAATACTAGAATTCATAATTAGTATATAATATTATATTTATAGTCATGTCTACATATAAATGTTGTTTGTTAGAAAGATAATCTTTATTTTTTTGTGCATAAAATAAACAGGTTCCCTTAATCTAGTGAAACGTCTTTTGTTAATGTTACTTAGTTAACATACGTTGTAATACTGGCTTCTGGAGTAGAATCCAGTGATTCATCACTTTCATACCCCACCCAGTGCTCATCCCAACAAGTGCCCTCCTCAGTGCTCATCCGCCACGTAGCCCCCACCCCACCCACCTCCCTCCAGCAACCCTCAGTTTGTTCTCTATCACTGAGTTCTTTATGGCATGTTTCTCCCTCTCTTTTTTCCTTAACCCTCTCCCATATGTTCAACTGTTTTCTTTCTTGAATTCCACATCTGTATGAGACCGTATGGTAGTTGTCTTTCTCTGATTGACTTATTTCACTTAACATGAAACACTTTAGCTCCATCCATGTTGTTGCAGATGGCAAGGTTTCAGTTTTTGGTGGCCGAGTAATATTTCAGTGTGTATATATCAGAGGCTCTGTGTTTGGAAAGTTCCAGTACAGCACAGGGGTCCCATGCCTATCTGGCTACACCCCGGCTGAGGTGCGATTAGGTCAACGTCATTCAAATCCCTGGCCACCCAAATGCCCGCAGCAAAAAGTCCCAGATTGTGGATCGAGTTCCTCCGGAAACCATTGCTCTGGGTGGCGAGGCGGTAGATGCCCCGAAACCCATCTTGCTCACTGTCCAGAATTTCGGGAGCTTCGTCTGCCAAGCCAGCGGTGTTCACGCCAACCGCACCGGGACCCACAGCAGCACCCCTGGCACCACACGTCCTCTCTATTCTAGTCATGTTTGAAGAGCTACTGCAAGATACAAAGATAAATAAATTAATAGTAATACATTAATAACAAATTTGGGCGTTAAAAAATTAAAAATGAAACACCAAAACACACTAAACGCCATGGAGGCGGCACATCTATCACATGGCAGTTAATGGATGCTAACTGAGGTCCATATTGTACTCAGGGGAGAGCCGAAATAACAGATGATTCCTTGTTGTTATATACATAGATATAGTGCAAAAATCAAAGGCAGCAAGTGAAAAATTAGGAAAGCATAACAGCAATATTAGGAGACCCAAAGCCTTTATCCATGGAACACAATGTTTTTCTCTGCCTGGAAAGGAACAGATAGTTCAGCAAAATTGCTGTACAAAATGTAAGCATGCAAAAACCAGTTGTACTTCTGTTTTTACCAATAATAACCAATTACAGAGTGAAATAGAGAACTTCTGCCCACGCCAGGGCTCTAGGAAATAGTCCAGCCGATAGTGTACCTGACTTTCATGTTTCTGAAAGTCTGCCTTTCCAGCAATCACTGCAGTTCAGGGAAGTTTGCAGAATCTCAGCCTCTCCGAGTATGGCCGGGGGTGGGGGTGGGGTGTCTCTGGAGGGGGCGTGTCACCTGTGTTCAGAATGAAGACTGGTCAGCCACCTTCTCTGATGTTCTAGACGCTTCCAGAGTTGACAGTGCAGGGTATTCTTTCAGGGAGCAGGAGGAGATTGTGCCTCCCCTTCAGGACTACCCTGAGCTAGCTGGCTAGAACTTGCAAACAGGCATCAGAGAGAGAGGATCTTTGTGCAAAGCTGCCCTTCTCCCTGCTGGGACCCAGGAGCATTTACATTTCAAACAGAAGCCACACTATTAGTACTTGACTTTCCAAAGTATCACTTAGGGGTGAATTTGCCCTTGAAAATAAAGTGGCCATCACCTTACTAAAGGACAGCATGACTCCTTGATTTTCCTGTCTTCTTCTCAAATGTTATGAAATCATTAACAGACGGAGACAGTAAAAGCTGAAGTATTGCAAATCTTTGCCGATTCCGTGCTATCATCAGATGATGAGACCGAAATCAAGAAATGGTAAGAAGGAGCATGTCTCTGCCTGGGTGTTTTCTTCGGTTTCATTCTACAAGGCAAAATCTAAGCCAACAGACTTTCTGGTTCAAAGTCAGGATGCCTGATGATGCAATCAGACCTTTGCATTTTTACTTTTACTTTCACCTTGGCCATGGCTTCACAGGCTCACCTCAGCTGAATTGGTTGAGGACGCACCCAGTGACGGACAACATGGAGGTTCTCAGAACGATGGACCCCCGTGACCTTGTTACACTGGCATTGGTCAGGCCTGTCGGGTGAATAATCCCTTCTCCCTGGGGGAAGGGTGTTCACACTCAGGATGCTCCTCACTTCCTCCTGCCATGGATCTTCCCACAGGTGTGCACTAAGGGACCAGGTATTTTCACGCTAACTCTTGCTAGTCCTCATCTGAGCCAGGGCGCTCAGCAACCTGCGTCAGCTGCCCATTTGGGCCACGATCCAGGTCCCAGAGCCCACTGTGTAGAGCAAGACATGATCTGTTTTCATTCTATTCCTTCTTGGCACTTGAGTCTTCTCATTGAAATGGATCATTTCAGAAGTAGATGATGCCAGATACTATGACATTTGCTGCACATGCAGACGTGAAGAAAACAGCCATGGCCTCATGTTCAGCACATGTAAGAAGTATAAATACGTGCCCAGATTGCAACACTGTGCTTTGAGGAGCATGTTCAAAAGCAATGGGGCCCCAGAAGGGCAAGTCTGGTCTACTTAGGAAGCCGGTGGGTCTCCCCAGCAGAACGAGCTAGTGGGAAAAGAATAAGTGATTTAGGCAGGAGCTTACCACGTGCATTCCCTCCTCACTTATTCATCATCCATTTAAAGCACTCATTAAGAGCCTACCATGTGCCAGCCATGGTGCTGAGCACTCACATGGGGGACAGGGGACAGACAAACCCTATATCTGCATAGGTATTTCAACCAGTGGATCTGCTGTTGAACTATTATTCTCTCCAAAGCAATGGAAATGTTCCAGTTAAAAGGCAATCAAGCTGGGTAGCCTGGGTGGCTCAGTCAGTTAAACGTCTGACCTCGGCTCAGGTCATGATCTCACGGTTCGTGAGTTCAAGCCCCATCTCGGGCTCTGTACTGACAGCTCAGAGCCTGGAGCCTGCTTCAGATTCTGTGTCTCCTCCTCTCTTTCTGCTCCTCCCCTGCTCATGCTCTGTCTCTCTCAAAAATAAATAAACATTAATAAATAAATAAATAAATTTTAAAAATCATAAGGGTCTTGAGTTAATACCCCATGTTGTTCAAAAGATGCATTTCATCCTCAGTGCAAGTACACAAATGAACAGTATATAAACAAACCTCTGAGAAGTAGAAATTAGTATTTATCACTTGTCACCGCAGCGTCCTCTGTGAACTCTCTCCAGGGCAGGGGCCAGGCCATCAGTTTTGTGGTGTCATCAGCTTCCTGGTTACCCATCAGGAAGGTTCTGCAGGCTCTGGCTGCAAACCACGTGGGACCCCTCCCTGGAGAGTGAGTGTGATGTGAATCTTCCTTCCATCTGGCCGCTCCAAAGCCTTTTAATTACCAGGAGCTACACCAAAGGACTGGCAAAGGAGCCCCAGTCCAGAGATTCTGGTTCCCAGTGTGCATTGGGTTGTCACACAAAACTCCCCATCTCTGCCACCAGGGGTGGGGTCAGCTCTGAGGAGCCTTGCAGAACGCAACAGGAGCCACAGCCAGTGACAGAAGAGGTCAACAGGAGCCACAGCCAGTGACAGAAGAGGTGACCCCACTGTCCAGGCAATCCACCCGGCCACTGAGTGCATCCCTGTGCCGCATCCAAGGGCTGGGCTCACAGTTCACCTCGGAAATGGGCAGACAGAGCCTCAGACAGTCACGGACCTCCTAGGCAACATGGAGAGCTGGGATCCTGGCCCCAGGACCGGGAATTCCAGTGCACTCTCTTTCTTATTTGTTTTTTAAACTGTTATTTTATTCTATTATTTTATTTTATTTTATTATTTTATTTTGTTATTTTTACACTTTATTTTATGTTATTTTTACACTTTATTTTATGTTATTTTTACATTTTATTTTATGTTATTTTTATATTTTATTTTACTTTTTTATTTTATTTTATTTTATTTTTTCATTTCATTTTATTTCATTTCATTTTATTTCAGAGAGAGAGCAGGAGGGGAGTAGAGGGGCAGAAGGTGAGGGAGAGAGAATCTGACGCCGGCTCCACACTCGATCCCAGGACTCTGGGGTCATGACGTGAGCAGAAGTCCAGAGTCGGACTCTCAACTGACCGAGCCCCCAGGCACCCCCAGTGAGCTCTCTTTCTGCCGCACGAGTCCAGTGCGGTGCAAGGCCCGGTTCCAAGAACTTCAGTTTGCCCAAGCTTCCCAGCTCTTTGAAAACTTCTGGTCTGACGCAATTGCTTTCCGTTTAAATAATAACTAATCACTGCTTATTGATCCCTCCCTATGTGCGTGATCTACCTTGAGCGGGGCAGCATTGATGAGGGGGTAGTGCATGAGGAAAGACGGGGGCAGGGATGTCAAGGTTAGTGAGCAGAGATGAGAGCAGTTAGTCCACTCTGGGCGCCTGCCTACGTCAGCTAGGTCTGGAGAAGAGGAACAGAAAGCGGGGTGGGGGCGTTTATGTAAGACTGAGTGCGGCCAGGAGATGGGGGTGGCTCCGTGGACGCGAGGGCTGAGGACAGAGATGATGTCAGTGCCCCAGAGCCCAGTGGACTTGACTGTGGACTGAGCTGCTCCACTGAGACCCCACGCCCAAGACCTAACAATGGTCTTCGAGTCCTGGCCAACGCCAGTGGACGCTGGGGGCTTTGTGTCAGGGGAACAAGTGATGTTATACCAAGAAACTTCGAGGCTCCTGCGTGCTGGAGAGAGCCCCTGGCCTGGCCACTGCTCGTCCCTGTGGGTGGTCATGTGGTGCTGCGTCTGTCCGTGCTCTCTGTGTACACGCGTCCACTCGCCGGGGCCGGGACTCGAAGGGGTGGCTGCTGGCCTTCGGGGGGCTCTTGTAGAGCCAAAGCCCGAGAGAGACGCTGCCTGGCAAGTGTGCTGTGTCCCCCTCCCCACCTCGGCTCACAGGGCGGGAGAAACAGACATCTACCAACACGTCATCACAGACTGAGGCACCACGATGCCGTGTCACAGATGACAGGGCACAGAGAGGTTGCCGTGACCGCGGTCACCCAGGAAGGAGACAGCCGGGCGGGGGGATGACAGGACACGTGCTCTTCGCAATAGCTTATCTCAAGCAACAATGACAGCAAGTGGGGCGCCTGGGTGGCTTAGTCGGTTAAGCGACCGATTTTCGCTTAGGTCATGATCTCGCGGTTCGTGGGTTCGAGCCCTGCGTCGGGCTCTGTGCTGACTGCCAGCTCAGAGCCTGGAGCCTGTTTCAGTCTGTGACTCTCTCTCTGACCCTCCCCTGCTCACGCTGTCTCTCTCTCTCTCTCCTAGAAATAAATAAAACATTAAAAAAAAAACAAAAAACAAAAAACAATGACAGCAAGTGCGTCCAGACTGCTTATTACAAGACAGGCCCCGTTCTTAGCCCGTTAACTTGTGATCCCGTCTCCCGGCCAGCTTCTGAGGGGACTGTGGCTGTCACAGCACTCTGAACCATTCCATAGATGTGGAATTAAACCACCTGCCCAGCGGCACACGCCGCCCCTTAGGGAAGAAGTTTGACACCGGAAGATTAAGGACTCAGCCCTGCAGCGACGGTGAAAGTAGGTGTTTCTGTCTTTATGAGTCACTCCCTCGCACAGTCGACCCGGGAGGGTCTCCAGGACTCTGCGGTGCAATCAGCCCTACCACAGCCTTCCAGAGCCTTCCATGTGCGCAATCCTGGGGCTCACCAACCACGCTAGCACCAGGAGTCCTCAGCACAGACACTTACGGATCTCTCCTGGCTGGTTCTTGCCACGGCTCAACTCGCAATCACGGCAGACAGGCTGCAGCGGGTCAGGCCACGCGTGTCCAGGAGGATGTTCTGTGGCTTCCTGTTCCCGGGCCATCAGCAGCACGCGCAGGACCCGGGGACAGCCTTCTCTCCCTCTGCTGATGAGTCTCTCTCCTGCCCACACCCTTAGTTAGGTGTCCGGTTGGTGGGATTTTCAGTGACGACGCCCCCGTACCTTCTTTCCATTCCTTTTCCAACACTGTGTCCCAAAGCCACACTGAGCCCATCTGGGCTATCCCTTGTGATGACCGTACTTTCCACAGGACTTACACTGGCTTTTGTCAGGGCAGGGCGGAGGGATCCTCTGGGGTTCACCCCCTCTTCTCTTGTAGCTGTGTTCCAGGCAGAAAAGATGTTCCCATGCTCCCCTGAGTGCAAGAAGCCCCCACCCAGGGCTCACAAGGCATCACTAACATTTACTTGGCTGCCTTGCTCAGCCCTGAATCGAAGGACTTTTGCATGTAAAGCGCTTATGGGTAAGGATTTGACCAGTATCTCCTTACATTGTGGAGCCAAAGAATTACAATCTTATCATCTCTGCACCTTGTTTTACTTTTTGCCTGGAATGATTTTGCAGTAAATTAATAATAAATCTGCTGTAATCTATTTATAAAATAGGAGAAATGAATTATAACAATGAAGAATACATAGAACATGTCTCTTACGTACCCTTCTAAGGAAGGCTTTGTCATCCAATAAAGACATTAACATAATCTCATTACATTTATTGCTGAGAAGGATAAACTATCGGGAAGAAAACCTGTCTAAGCAGGGGCTCAGTAGTAGAAGTCGCTGCTGGGAGAATAAACATAGATGTTTGCAGGCACAGATCTGAAAGGCCGGTGGATGCTCTCGCCAAAATCAAATACTGGAAGTTTGTGGTGGCTTATCGACTCTCTTTTGCACTGCTCTCTCATGCTCTACAGACTACTTTCATGGTGTCTTTGGAAAATCAGTTCCTGTGTGGCTGAGAACCAGGTTTGTGTTGCTGGGAGATGGCTCCCTTTCACTTTTTACCTGATTTTAAAAGGATAAGGCTGGGCACCTGGGTCGCTCAGTCAGTTAAGTGTGTGACTTTGGTTCAGGTCATGATCTTGCCGTTCCTGGGTTGGAGCCCCATTTCCAGCTCTTTGTTGACAGCGTGGAGCCCAGAGCCTGCTTTGGATTCTGTGTCTCCATCATTTTCTGCCCCTCCCACACTCATGCTCTGTTTCTCTGTCTCTCAAAAAACAAATAAACATTAAAACAAAATGTCGTGCTTTAAAAAGATAAGGCTGGGCACTTCTCACCCAAAGGGAGAGGGGACAGGAAGTGGGAGATGGCATTTCCCTCCATATACGAAACACAGGGTGTCCTTGAGCAAATGGGACCATGGTCTGGATGCTCCCCCCCAGCTATGCACCTGAAGGGCACCGTGACCTGAGATATAAAAGATAACAGGTGACTGACATCAGATCTCCCATCCAGAATAATGTAGACGACAGGATTCACCACCCACACTCCCCCTGAGGATACAGGAGGAATTAACAAGACAGTTTATGTAATACCGGTTCCTTTCATGGCTCAGGGCTATGTTACTCAAAACAGAAGAACTGGGCACTGCTGCCCTGGGGGCCCCATTTAGGCTGCACTCGCTCTGTTATGGCCCTACCATTAGTTGTGCTAATCTCTGGGAACGTAGGGGAGAACTTGCCTGTCTTTATCCATATTGATGAGAAGCCATTTGCACAAGATCAATGAGTTCTGCTGAACCAAGATGCCCCAAATAAGCCTTCTTTGGAGGCTCCGTAAACAGCCTGAGTTTGGGTTCTCAGAAGCCCTTGTCTCCTTTGTCATAAACATATCCCCTATTATGGATCAAAACAAGGGACATTAGAAAAAGAGAGAGTCACGGAGGGCTTTAGTCCATTCAGTCTGGCCAGGGCAAACAGGCAATTGTGACAAGCACAGAATCCAGGTAAAAACACTACTCACAACTTCACAGATACCCTGTCCCCTTGCCTACCTTTCCATCAGGACAAGCTTCTACTTTAGAGAACGTAGGGCTACCACTGGGAAGGAGTATTGACTTTTGGTTTATTGATTTGTTAACTATTGGGCTATTGAGATGTTTGGAGGCAGAGAAAAAAAATGTCTGATGAAATTATCATGAAGCCCAGTCTATAGGAGGAGAAAAGGTGCAAGGTAGACCAGATGCACGGAGCGTGCAGGGTTCCCGGGGCCCCTGATGCCATAGGCACCCTGGCCTTTGGGTAAAAGAGAATCAGAATCTCTGGGAAGAGGCATATGAACTCCAAGCCCCAAGTGTTCCAATTGGAACACCTCCACCCACAGAAATTCTAATTCTCCAGTCAGAAAGTCCTGCTGACAGAGACCATATAAATCCCTGGGCACAATGAGTGTGCAGGGATGCCCTCGCGTCTTGTGCCCCACTTAGCAGCCACGTGCCTGATTGTGGAGGACTTTCTCCAGGCCAGGTGTCTCGCCAAGTGCTCAGTGCACACCGTGTCATGCATGTATCCTGGAGACCCAGGCTCAGACGTGCACAACCCACAAGGGCTGTAGCGTGGGTTGACTTGGACCCATGTGATTCTAAAAACCAGAGAAGCTCTCCCAGACTGCCTGGAGACGGATGGGAAGGCGGGCTCAGGGTAGCTCGTTTGCTTCCTCTGAGATCAGGAGCTGCAACCTTCCTCCTCCATCAGCTTCCGCTCTCTGCCCAAGTTTCCACCCTGACTTTATTTGCACCTCCCATTTCCGACCTGAATCGACCCCTTTCTCTTATAATTAGGTCCCAAGTCTCGCCAGCGCTCTCCAAGGTTTTACTTCCACAAAATTACTGAGGTCAGGTCTCCTTATGAGTGTGGTGGTCCGTGTTTATTAATATGATTTTTTTTCCCTGAGAAGAACTTTATGGTTAACTCTAATTAGAAAGAAATATGTGTTTATTGTAAGAACATTTTGGAAAATATACACAAAGAATAAAGAAAATGAAACTCACATATACTAACATACATACACTCTCATACTCACAGACACATACACACACACTTGTACCCACTTAGACACCCCCATGTGCACTCTCACACTCACACCCACACTCATACAGCGACACACATGTACACACTCAGGCATAGTTATGAATGGGATCATGCTGTAATCTTGTTTTGATGTCGGTCTTTAGTCCATTCTTTCTTTTTTCTTTTAATTTTTTTTAATCTATTTATTTTTGAGAGAAAGAGAGAGAAACATTGTGTGAGCAGGGGAGGGGCAAAGAGAGAGGGAGACACAGAATCCAAAGCAGGCTCCAGGCTCTGAGCTGTCAGCACAGAGCCCAACGCGGGGCTTGAACTCACGAACCATGAGATCCTGACCTGAGCCAAAGGTGGATGCTTAACCGACTGAGCCACCCAGACACCTCTAGCCCATTCTTTTTTTTTTTTTTTTTAATATTTTTATTTATTTCTAGGAGAGAGAGAGAGAGAGACAGTGTGAGCAGAGGACGGTCAGAGAGAGGGGGAGTCACAGACTGAAACAGGCCCCAGGCTCTGAGCTGGCAGTCGGCACAGAGCCCAACGAACCGCGGGATCAAACCCATGAACCGCGAGATCATGACCTAAGCGAAAGTCGGACGCTTAACAGACTAAGCCACCCAGGCGCCCCACCTCTAGCCCATTCTTAAATAACAAAATATTTTCCTGTCGGAAATATATATATGTATATATATATCCTAATTATGTATTTTATTTTTAAATTTCTGTCTATTTTATGGATATGCCACAGGTTATTTATTGAATGTGCTTTTTTAAAAAATTTTTTTAATGTTTTTTATTTATTTCTAGGAGAGAGAGAGAGAGAGAGAGACAGCCTGAGCAGGGGAGGGTCAGAGAGAGAGGGAGACACAGACTCTGAAATAGGCTCCAGGCTCCGAGTTGGCAGTCAGCACAGAGCCCGACGCGGGGCTCGAACCCACGAACTGAGATCATGACCTAAGCGAAAGTCGGACGCTCAACCGACTAAGCCACCCAGGAGCCCCTTGAATGTGCTACTTTGGGACAAGAGATTTTTGTTTAGTATTGACGTTTATAAACAAAGTTTTAATGTGTATCCTTGTAATGTGAACTTAGTTTTCTTTTCATTAAGAAAAATTTTAATGAGAATAATTAGACGGGAAACCACATTTGGGAAATGGGAAACAAATTTAAAAATATTGTATTATATTTTTTTAAGTAGACTCCACACCTAATGAGGAGCTTGAACTCAGAACCCCAAGGTTAAAATTCACAGGCTCTATCGGCTATGCCAGCCAGGTGTGCCTGGGAAATCACATTTTAAAATTTAAAACACATATATTATACCACACACACACACACACACACACATACACATATAGTGTATGTTTTACTTTATTTGTGTTTTATTTTTCATATACATAGTATATTATGCCATATATAATACTATATGCATTATATTATATATAATAATTATTAAATATATTAAACAATATATCAATATTCATATATTAATAATATCAATATGTTTGACAATAAATTATTAAATATAATAATATATTGTGTTTTATTTTATATATATGGTATAGTATATATATATATAATACAAATTTAAAAATATATATATAGGAAACAAGTTATACTCACCTTGTATATATATATGTATACATATATATATATATAACAATGTTATACTCAACATTATGCATAAGAGTCTCTCTTTTATGATGGCTTCATCAACAATGGGTATTGCCATAGCCACAGCCAAACTGAGATTAAGAAAAATGGGATTTCGTTAATGTCAAAACTCTATGTACCTAATAATTATTGAGGTGAGGATTTTTTTCCTTGTTCTTTGGCCATCCAGATCTCAACTTCTCCAAAAAGACCAATTTCAAATGCCACCTGTGTTTTTGTCTCTTTTAGTGGCTAAATATATCTTCTTGAGTCCTAAAACCTCTCCTACAAAAAGAATATCTTTATAGGTTATTTATTTATTTTGAGAGAGTGAGCAGCGGAGAGGCAGAAAGAGAGAGAGAATCCTAAGAAGACTCCCTGCTGTCAGCGCAGAGCCCGAGGCGGGACTCCAACTACGAACTGTCAGATCCTGACCTGAGCAGAAGTCAGGAGTCAGATATTCAACAAGCCGAGCCACCCAGGCGCCCCGCCAACGAAAATAATATTAACCCTCTTCCTCTGAGACAGTGATACACTGCCAATGCTTCCCCTGGTTTTTTGTACTTTTTCTGATTTGTTTAGGACGAGGCTTCTGCTTCCAGTCTGGATGGAGTGACAGGCACTGGATTTCCTGTCCAGCTCGAGGGGAGGAGAGACTGTCACAATATATTAAGAATGGTTTGCAAACACTGGACGTGAGGTCACCCGGAGCAGGGATACCTACGAGAGAGAACATAAGTGGGGTGAGCCCTGCAATGGCTCAGTTTCTGCCCAGAGAAGGCACCGAGGAGGCAGTGCAGGGCGGGGACCCAGGCAGAGCCCTAGCGGGGGAGACCAGTGAGCTCAAGGAAGCCACGACTGGAGTTTGTGGGGAGAGCACCGCGGAGGAGAGGACGTGGAGGTCTGCAGAGGGTCGGCTCCGTCAGCTGAATAGTGATCAGCACATGTGTGTGAGGAAACTACCAGAAAGAAAGGGCAAAGGATCTATGGGACTGGGGAAAATACATCTGGGTCTCTCCCAGGCTGGGTACCAGCCAGATGGAAAATCTCCTCCTTCACAGGACATCCGTCAGAGCACTGAGAAGGGCCATGCTAAGCACAGAGGAGGGGAGATGAACCCTGGACTACACACCGTGCCGGTTTCACTGAAGTCAGATGACAGGCAAGCTCCAAAAGAACCACACTGTGCCTGGCTACCTTCATGCCTCCAAGAACACAGGTCAAGAGTACTTACAAGAATGCAAAAATAGTCAGCACCCAAGGTAAAATTTCCATCTGGCATCCAATCAAAACCCACCGAGCCAGCAAAGAAGTAGGACAATGCAGATTGAGAGGAGGAGAAAAGTCCGTCAGAAAGGCACCGATAAGAGAGTCGGTAGACACAGATAGCCGGGGTAGCTGTGTGACTGTGCACCATGTGGCCGGAGCCTGAGGGGATGATCGCGCATGTTGAGAGACAGGAAGTTATTAAAAACATGCCAATGAAACTTAAAGACGAAATGTGCTATGCATTACGTACGAGACACAATGGTTGTCATTAATAAAAGATTAGACATTGCAGAAGAAAAAAGTAGAGAATCTAAAGATAGAAAAAATAATAAAAAAATGAAACCCAGGGAGAAAGGAGAATTTTTAAAGAAATGCACGGTGGGACAGCGTTAAGTAGCCAAATATACTTGTACACGGAGTTTCCAAGGGAGAGAGGAGGCGGGGGTGGGGAGCAGAGAAGTTATTTGAAGTATTAATGGCCAAATGTTTTCCAAATTTGATGAAAACTGCAAACCCACAGATCCAAGAAGCACATTTTAAAAGCAGCCAGAGGGGAAAGGCACTTTATGTGGAGAGAAACAACAACGAAGGCTGACAGACTTCCTGTCAGAAGCTGTAAAGTAGAAAGCAGAAGAGAAGCATCTTTAAAATTCTAAAAGAAACTTGTCAACTTTGAATCCTTAACTCCATAAAAATATCTTACAAAAATTGTGGAGAAATAAGCGCTTTTTCACATACAGATATACACAGCCTGAAAGAAGTCATCACCAGAAAACTCACACTACCGGAAATGCTGCCCTTCAGACAAAGAAGAGCGATGCCATGTGGGAACCCGGGTCTACGCAAAGACATGAAGAATATCAGAAATGGTCATTACATGGGTAAATACAACGATCATCTTCTTATTTGTTACGTCTCTCAACAAGATAACTGATGACTTAAAGGAAAAGTAGGTACAGTGTACGGTGGGGTTTACAACATTATGTAGAAGTAAAGTCTGTTTGCACGTATGGGAGGATTAGGAGGAACTTAACGGAGGACCGTGGGGGAGAAGAAGGGGGGAAATGGTGGGGGAGAGGGAGGGAGGCAAACCACGAGAGACTCTTGAACGCTGAGAACAAACTGAGGGCTGAAGGGGGGTGGGGGCGGGGAAGGTGGGGAGGAGGAAGGGGAAATGGTGGGGGAGAGGGAGGGAGGCAAACCATGAGAGACTCTTGAATGCTGAGAACAAACTGAGGGCTGATGCAGGTGGGGGGAGGGGAAGGGGGGTGATGGGCATGGAGGAGGGCGCTTGTGGGGATGAGCACTGGGTGGTATATGGAAACCAACTTGACAATATGGAAATAAACTTGACAATAAAAAAAAAGAAGAAGTAAAGTCTGTACAAAGACAGCTCAAACTCCAGTAGAGGAAAAACCAAAGTGTTCTGTGTAAGGCAGCGTGGTGTCACTTAAGTATGACTTGAGGTAAGCTATTTTCCTCTTTTCTTTCTTGCCTTATTTCAAATTAAGCAAATATTTTATTATATTCTCCTCTATTTTTTTCTTAGTTATATAGTTTTTCAGCAGTAACCCAAAGGTCAAAATAGGTATGCTTGACTTACACAATTTAATTCAAATCATTATTTTTACTACTTTCCTGGTAAGGGAGTTCGGGGCTAAGAATTTAGCGATCCACTCACTTTTCCCAACGTCCAATGTTATTGGTGTCCTGCATTTCAATTACACGTGTGTTTTAAATCCCATCAGATTTCATTATTACTGCCTATGCCATCAGTACTCACTTATATGTTTATTACTCTCCTAATTCACCCTTACTATTCTTCTGCATTGCTTTCTGCATTCCAGGCTTCAGCTACGATGAGTTCCTTCTCCGTGAAGAACTTCCTTTAGAATTTCTGTTAGTGAAGGTCTGCAGGTAACTACTTCTCTTTGTTTTGTTGATATTAATGTGTATTTATTTTGCCTCATTTTTAAACGATGTGATCACTTGGTAGATGATTCTATGTTAGCAATTAGTTTATTTCAGCAGTTCAATGATACAGATGTATTTCCATTGTCCTCTGGCTTCAAATGTTCCTGTTGAAAGTCAGCCTATAGTTGTACTGTCGTTCCATCGAAAGTGTCTTATTTTTCCCTTCTGGCAGCTTGTTACCTCTTGTCCTTGCCTTTTTTTTTAACTAGGATACATCCAGGTGTTTGGTTGTTTTGTTTATTTTGCTTCAGTTTTCATTTTGTTGCTTTTGTAGAGATTCTTGAATCTGTGGGTCGATGCATTTGATCAGTTTTAGAACAAATAATGCTTCTGCCCCATTTACGAATGCTTTTCTGGGATCTCAATTATTTATTTAATAAATACTTAAAATTGTTATAGTCTTCCTGTGCTCTTTCCTGCATTTTCTAAATGTTTCCCCCTTTCTAGCAATCATTCCCAAATATCCTTTGCTTTTTTTGGTTCCGAAACCAGTAATAACACTCGAATGTAGAAATGCATATGGAGTTTGAACATCTTAATTCAAGTACAAAATCTTCCACTGGTGGTTAAATTAAGTTGCTCCCTCCTTGTCTGTTGGGGAAGGCATTGGTGTGTCATATGTTTCTGCACACCTCTTGTCTTTCTTTGCATCTTGTGTTACCTCTTACTCACTCTCCTCCCTGGAAGTAATTTTCAGTATTTCCCCACCCAGGTGGGCTTCCCCCCACCCTCCAGACCACCTCTCCCTAGACCATCTCTCCCTTCTTTTCTTTCCACAAAGTCTCAGGACAGGCTCCGCAGTTCATGTCCTGAATTTGGCTGTTTATTTGAAATTTCTAGTATTCCTATCTTCTAAGTATACTATACATGTGTGCTATGAATGATGTTTTTTTATTTTCTTGTGGAATTGTATTATTCTATTTGGAGTTTTGGTTTTTTTCTTTTTGAGAGAGACAGAGAGGGAGACACAGAATCCAAAGCAGGCTCCAAGCTCTGAGCTGTCAACGTGGAACCTGACGCAGGGCTCGAACTCACAAACTGCGAGATCATGATCTGAGCTGAAGTCGGACACTCAACCGACTGAGCCACCCAGGCACCCCAGTGTTATTCTGTTTGAGGTTCCTCAAAAAATTAACAATAGAACTCTCCTATGACCCACCAATAGCACTGTTAGGAATTTACCCAAGGGATACAGGAGTGCTGATGCATAGAGGCACATGGACCCCAATGTTCATAGCAGCACTCTCCACAATAGCTAAAACGTGGAAAGAGCCTAAGTGTCCATCAACAGATGAGTGGATCAAGAAGGTGTGGTTTATCTATACCATGGAATACTCCATGGCAATGAGAAACAATGAAATCTGGCCATGTGTAGCAACATGGATGGACCTTGAAGGTGTTATGCTTAGTGAAATAAGTCAGGCAGAAAAGGACAAATATCATATGTTTGCACGTATAGGAGGATTAGGAGGAACTTAACGGAGGACCATGGGGGAGAAGAAGGGCGGAAATGGTGGGGGAAAGGGAGAGAGGCAAACCATGAGAGACTCTTGAACGCTGACAAAAACTGAGGACTGATGGATGTAGGTGGGAGGGGGGATGCACATGGAGGAGGGCACTCGTGGGGATGAGCACTGGGTGTTATGTGGAAACTAATTTGACAATAAACTATTTGAAAAAAATAAAAATTAAAAATAAAAAAAAATAAAATTAAAAAAAAGGATACCATAAGAAAGTAAAGAAACAAAAAAAAAAAAAAGAAAGAAAGAAAGTGTATGAACAGATCTGGATTTCACTGGCCACCAACCTTCTATGGACTCTCTTCAACCAGACACTCAAGGTGGTTGTTGGGATTTATATCAAATAGAAATATCCAAAGTTATTTATGTGCAAATATTCCTTTTATAACGTATTGCTATTTCATTTTTCTGATTGTTACTATGTTTTTGATCTCAAAAAAACATCTGTCCTCCTCCCTCAAAACTCTCTAATCAAGGGCAAGTCACTGGTGAACAGCCTGTGTTTTGTGTGCCCTTTTCTCAGACACAACTCTCCATATATGATCCACACCTCACACAGGTGTGCATTCTAGTCCCAGTTCGCAGAACAGCTTGTTTAAAGGCTAATTCTTGGACTGTATCTCCAGAGATTACGATTCAGGGAGGCTGTTGTGGGGGCGAGAATGTCTGAATTTCTAATGAGGCTCCCACATGATTCTGACTCAGGCAGCCCTGGGACCATCTTCCTAAAAGCACTGACACAGACGTACCACACAGGCCCATCATCAGGGACGGAAGATCCAGCTGGATGAGATTTGGGCTAAGGCTGCTGAGATTATCTCACAGCGATGGGAAGCAAGGGCGCCAAACAGGCAAGAAGGCTGAGAGCACTGAATAGGAGCTCTATGTTCAGAAGCATAATCCGCAGACACCTAGCTCTCTAAGGAACATAGGCAGATTCTTTACATATACTTTTACAACATATCATCTCTTTTTTGAGGGTCATAACCCACGGTTGAAAGACACTCACCCAGAACCTAGGTATAACGCTGATAACAGGTGGACACAGACACAGGAGGGTCAAATGACTAGATCAGAGGCTGCAGATTGGAACAGAGTTAATATCAAGTCCAGTCAAAGTCTCCTGATCAGCAGGTTTGGTTGGAAGCCAAGAATGTCCTGGAGACCCAGGACAGAAGAGGCTCCCTCAGTAGCTGCAGGGAGAATGCCCAAGGAGGACATGCTAGTTTTCTGTTCTTTCTAACCCGTTTTTCTTTGCAAAAGGATGATCGCTTTCAGAACCTTCTGATACTGCTATTAAGCTACAAAACAGGAATCACCAAAAATGTTTGTGTAGAGGTAGGAAGTGGCAGAGGAAATAAAATGGGCTGGTGGTTCCGGGTGGGGGAAACACCTGGTGAGTAAAAATACTTCTCCTTGGAGAAAACGTAATTCCATGACTTCCTTTCTTATTCCACAGAAATGAAATCTGTGTTGGTAGACCAGATGTTCCAGTTTTCCAAGCTCCTGCCTCTAGACCAAGAGCCAACTATTATCAGTGCGGTGTGTCTAAAACTTTCTGTCTGTTCTACATATTTCCACCAGTGAACGTGCTAATTTCACATATCCATTGGAGATTGCAAAGCCTTGTCTAAGATCAAACTCTTTCCTACTAGGGATGGGATGGAGGGCTTGACAGTTTGGGGATGGTTAATAAAACAAATAGCCCTTAAAAGGCACTGCTACTATCTAGAGGAAAAATTACCGAAAAAAATATCTTCATTGGCAGTCAATGAAAATATCTCCAGCTTTTGCCATTAATGTGTAATGTGAAGTGTGCTTGCCAAATGAATCAGGGTCTTTAAAGAGAAACTGTGGAATTACACCCACATTATTTGAACATATTTGTGCAACAGCTCATGGACCTCTGTTTATTCATTCATTTTACCAAGAAGTGAAATTTTACATAGCTCTTAGATTTGGGGGAAAGTTTTCAATTTAGAACTGAAATTTCCCAAGTTCCAGGGACAATTTTGATTTAACTCCAATTAGCTTTTATTATATTATAATGTCACCTTTGGTCTTCCATTGGTCCCTGGAAAGAAAATATGATTTCTCTCCAGGATTTGATTCACTTTCTTCACAAAGGAAGTTTTCTATTAAAAAAAAACAAAAAACAAAAAACAAGAAAAAAAACAGGGTCAAAATTTTAGATCACTGGGGAAATCTAAATTTTACTTAATTGTACCATAGCTATTGTTACAGCTTGGGGATATTATCATAAAACAGCAAAGTTAGTTATTTATAGCACAAAAACTCAACATGCTCTGAATATTTTAATGAGTTACTCCTCCCAGAGGCAGTATAAGGTTGTGTTTTCTTTTTGATGCTTCAAATACAGAAAAGGACAGTGTGTTCCAGAGAGGACAAGAGATCTGAGCCCAAATCCAGGGGACCTGCCTCCACGGCCCTTCATCTTTAAGTCTTTAGATTAACTTCCTGGCACATTGGTTCCTGGAGAAGATAATAGCTCTGAACATTGTCACTGTTCAAGACAAATTAGGCCCAACTTAGTCCCGATTTCAGCTATAAAAAGCTGACAGCCAGCAGTATTTGTATGTGGTTAACTAGTAATTTTCGTAATGCTGCTTTGCATTACTATTCAGGGCTCTATAATTAATACCATTGTGGTATATTAGTTTTAGCTCATATCTCACTTCAAGCAAAAACTTGGCAGCCATATTAGGGGTATAAAAATAAAGAAAGGGATAGACTATTTTTAGAATGCCAAGAAATTTTGAATCAAATTCTGGGATGATTACGTAAAACATGTGGCTGCAGTCAAGACCACCAGATCATTATGACCTCAGGGAGTCATCGCCTGCCTACCTGAGCTTGCCTGGAGGCCAAGACCAGTGAAAACAACCCAAGACAACAGCACATAGACTAGACTTGTCTACAAGGGACACAGATTCAACACTGTCCAGATGAGCCTGGGGGAGGTCCCTGAAAGGTCACTATTACCCAAGAGTGTGTAGTGGGAGAGAGTGTGCATATTACTTAATGAGCAATTTTCCGTGTCATCTGTGTCTTTTTACATAAGGGAAATGAAACATGGAAAGGCTAAGTGAATTATTAGTGTATATAGGTAGGCTTGTGATTGGCTGGGATGGAATCACCTAATGCAACACCTGACACATGGTAGGCACTCAAAAATTATCGATGGAATGACTGGGTAGGAAATAAATACAGAAAGCTGTAGAAAGACTGACTGGGCCTTTGGTATTTTCTGGAATAAGCAAAAGGGTAGCATCTCATGGATTAGGCTAAGATTAAGGTAGGTTCTGAAGACAGCTCAGTATTCAACTATGTCCAGATGTTCTTTGGTGGGGACGCAGATGTAGGCACAACACAAAATTGGTATCTATCTCTTTGGGTTTTTCCCAGCAACCAATGCTATTCCTAAAAATGTGCCAGGGGAGAGAATGAGAGAGGATGGGAGGGAGGGAGAGAGAGAATCATTCATGCGGCCTTCCACAGTGCTCTGCCCAGCTGGATGCAGGGTTGTTGGGCTGCCTGGCTGCCATTCTTAGCTGACCTCTGTCCTAAATGTGGTATATGCTAAAATGGGGTAAAAATGAGGGACCAGAACATTTTCATTTATTAAACCTAAGCACTCTTAAGAAGAAAGCATTTCTTTGTATCCACGGCAAAGCACATCTTACCTAACAACAGCTAAGCTTTGTGTTTCTCTTGGCCAGATGGACTTTATGTAGCATCTGTGGATGATTCTGTTAGCAGATATCGACCCCTCCATCTGGATAAAGCTTAATTATTACCAAATCTAGTTACAGAATGATAGAATGACAAGGAGGACTAAAGGGAGAAAGGGAATAGTTCATATCACACTTTTTGAATTTCATTTTTTTTCAATAACAACATGGTGCAGCAAGAAAATGAAACTAGATTAAAACCAGGTGGACTAAGTGGAAGCATCTTGAAATGAAAACAACACGATGTCGTCTTCCAAAGAACAACATGTTATCTCTGAAGCAGGGGCTGTATTTGGTTGAGATTCTCACATCCTCCATGAGTGTCCAGAACACATGAGACTCTTCCTGGGCCCGCACTAAAAGATATTAAGTTTTTAAATGTGAAAAAGCTTTGTCTTTTTTTTTTTTTTTTCTAAGTCAGGAATAGGTTCCCATACTTCTAAGTTGTGCCTCTCTTTAAAATACATTTTCTTCACGCATGCGCACACACACACACACACACACACACACACACACACACACACACTTCATTAACTTCATCTAATCAACCTTGACCGTCTTGACCTTTGGGGATGGGAGTTCTTTGTCATGGGGATGTCCTGTGCACTGCAGGATGTTTACCAGCACCCGTTTCTCTGCCCACTGTGTGCCAGTAGCACCTTCCAGTCGTCACACCCAAAAGCGTCTGCAAGCATTGCTAGCTGCCCCTGGGTGGCCAAACCAAGCCTGGTTGAGCGCCCTTGCTCTAAATCAATGTCTGTAACAAGAGATCATTTAGGTTAAAGCTCTTCCTCTGCTCCTAAGGAAACCTAAGGCCCAAGAAAGCCCCACTATGTCCCGTGTCTCCTTACCCCAGGGGCAGAGGGTAATCTCCAGCCTATTATGTAGACTTCTAGCCCGTGACTTCATCCACCATATTATTATGAGAGTAATTCCTCACAGGCTGCCCCTCCTTTCCAGTCTCAAAGGTCAATCTCCAGGAGCCAACACTTTATAAGGAAATCCTCTTATTTGAGTTGATGTGAGCAGTGCTCTCATTCACCAAGTGTCCACTGCCTTGACTCAGGCCCCAGCACGGGGGCCACATGTTTACTGATAAACATATTTATTTATTTTTATTTTTTTTAAATATTTTTTATTTATTTCTAGGAGAGAGAGAGAGACAGTGTAAGCAGGGGAGGATCAGAGAGAGAGGGAGTCACAGACTGAAACAGGCTCCAGGCTCTGAGCTGGCAGTCAGCACAGAGCCCAACGCGGCTCGAACCCACGAACCGCGAGATCATGACCCAAGCGAAAGTCGGACGCTTAACCGACTACGCCACCCAGGCGCCCCCTGATAAACATATTTATAAACGTGATCTCACCGCAGCAGGCCATTCAGAGCTTGTTACCCCAGAGGCAACAAACTGAGGATGAGAAAGGGGAGGAACTTGCCCGAGGGAACACAGATCACAAATCCGAGCCGGACGTTGAGGCTGTGTTCCAATGTCAAACCATTGCTTTTTTTGTGAACATCGTGACGGTAAGTGCTGTTATGTGTCTCAGCCTCCACAGAGACGGCCCCGGGGGCACCCCTGGAACGTGGGCACTCGGGGGGGCCCTAGCCTTAGAGCCCAGCTCAGAGCTTAAATGGGTGGTAATTTCTGTGCATTCGTTCTTATGTCCCTCTTGGGGCTCAGACTTCCACTGCCTTGGAAAAGATCGGCTTAATTTCAGATACCCCGTTTCCTCCATACTCTATCCTCCTTAGAGGATTGTTGAATATCCACTGAATAGCTGACAGGTGGAATCCCCCAGGCCCCCCCAAAGGTGCTGGGGAGGCAGGCACGGCTGGGAAACCTGGGAGCCCAGCTGCCCTTGAACTGCCCCTCCCTCCTGGGACCCTGCAGGGAGAGACCAGCAGGGTCAGGGGCTCCCGGTGACTTTAGTCACTGGGAAACCCGGGGTACGGAGGGCTTCCCGTTCTGCTTCCAGCCTGCAGCCATGCCGCATTCTCTCGCAGTCCTCTTTGCAGCCGCTTAGGAGAAGAAAAAGAAGCCTTTGCTGTTTCCCGGCTCTCTGCCTCCCGGGAGGCGCAGCGCCAGGCCCTCTATGGTGGGAAATAAACTCCCACGCAAAGCATATGCTGTGTCTTCCTGCGGCGGCTGCGGGCTTTGTTTGGACAGCGTGTGTACCCACCAGGGTGAGAGAGAGCGAGCAGGGCGGAGCAGCGGTGCCCAGGGGACACTGTCAAATAGCCCGAACCGGCCCGCTCTGCACTTCACCTGCCTGAGGGTGGGAAGGCCCTGCTGTCGACCCGGTGTCGGGGAGGGGTGTGTGCACCCCTCACCCGTGCTTTCAGGTGATGCTTCAAGGTGCGCTCTCTGTCTCTCTCTGTCTCTGTCTCTCTTTTTCTCTCTCTCACACACACACTCCTAGATACTATATCACAGTACCCATGTCCTGTCTCTTGCCTTTCTAGGCAAAACTCTGAATAACTGACTAATGATCAAAGCATATAACACAGAGCTGCTGTGTAGGCACCAAGCTACATGAGACTACTAAAAAAGGAGCCAGGAAGCAATGTGAGGAGAAGGCTTGTAGATCTTCTGAAAACACTAAGACAGGCCCAGACCCACGGCTTCGGCTGCTGTGGGGGCGGGAGGGAGATCGGCCCGATCCCCTTGTCACGCGGCCCTGGGTACTTGGTGACTCTGGGTCCCAGGAGATGTCGTGAACCAGAAGGCAGGAACTGCTCCCTGGGATTTCTCTCCAATGGATGCTTCCAAAAGTCTGGTTACAACTTTTAATTCCTTTCGAGAGCAAAAAAACTCCCTTGTTTATGTGTCAGCAAGAACTAGGAAAGAAAGGTCCATGGCCAATGCTGTGTCCAAACAGGTGTCACTGTTCAGAAAAATGAGCACATAACCCCAAGTCTAAGGTTCAAGTGAGAGATCCAGGCTGATCTCTTCCTTTCCCCTCTGATCCATCCACTGAAGTTTCAAGGTGCGCTCCGTTCTTACATGACAGGTTTGCTCATATAAATGGCAGGGGTGGGTGGAGGGAAACAGAATAATAGGAGTTTAAAAATACAGTGTGACAAAATTGTCATGTAAGTTGAAAGTGTGTCTGGGTTTAATTTGGGAGGAGAGTTTCACTTATACACACATTTCCAAAGGGCCTCTATTTTTAGACTTTCTTCACTGTGAAATGAAGCACCTTGGGTCCCCCAAACATTGTGAAACACAAGTGTTCCTACGAAACCAAGGAAGTTGCCATGGCCCAGTCTTGGGGAGAAGGGAAATTACCCCAGCGGCACCTCTCAAGGCTTCTCATCACCGCGTAGGACTCACTAAAATGATACAAACAGAAAAGCTCAAATGAGTTTCATATGTAGATGAGAGAACGGGCTGCGTGACCTTCGATGCAAGATGGGGTTCACGGGAAAGCGTGGGTGATGCCCCTGCCCTCTCTCTGGGTGGGTCAGGGCTCTGTGCACCCCTGCTACCCTGGCTTGTTTACAGCAAATGCATGCTCCCTTGCTTCCCAGCCCTCCGTGCTGCTCAGCAACCTTTAACCCATCTCATACCGAGTTTCTAGAACACTGTTCCCATGGCTGCTGTGGACATCACCCTTCTGTATTCTCCCTGCCCCCATCCACCATGGCCTTGTCCTCCAACAGACTTAGGAGCTACTTCGAAGGAACACTGGTAGGACTTGTTTTATTTCTCTTCACCTGTAAACAGGATTCTGTTCCCATCTTCCCGTCTCTTCACCCATCTGGTTCCCTCCCTGCAGAGTCAAGTTCATCCTTCTAGGACTTGATCCAGCCAACGGTCCTCTTTCTCTCTTTAGTATTTTCATCCTCTCTCTTAACAAAGAATTGACTCTCTCACTTTGCAAATATGCTCAAGTCTTCACATCTTTTGAGCCAAAAACCACCCTCTCATCTTTGCCATGGTCCTTGAGTTTTACCGGAAGTGGTGTTAGCACAAGCTGAAAGCCCTTTCCTTGACCCCATCTGCTGGCCCGGCCTCATCTTCATCCTCACATTTAGTTTCAAGAATACTGGGTCAGCCACAGTCCAGTCAAGAGAACAGCAAGCATGGCAGTTATCTTCACAGTGAGAATTGAATGCAGGGAATTGATAATTAGGTTCTGGGACCTGTGAAGGCAGAGGGTCATGGTGGTTGTAACTGCAGGGTCAGCCAGCACCCCCCAGGGCTGCAGAGAGGGTGGCTTTATTAGATCTTAAAAGGCTGGGGGATAGCCCCACAGAGCTGAGACCCAGGTGTCTGGGGAAAGGGTAACTGGTGCCACAGAACCTTGTAAGGGGGCCCTTGTGGTCCAGAATATGGGACACACTGGAAAGTGAGGTCCACTGCATGGATACCAGCATGTAGATCACTGGTGAGAACATCAGCACAGACACATGAACAAACTCCTTCTCCCCTTCGAGCCCTCCAGTCTGCTTCGTATCCTCTGGGTAGAGCTCAAGAGGGAGCACCCTGCATGCACAGAAGAAATGTTTCTAGAGGAAGAGAGTGGTTTGGAAGCCCAGGACAGCAGCTCCATCATAGTCCATACTTTGCCTACTGCTTGGCTTCCACACCCACCCTTTCTCACACCCGTGAACCTGGATACACACCCTGACAACCTATGCCTTTGCCTAATAGAACTGAAATATCCTTCACGCAGGCAAAGATCTTCCATCCCAAAAGGAGGAAAATACAAAGTCCCACAAGTATTTTGTTCTTTTCTGGGTGACATCCATGCAGACATCTCTGGGAAATTCAAATTACTCCTTGAATTCTGCCAAGTCCCACCTAAATATCCTCATACCTAAAGACTGAATTGATTAACGATTAATCAATCCATGATGAACTGATCAGCTGGACAATTAATCATTGATTAATGGTGAGTAAATTAAATGCGAGGAAGGAAGAGAGAAGAAACGAGTTAACACACACCTCATCAGAAGGGCCTAGGAGGAAGACGTGCATCATGGACACTGCACGTGTTTCAGGAGCCTGCCTGCCATCTGCAGTGGACAAACAGTTTCCTTCTTCTAACACTTTGTCTGCATGGCCCTCAGCCAGAGTCACCGTCACTCCTGAGAGTCTGTGGGCAACACTGCACAGCTCCCCTCCCTGCTATGGCTTCCCACCAACATTTCCTATCCGAGAAAGAAATATGATGGGGCGTCCCAGGGGATCTCCTGGCTTGTGGACTTCACCGACCCATTTACTGATGTCACCTAAGAGTCCTGATCCACCTCTCCAGATAGTGGGGTCCCCGGTTAGATTCAGGGCCTGAAGACTCCAAATGCCAGCCATGGCGTTGACTTCCAGTGCCGGAAACATTTGGGGTCTAGGACTCCAAACCAGCCGAGGAAGCGTTGTGGGGGCCGGAGCAAACACCCTGATTGTGGTTTCCAAAGTCCATACTGACAACACTCAGTCCCTCGGCAGCCCCTTAGTCCCCAGGCCCAGGGCCTTGGCTATGGGAGAGACAGCATCATCTGCGTGCCTCTAATTCAAACTGCGTGTAATGAGAGGGAGTCCAGTCATTTCCGAGCATAGTATTCTGGATGTCACTGTGACGGCGTTCTCCTGCGACCATCCCTACATGCTATGGGGCCGGGTGTCTCAGGGAGGGTACGGGTGCTGTGAGTGAATGCCTCCAGCCCGCCCTGCAGCTTCCTCTCACACTGCGACATCAGGTTTGGGGCTGGAGCAGTGCTGTCCCCAAAGCCCCGGTGGGGACGAAAGGCAATCTTTCTCTCCTCTCACCTCATTCCTCCACTGGCCTAAAGTCACGTGGGCCTGTTATCTTCATTTGATTGAAACCTTTCTCTGCAGGGTTTCGGCTTACCCAGAATTGCTAAATTGTCCCTGTTCAGGGCCATTTGCCTTGTAACCTCTGTCTCCCTGGCCCCCCCACCATCATGTTCTGCTAGCCCTGTGGCATGTGGGCCACTCTTGGGGGTCTCTCCTGGCTCCTTCTCTCCTGCCACCCGTTAGAGGCACTACGCATAGAGACTGGGTGCTGAACAAGCCATGGGCATAAAGAGGTGGCCAAGGAAGAGAACACAGATCAGGAGAATATAAAAGTCTATCATTGTCAGTAGAGACCTAGGGGAGAGGTCTGGGCATCTACATTTGCATATGAGCTTCAAAGAGAGAGAGAGAGAGAGAAAGAGAGAGAGAGAGATCCAGAATCCTTTAACCCTGACCTCCTCAAAAGGGGGGGGGTGAGGAAAAAGAGAATCATCAATGTTCATAAAATCATGATGAGTAGATTTCACAAATAGAAACAAAATATAAAAAGTATAACCATCGCAACTTAGGATGTGGTTTGTTGTATCTTCTTTTTTTTTTTTTAACTAAAATCTCCAAGATGCTTTTATCTCCTGCCGAGCCCGAGTATTCGGGATGACACTGTAGGGCAATGTATGTCAACGGCAAAAAGTAGCCATCAATCTGACAGACGTCAACGCCGTCCCAGCAGAGGGCTAGGAAGACGTGTCTCTGAGGAGAGAGAGGGTCGGGAGACAGGGCCACTCAGCCCGTTTGGGGCACATCTTTTCAGAGAGAGGATGTCTCGAAGGTGGGCGGGACTTTAGTCCGGCCCTAAATGGTGTGTCCTTGTGGAGAGCAGGGGCTCAAGGAGACGCAGCCTCCTCCTCATTCCTCCTGTCATTAGGAACCACATGGGACTAATTCAGGATGGGGAGCTGTGCATGAGGATGACACAGAGCCTTCGGGTGAACAGTAGGGGACCCCGTGACGAGAACAGCTATGGCACTAATGCCGTGTTATGAGGGCCCTTCTCCCACACACATGAGAGCAACCTCAGATCCAGCACAGCCTGTAACAATTTGGCCTCAGAGCCCACATCCCGATGAGCTCCCGTTTTCCCCCGCAGGCCTACACCCCAAACGGAGGGCGTGCTTCCAAATTACCAAGTCATGTCGGATTATTGACAGAGTTTCCTCCAATGTGAGAGAGGATCGAGTGTCTGCCGGGTGCAGAGAAGCCAGGGGTGGGCAAGAGAGCTTCGCGAGGCACACAGGCTTGGGTCCTCAACCAAGTGGTTTCTTGCTTTTGCAGATGTGGATGAAGGTGCCTCTTTTTATGGGATCTATCAGGAAATCAACAGAGAATCCATTATTACTGGGGCGCCTGGGTGGCTTAGTCGGTTAAGCGTCTGACTTTCGCTTAGGTCATGATCTCGTGGTTCATGGGTTCGAGCCCCGCGTCGGGCGCTGTGCTGACTGCCAGCTCGGAGCCTGGAGCCTGTTTCAGTCTGTGACTCCCTCTCTCTCTGACCCTCCCCTGCTCACGCTGTCTCTCTCTCTCTCTCTCTCTTAGAAATAAATTAAAAAAAAAAAAAAAAAAGAATCCATTATTACTTGTTACTAAAGGGAGGCCCAGGAAGATTGATGCATCTGGGCGGCTAGGAATTAAGCCAGGGCCTCAGTGTACTGGTCCCTACACCTCAAACGCTCGGTGCCTCCTCTCTGCACTTCCCCTGGGCATCTGTCCAGCTCCCACAGATCCCTACCTCCTGGCTGATCTGGGGGAGCCCCGGGGTGCAGGGCCTGGTGTCCTCTCTGCTGGCGACCCCCCTCAACCAGCCTGCCCTTTCACAACAGCAAAATTAAAAGGCCTGAAGTAGCCCAAGGCTTAGGCTACAACAACTAAAAAAATCGGTTGTCAAGATGGTACCTTTACAGAGCTCAGAGGGCCGGCTTGGTGGAAGGTTCCAGCATCCTTGCTCGGAGTAAACATCTATGTGTGGCACTGTTTTTGATGATCTGGAAAGTGCTCCTCTCTCGGTTTGCTTTAGGCTTCACCTCCTAGACAGGGTGGGACTCCGTTAGGTAATCCCCCTAAACCTCAGTGAAAATGTGAGGCACAGCGCACGGCCCTGCTGGAAGATTCCAACTAATTTGAACGGCCTCGCTGTTTTCTTCCTCTGGCTGCTGCTCCCTGCAAGGTTTACCAGCTTGTCTGGCCTCCCTGGACCCCCAGGCTGCCAGATGCTGACGGGACCTGAGATGCCACTGCGATAAAATACGTCATCACTGTCCCTGAAACAAAGCAAACCCAAGCCCCGGCTGCCAGCAGGGCCCAGAGCTGCTGCTCCTGCTCGCCCGAAGTGATGCCCCCTGCCTCCCTCCCTGCCTGCCTCCCTGCCTGCCCCTACCTCCCCCTGCCTCCCCCTGCCTCCCTCCATGTCTCCCTCCCTGCTTGCCCCACCTGCCCCTACCTCCCCCTGCCTCCCCCTGCCTCCCTCCATGTCTCCCTCACTGCCTGCCCTTACCTCCCCTTACCTCCCTCTGCCTCTCTCCCTGACACCCCTACATCCCCTTACCTCCCCTTGCCTCCCCCTGCCTCCTCCCTACCCCCCTCCTGCCCACATGAAGGGAGGGAAGGAAAGCAGAGGCAGCCCTGAAGAGGAGTGGGGGGGCGGGGGCAGAGGCCACCGCAGCCTCCTGGGAGAACGCAGCCTGACACAGGTGCTGCGATGTGAGACAGCAGGTAGCATGGACCTGACTAGGCACAGCCTCTACACGCAGGTCATCTCGAAGGAGAAAGAGACAAGGTGCACGTGCTATGTGTATATTTACTTGTTTAGAATAATTTTGACGGCTGGAGTGCAGACGCAGTTACTGTGCCCTCAATGCCCACTCGCCGCCCAACACTTCCCAGCCCCTGCGGGTGTCTCCGGGCTGTGGGCACTCCTGGCCAAGGGACCGTGTCAGTCCCAGGCAAAGCGCTCTGAGCACCAAAGCCTCCCGTTCTCCCTCCGGCCGCGGCCACCGAGGCGTGTTTCTTCCGTGTGCACAGGTGCCCCTGGCAGACCTCGGTCCGCAGAGCCCACGGGCTTCCCACCCAGCATCTCAGCAGTTCGCACAGTCTCTGTGATGCGGGCAAGACGTAAGTTTGCACTGCACTAGATTAGCGTAGCCTGAGGATTTCTCTGCCACCACACGTAGCATGATGCTATCGCAGAAATTTTAAAATGGTGCAAAGGTAGAGAGCCGCTGAAACAAAACCCTCAAAAATGCAACCCTGACCCAGTGCTCGGGTGCCAAATCCAGAAGGAAAATGATGAGGATCCATCAGTATTATGAAATGGAAACGTGGTAACATGTACTAGTGATTACTTAGGTCCAGAAAGGAATTAGCTTGTTTGCAGGCACAGATGAAATAGAATCACAGGAGTCCAGAATTTAGGGCCCTTGCAATGTTGGATGACCTAATTATTTCTAGATTCTGAGGAGTAAAATATGGGGCTTCAAAAGAACTTTGAGAGATGAAAATCTAATACAGCTTCAAAGTAGCCTCCGTTAGGGAGGGGAGTTTATGGAGATGATACAGCAAAGAAATACAGCACGTGTGAGATGGGTGCCCTCACCAGGACGCCTCCCTGACCAAACCTTGCTTGGTTCCTCTGAGCCCTCTTCTCAGCCTGGCCTTGTCCGTGTGCTGAGCCAGCTTAGGGAGCATCGCCCACCCCTGATACTTAACCAGTTCCTGTTCGAGAGTTTGGATCCCTGGACGCCCTCCTGCCAGCCCAGATGTCCTCACCACATGCCCGGCTGTGCTTACTTCCGCCCCTGCTACAAGCCCAGACTCGGGTCTTCCTTGCTTGCTTAAGTCTGCCTGGTGCAGTCTTTCTTAAACAGCCGAGAACGGAACTGTCTGCCTCCAGAAAACAGACCAGCCATCCATTCGGCTTTGACAAGAATTATGTGACCCTGTAAACTCTAACCCTGGACTGAAAAAGGCATGTGAATGTTTGAAATCTGGGGTCCAACATTTTGAAGGCTGGAAGTGGGCTGAGTCCTTCTCTCCAAATACATGTATTCCCCAAAGCCCACATCTGATCTTTTGGAATTTCAGGGTTAATTTATTATACAGTGCATGTTATAATTATCTGAATAAACATGTTTATTTCTATGTGCATACTTATATATGTAATTTGAAAATACTTTGGATATATAAATGTATTGAGAATTATGTGAGATGTTACCATGCTATCGAGTGGCCTGAGTAAGTGTGTATATGTGGGTGTTCGTGTGTGTGCATATGTGTGTATATGTTTGTGTGTAGGCGTGTGTACATGTGCACATGTGTGTATGTGTAGGTATGTGTGTGTTGGGATGTAGGAGAGAAGTAGCCTATGGATTTAGATTTTATTTGGAGCAAGTTTCCCTTAAAATCTGATATGTAGGGCACCTGGGTGGCTCAGTCAGTTAAGTGTCCAACTCTTGATTTCAGCTCAGGTCACAATCTCATGGTTTGTGAGTTTGAGCCCTGCATTGGGCTCTGTGTTGACAGCATGGAGCCTGCTTGAGATTCTCTCTCTCCCTCTCTCTCTCTTTCCTTCCTCTGTAAGCTCACGCTCTTTCTCTCTCTCTCAAAAATAAAATAAATAAATAAACATTAAAAAAAGATTCTGATACGCTACACTCAGTACTATTGAAGCAGTATGATCACAAAATCATAAGTGGACAAAAAGTAATGAAAAAGAGTAATTAAAAGGCATCCAACACTTTAGTTAGGGTACCGCTTGGTCTCTGGAATACATCTGCAAGATCATCTTGTCTCCACCTGCAAAGTGGATTGCAAACATCCTTCCCGAGGGGGCGCTCTCTCCCCTGACGGCCCAGAGCAGCCATACTTCCCTCCTGTGCCTTCCCTTCTCATGTCTCAGGTTCACTCAACAAATACACGTTAACGCCCTCCATGTGTCAGGCACAGGGACCTTGCGGTGAGTCAAATCCATGACGATCGCTGTGCCGCAGAGCTGACGTCTAGGAATGCAGGTGGGCATGAATCAAATACTCTCATGAAGGTCTTACTTCATTGGTGTCCAGTGCTTGTATGATGAGGCAGATGAAGTCAGCAGGGGCCAGACCTACAAAGTTGGAATGCAGGGTGGACGTGACCGTTTGTCTCAGCTGGAAGAGAAGGTCCTGATTAGTGTTTTCCCATTTGATTTGGTGTTTGTCTCAAATTTTTCAGGTTTTAGCAAAGTATCATCATTATTAGTTGTACCAAAGTAAAGTGGGTTCAGTGGAGCTCTTTTTTAATTTTTTTTTAATGTTTTATTTATTTCTAGGAAAGAGAGAGAGAGAGACAGCGTGAGCAGAGGAGGGTCTGAGAGAGAGGGAGTCACAGACTCTTAAACAGGCTCCAGGCTCTGAGCTGGCAGTCAGCACAGAGCCCGACGCGGGACTCGAACCCACGAACCGCAAGATCATGACCTAAGCGAAAGTCGGACGCTTAACCGACTGAGCCACCCGGGCGCCCCGTCAGTGGAGCTCTTTTACACAGTTCAGCAACAAGCACGATCCAATCTAATGACACGTGAGAATTGTGCCACCTTCCTTTGAAGGGCAGCATGCAGGGCACCTGCTAATAAAAATGCTTGGACGCCAGCAACCAAGTCCCTCCTTTCTCGAGTCAGAACGGGAACATTTCTTAAACCCGCTTCTCTTGCCATCTATTGATTTACTACTAGCCAATTTTGTCACATACTTGCTGAAGCCTGTAAGACACATCCCGTTACCACCAAGAAGGTTAATGGTAAATGTGGGAAATCACACACTAAGGCTTCAGGAGACGGAGGCAGAGTCGTATGACCCAGAGCTTCATAATGTTCTCGCCGTTGTTAGCTTCCGAATACGTTATCCAAATCTACAACTGCTTGTTTATGTTATTTGACCTTTTTTCATTAAACACATTCAGCAGCCGTGACCCAGCAATTGAAAGTGTGCGTTGGTGAGAAATTACTTCTTTTTCCAGGAATATTGGTGATAAATGTGCAACCTTGCATGACTTATCAGCCGATATTTGCGATGTGCCCTGCTCTGGAAGGACATGGTGACATCAGCACCCACATCAACATCAGAGACGCAAACCCATGGAGAACTGTCTGTGATTTTAATGGGATGACTTTGGAAGGTGCCAATTTTACATGACCATCTGCAGAAGGTGAAGTTACTTTTTGCTCTGACTCGCTGAACTGTAAATCAAATGACTGTTTTCTAAATTAGTTGTGTCCATTCTCAATTCCAAGTTTTCCTGTGCACGGACAGAAAGTGAAGAAACATCTGTTAATAGGTTGGCCCCATAACAGAAACTCTTCACAAACAGTTAAATGACAGGTTAATGTCAGTGTCGTCAGATGCTTCCAATAGAAAGCCAGATAATTACAATAATTGTTAAATATTTTATGCAATTCATGGAATCAGAGAAAAGCTTTCAGAAGTTTGTCTTGATGAAGGTAAAACATTGTCATTAACATTCTTGTATATTCAACACTGAGCATAGAATTATGCTCAAAAATTATTACTATTTTGTGTAGTGATGTGTACACAAATTTTGGTGGAGCAAAATATTATGGCAAAAGCAAAGTTCTTACTGGAATAAAATTCTGTGAACCAGAATTTCACTTCAGATTGAGTGTGGCACATCCATAATTCATAACTGCATTCAAACCAGCTGAGAGAGCCCACTAGTCAAAATAAGATCTTCATTATTAGATGTGCACATTTTTATATAATCACAGAGTCACTAAACCACGTATGCTGTGGTTAAGGATGATGATAAATGTAAAAAAGTGTGTGTACATGGTATTGAACAAGCAAACACTCAGAGAAATATCAAGAAATATTGGCCTCTACATTATGCTGTGTTAAGAAGTTAATTCAAGATGCTCACAGTTCGGAATGTAAAGCTAAGACCATAAAGCTACCAGCACAAAATGTAAGCTTTTATCTTCATAATAACTTATGGACATAAAACAGTAGCCAGAAAAGAGAAAAACTGTAAGTTGGACTTTATCAATACTATAAACTCGTGCTCCTCAGAACACAGAAAGACAAGGAAGGGGGAAATTTCCACAGTGAATGTATCTGACAAAAGACGGTACCCGGAGTAGAAGTTTGACAACTCTAACAAATCAGTAATAACAACAAACAACCTAATCTTAAAAGGAGACAAAAGATTTGAACCCACAATTCACCAAAGAAAACTTTGCTGGGCTATAAAATCATGAAAGAGAACATCCCATCCTTACTTACCAGGGATAGGCATGTTCAAATCATGTTCAATTCACGCCCTTCACACCCACTAGAATGTCCATAGTTAAAATGACTGACAAGTTCTGGTGAATTTGGAGAAATCCGATCTCTCCTACATTACAAAGCAAGGTCACTTTGAAAGATCAACTGGCGAGGCACCTGGGGGGCTCGGGTGGTTAAACGTATGACTTCGGCTCAGGTCATGATCTCACAGTTCGTGGGTTCGAGCACTTTGTCGGGCTCTGTGTTGGGAGCTCAGAGCCGGGACCCTGCTTGGAATTCTGTGTCTCCTTCTCTCTCTGCCCCTCTCTCGCTCATGCTCTCTGTCTCTCTCTCCCTCTCTCTCTCTCTCTCTCTCTCTCTCTCCCTCTCTCAAGAATAAATAAACATTTAAAAATTTTAAAAAGTGAAAAATAAATTAGCAGTTTCTCATATAAGTTAAACATAATTTGGGGGTGCCCGGGTGGCAAAGTCAGTTAAGCCTCTGACTCTGGGTTTCGGCTCAGATCATGATCCTAACGATTTGTGAGATTGATCCCCAAATCGAGCTCTGTGCTAACAGCACTAACAGTACTGAGTCTACCTGGGACTCTCTCTACATCTCTATCTGCCCCTCCCCCCACTCATGCTCACTTGCGCGCTCTCTCTCTCTCTTTCTCTCTCTTAAATAAGCAAACAAACTTAAATTTTTACTTTGAGGCTCCTGGGTGGCTCAGTCAGTTAACATTCTGACTTTAGCTCAGGTCACAATCTCGAGGCCTGTGAGTTTGAGCCCCGCGTCAGGCTCTATGCTGACAGCTCAGAGCCTGGACCCTGCTTTGGATTCTGTGTCTCCCTCTCTCTCTGCTCCTCCCCTGCTCACACTCTGTCTCACACTCTGTCCTTCTTTCTGTCAAAAAATAAACATTAAAAAATATTTTTAAATACATGCTTTGGCCATGAAATTCCGCAATCCCTCTCCAAAGCATGCATATAAGAGGAATGAATGAATGTGGCCAGAAATGACTCACTTTTATTCATATTAGCCCCAAACTGGAAAACCACCCAACATCCACAACAGGAGATTGGAGGAAACATTATGCAAAGGAAAAGAAGCCAGGTATAAAAGAAGGGACTCTTGAATACTAAGAACAAACTGAGGTCTGATAGGAGTGGGGGAGAGGGGAAGGGGGGAGATGGGCATGGAGGAGGGCACTTGTTGGGATGAGCACTGGGTGTTATATGGAAACCAACTTGACAATAAACTATAAAAGAAAAAATAAATTAATAATAAAATAAAAAATAAATAAAAGAAGGCACACTATGACTTACTATTCCATTTATGTGAAATTCAATAGCAGGCAAGTTAACTCACGGTGACAGAGATCAGACTGTGGTCTCCTCTGGGGACTGGACTGGGGATCACCTGCAAAGCTGTTTGAGGGAATTTCGTGAGATGAAAGAAATGTTCTCTGTCCGACTGAGATGTTCATTACATAGGTATCTATGCCATTGTCAACTCTTATTCAAAATGTAAGCTTAGGGACGCCTGGCTTAGGGACGACTTCAGTCGGTACAGCACGTGACTCTTGATCTTGGGGGTTGTGAGTTCTCAAGCTCCATGTCGGGGGTAGAGTTTACTTAAAAAAAATAATTTTTAAAAATGTAAGCTTATAATTTGTACCTTTTACTTTAATTTATACCTCAGCAAGAAAACAGGAACAACTTCAATTTAATGCATGTGGTAGGATTTAGGATGAATGTGGACATTCCCCCCACCCCAGATTCACATGTTGGAAGCTGATTCCCATTGCCATGGTGTTAAGAGGTAAGGCCTTTGGGAGGTGATTAGGCCGTGAGGGTGGGGCCCCCACTACAGGATCAGTGCTCTTATTCAAGAGACCACAGAGAGCTCCTTCCCTGATTCTACCACGTGAAGGACATAGCGGGAAGACAGCCAGCTCTGAACCAGGAAGTAGGAGCTCTCTGGACACCAAATCTTCTGGTGCCTTCGTCTTAGACTCCCAGCCTCCAGGAATGTGACAATTAAATGTCTGTTGTTGATTAGCCACTCATTCTGGGGTGTTCACTATAGCAGCCCAGACGAAGACAGGGTGTATTAGTTTTCTGTTGTTCCTGCACTAAATTACCACAAATTCAGTGACTTTAAGCAACGCAGATGTATTCTCTCTCAGTGCAGAAGGTAGGGAGTCTGAAATGGCTCTCCCTGGGCTCAACCTCAAGCTGCTGGCAGAGCTGTGTTTCTTCCAGGAGACTCCAGGGAAGAACGTATTTTCTTCCAGCTTTGAGAAGCTGCCTGCACCTCCCGGAGCCCAGTCCCTTCCTCCATCTCCAACGCCAGCAGTCACCTGTAGAATCTTCCACACACGGCGTCACTTCAGCTGTGTGTCTTCTGTCTCAGTCATCCACGTGGAAGGGCATTGGTGATCACACCAGCCCATTGCATCATGCAGGGTGAGCTCCCAACATGCAGGTCAGCTGGTTAGTGACCTTAGTTGCACCTGCACCTCAATCCTATTCACATATAATATAGCACATTCAAAACTCCCAGGCATTAGGACATGACCATCTTTGGGGACCCTTCTTCTGTGCACCATGTGGGAATAGAGGCCCCATGATGGACACCGTTGTTGACCGGAAGAGGGATGGGCTGGGAAGGGTGGGGTGGAGGAAATATGCTAAATCCTTGCCTGAGTGGTATTTATACAGGTATGTGAAGTCATAAAAATTCATCGAGATCGAGCTGTACCCATAAAACGTGCACGTTTTAAATATATGTCAATAAAAACTTTTCCAAAAACCCCGCCTGTGCCTTTGAAGGACTTCTTGTAAATCACCAGTGTCCTGCCAAAAGATGGAGTGCTCGGAAGTCCTCTGAACAAAACTGGAAAATTGTGAATCCGAGCACTCAGTAATATAGGGCAAGAAAACTTCTGCTTTTGAAGCTTTTAGCAAATGTACACCATCTAAAACATCGCTAGCAGAGAGAATGACAACGAAATTTGGCCACAAAGAGGAAATGAGCAACGGAACAGATGAAAAGATGACAGTTTATACAATGTTCCAAAGAGCATTTCGAAATTTTCCATCTCAGCTTTTGTGCAGGGTATTTGGTGGAATGCCAATGTTTAACTGCATAAATATATAACTGGCAGCAGAATGGGATGCAGTGGAGACCTACGATTTCTGACATCAAAATTTGGGGTGATTTTGAAAACTCATGAATACAGACCATTTATTTAATACATTTTGTCTTTAAAAAATATTTGTCGGGGCGCCTGGGTGGCTTAGTTGGTTAAGTGTCCGACTTTCGTTTAGGTCATGATCTCGCAGTTCGTGGGTTCGAGCCCCGCGTCGGGCTCTGTGCTGACTGCCAGCTCAGAGCCTGGAGCCTGTTTCAGTCTGTGACTCCCTCTCTCTCTGACCCTCCCCTGCTCACGCTTTCTCTCTCTCTCTCCTAGAAATAAATAAAACATTAAAAAAATTTAAAAAATAAAAAATATCTGTCAAAGAACAGAGCTCTGAATGGAGAAAGAATATCAGAAGCCGTGAAGGCATTTGTCTGGAAATATTTATGTATTTCAAAATAAAAATTAGAATTCCCTCCTTTGGGGGCGCCTGGGTGGCTTAGTAGGTTAAGTGTCCGACTTTCGCTTAGGTCACGATCTCGCGGTTCGTGGGTTCGAGCCCCGCGTCGGGCTCTGTGCTGACTGCCAGCTCAGAGCCTGGAGCCTGTTTCAGTCTGTGACTCCCTCTCTCTCTGACCCTCCCCTGCTCACGCTGTCTCGCTCTCTCTCTCCTAGAAATAAATAAAACATTAAAAAAAAAAGAATTCCCTCCTTTGCTGGGGCACCGGGTGGGGAGCCTAGGGATCTAGGGATTCTTTCTCTCTCTGTGTCTCTCTCTCCCACTCTCTCTCAAAACAAATAAATAAGCATTAAAAAAAATAATTCCCTCCTTTGTTGAGTGACATGCTTTGAGTTCACCAGGTATGTCTGCATCTGTAGGAAGATTTTCTCCATTAAAACTGCTATGAGTCAAGGACATCAATGAGTTAAATTTCTTAACCTTGAAAAACACCTGTAAAGACACTTATATCTAATTTTTTAACATGTTTAAAAAAATAAGACCATATTAAAAATACATTGTAAAGGGGCACCTGGGTGGCTCAGTTGGTTAAGCATCCAACTTCGGCTCAGGTCATGGTCTCGCGGTTTGTGGGTTCGATCCCCACATCGGGCTCTGTGCTGACTGCCAGCTCAGAGCCTGGAGCCTCTTTCAGAGTCTGTCACTCCCTCTCTCTCTGACCCTCCCCTGCTCATGCTGTCTCTCTCTCTCGTAGAAATAAATAAAAACATTAAAAAAAATTACATAAATCACTTAAATTATTTTTCTTCTGTCTCGTACTTCCCAGATTAATTGGCAAATTTGATGGTCAAACTAATGTCCACGAAGGAGGCTGCCACTTGTCCCTATAGACAAAGGTGAGCGATGTAAGATGCCAAGTTAAAGGACTATGGTCAAAGGATCATTTCGCAAACATCACTAAGGCACATTAGGAAATAGGTGATGACCACGATTTCGAGCTGCTGACCCCAAGCTTGGAGCCCGGGGGGTGAGTTGCTATGAGGCCCATTCACTGCTGCAGGCTGCATTCCCCGGAAGCCAGTTCAGGGCAAAGGACTGCACACCAGTGGCTTTAGCAAGTGGCTCCTACAATCACGACCCACGGGAAGCACCGGGCCGGGGAGGAAACTGGGATGTGATGTGTCCCCCGTGGAAGCCCAGCCCCCCCGAGGGGAACCCCAAGCTGGCAGTGGGCAACACAGTAGCCATCACCACAAGAAGGGGTGTGACCTTGGACGGGACAGCTGTCTCTGCTTCGACAGCAGGCACAGACCCTGGGGAGGAAGCCTTCCCTCCAGACAGCGGCTCTGGGGACCACATCACAGCCTCCTTTGGGCTCATCCAGAGACGCCGCCCCCAGATGCACGGGCTGTGCGTCCCGCTCAGAGGTCAGGTCTGGGGCCGGAGGAGCTGGGCTTCCTCACTCACACCGGCATCCCCTGTCACCCCGTGGTGGCCCTGTTTCCACTTACGGAGAAGGCAGTAGAGGCACTGGATGGCACAGTTCTCCCGGTGAGGCTGCGCTCCCTCGCTCCTCCACCTGGAAGACACCCAGACGGGAGCCTGGGTTTGCAGGTGTCTTGATGGGCTGAGAAAGAGCTCCAGGTAACACGGTGAAGAAGACAAAAGGCTCCAGCCTGCATGTCTCTGAGCTCCCCCTTCCCCTTATTCGGCCCTGGAGCCCTTACAAAGACGGGGGTAGGTGGAATGAGGGGGTACACGCAGATGCACAAGACCCCCTCCGTTGGGAGCTGTTTTCTGAACTCATAGGTTGAGTAAGAACTCCTTATGAGGTTAAGGTAAGTTGCACGGACCCTTACCGTCAGATGGTGACCCCAATATCCACCAGCACTGAGTTATTTCAGCTTGAGTACCAGCCCCCAAGCCACCTTGTCAATTGGTATTAGGAGTGACTCATTCTGGCCTTGATATGATGATTGCACTTTGTGAAGGAACTTACTGTAGGAACTTCTTCTTTTATGGTTATGGGAGCAACACTGTGTTCCTGAAAGACCTGTTTTTCTTTTTTTTTTTAATATTTTTATTTATTTCTAGGAGAGAGAGAGAGACAGCGTGAGCAGGGGAGGGTCAGAGAGACAGGGAGTCACAGACTGAAACAGGCTCCAGGCTCTGAGCGGGCAGCCAGCACAGAGCCCGACGCGGGGCTCGAACCCACCAACTGCGAGATCATGACCCAAGCGAAAGTCGGAAGACCAACCGACTAAGCCACCCAGGCGCCCCAAGACCTGTTTTTCTTAATACCTCCCATGAATTGATAAGTGCAACTTTTGCCTTTACTATGCTAATGCCACTTCTGGGCTGTTCCCCATCCTTGTGCATATCAATATTCTGGGAAGTTTTTACTGATAAAAGGATTTATCATCAGAATGCCACTTCTGTGCCGTCCCCCAAACACTAAATCATAAAATACAGTTGAGTCTCAGACAGAGCGGAGAGGCCTGGCTGGCGACCGGAAAGAATCCCGCGCCTCTCTCATCCCTCCCTCGCCAACACCATCCATCCTTCAGGGACCCCTGGACCTGGCTGGAGCTGGACTCTGGCGCCCTCACTCCCCCTGGAAGCTTTTGCCCAGAGCCAGGGCAGGACTGCTCACTGCTTCTGGCCACAGCTACGTCAGTGGTTACTTCCGGTCCTTCATCCATGTCTCTTGCACGGTAAAGGTGTTTGGCTGGCTATAATCCACAACAATCATTTGCTAATCGAATCTGAAGCCAGCAATTTACCAAAATGCCATTTAACAAAATGCTGTGCACGCACACGCACACACAAACGATGAATTATCTTCACAAAGGAAAACAACCAAATTCCCAAAATAGCCTTCGCTATAAAAGCTTCTCTCTGCTTTCTGTACTTTCATCTGCTGATTCATCCCCCTCTCAAGGCCGGCTGTTTCCGTACATTCTGGTGTGAAAGAAAATGAAAGCCCAATTTTCCAAAGCATGAAAAAAATGGTAATTTGGTAAATATTGTTTTCCAGCCCTCGGCATTATAAATCCCATTGATTGATCACAAGCAATCAAAAACTTTCAGTTTTATAAGAGTTCTGCTCTCAACACCAATGCTCTATTTTTTACTTTTATAGATTCTGAAGGATGAATCTGGACCTGAATTTAAGGAAGAGTTTCTATCGGAGAGCAGCGAAGGGAGCACTTGGCAGAGCATAAACTCTTTGGATATGAGGCGTCGAGGTTACTGTCCTTATTAGCAGTAAAAGTGTGGTGTGGCCACCGCCTGGCAGGATGCGAGGGTGCAGCCGACAGTAAGGACGTCCAGGAGCCTGATGCGCGCACTGCGCGGCGGCACCCCACGAACGTTCAGTGATGGCCATCTAAGAGCACCGGCATGACCTGAATAGGGCAGGGCTCCTGCACGAGCCTCCCAGGCCCAGCCAGGGGAGAGGGAGGGACACTCTCTTGGCCCATGAGAGTTCATCCAGGAGGCTGACCAACTTGTGAACTCAAATCAGGACCCTGATTAAAAGCTGGAAGAACATGGCCACGGGGTCCCGGCCACAGGGTCCTGGCCACACGGCCCCAGGCACAGGTAGCATGAGGGCCCTAAGGATGCAGGGTTGCAAGCACCCTGCAGAAGCATTGTGGCCTGGGGCATCTCCCAGGACCCTTCTGAGCCTTCGATGCATAGTGACCCCACCTCCCCCCTGGGGTCACTGGGGACTAGAGGACATACTGTTAAGAGGCGCACCAGCTGTTAGCCGTCGGAAGTCTCCGTGACTCGATGCCTGTCCTCACTCCTTCCTGGGTTATAAAGCTGTTGATGAAGTACCCCTTCTCCTTCCAGAGACGCCTCCCATCCCCTTCGGTTTATTTCTGTCTCTAAACACAGTTTCAAGACTACCAGCCTGGGGGCGCCTCGGTGGCTCAGTCGGTTATGCATTCGACTTCAGCTCAGGTCATGATCTCACGGTTCATGGGTTTGAGTCCCGCGTTGGGCTCTGTGCTGACAGCTCAGAGCCTAGAGCCTGTTTCAGATTCTGTGTCTCCCTCTCTCTCTGACCCTCCCCTATTCGTGCTCTGTTCTCTCTCTCTCTTTCTCAGAAATAAATAAAACATAAACAATTTTAATAAATAAATAAATAAATAAAAGACTACCAGCCTGGTGTCACCCCACTCAGTCTGGGCACATCTTCTATGGGTCACTGTGCTACAAGCTCATGCAGGCAAAAGGTAGGTTTTTAGAGCAGTGAAGACACTGTGCCTTCCAAATTTGTTCGAACTCCACCATCCATCAGCCCACACTGATATACAGCCCACAAGAAAGCTCAAGGGTGTTGAAGACTAAGTAAGAGGTTCCTTACTTCTCCTCCTCCTCCTTCTCCTTCTTCTTTTCTTCTTCTTCTTCTTCTTCTTCTTCTTCTTCTTCTTCTTCTTCTTCTTCTTCTTCTTCTTCTTCTTTGATAGAGAGACAGAGGGAGAGAGAGATAGAATCTTAAACAGGCTCCACGCTCAGTGTGGAGCTCAGCATGGGGCTCAATACCACTACCCTGGGATCATGACCTGAGGCAAAATCAAGAGTTGGACTCTCAACTGATCAAGCCACCCAGGCACCCCAACAGGTTCCTTACTTTAAGTAAAATCCAATACAACTGAATTTTGCAACAACTACATAATTAGGGTGCCCTTTGGAACATGCTAGGACTCTCTCTCATTCAACCAAGTGAACTGAAGATGGTAGCTGTCACGGAGGCCGTGGGCTATCAGGTCTCTCCTTAGAGTGACAAGACATCGGAGCTACTCCATGCTGTGCAGATGGAGTCCAGGCACTGTGTACCTGGAGGTGATTCCCTCTTGCCCAGAACCTGAGGCCAGTGTGCACATTCACTACTGAAGCTTCCAGAGGGCGTGACATATGAGGACATGTTAATTCTTTATGCCATCCATCCTAGAAAGCCCAGACGGGTCCTGTATGTCTGGCCTGTCCTGAGAGGGCTTTGCCCAGGGAGCAGGGAGAGCCAGCTGCCTTTTCTGCACCCGACATGGATCGATCAGCCCACGGCGGCATTTGGAAGGGGGACATTGAATCCATATCAGCATGTGGTAGCAGATGGAAAGAAAACTGTCCCCCAAGCCACCTGTCACTGCTGCGGGTGCCCCACCAGTCAGGACTGCCCCAGGGTGCCCTGGAGACCTGTCCAAGGTGCTTCTCTAAAGGGCCAGGACTCGAGTCCACCCTGAAATGAAAAGAGCTCTGAGTTGTTTTAAACAGCATCTGCAGGTGGGATGTCTTATGTGGCCCCTCCACGCTGAAGGAAAATCAGCATTCTCCCCACGGGAGGTGAACACTGCACAGTGACACCAAACCCCTTGCACCCAGTTTATAGATGCACAGGCGGGGCTCCAGCACGAGTCACATCACACCCCCAGACGCCATCAAGACGTGTGTCTATTTCACCTATTCGGGCAGGCATGTTAGAGCCTCCGTCACCGAGGGACAGTGGACGGCACTGGCGGGTCCATCCCTGTCCCCACGTGGCAGCAGTTCTCTCACTCTGGAAGGCAGAAAGCTGACCCAAAGGACAGTCGTGGCCCAAGGTTCTGGGCTCATGGATCTCCCTGCCTGGGAATAGATGATGGGATAAAGTGGGCCAGATGGAATCGAAGTCCTCGGGGGCGCAAAATGCCCTTTGTGCTTCCATCCACAATAGCAGAAAGACGCTATGGCTGTCAATGTCAGGACAGCCTTGGCCTCCGCCACCACACGGGTGCACAGTCCAGTGCTCCTGCCGCCATGGTGCTCAGAGAGGGGTGGGCAATGTGGGAAGTGAAGGCCTGCCTCTGCTGACTGGAAGCTTCCAGAAGACGGCGTGTGATCCCGGGAGCAAGGAGGTTCTCAGAGTGTAAGCAGCATATGCCATGAGACCTGTGGAAACAGTATAGGCTCAATATCATGCAGAAATGCAATCTCAGGTGTAAGGTTCATGGCACTCGTAACTTATCATTTGAGGTTGCTGCATCCGACACCAAGAGAGCCCGGATGCTGCTGTAGCGTCCTGAGCGAATAGAAACGGTGATGTCGGGAAGTACATCTAGCCACTCAATGGGCCATCATCATTAGGTCTGGAAACATGGTGATACACCAGTGACAAGTGCTCTCGCTTCCATTTAGTTCAGGGTTAGCCAGTGGTGGGATGCCGCCTTCTAGATCTCAGACGTTGAGCTCCTGGAGCCTACTCTTCCCAGAATGTGTTCAGGCAAAGCCAACAGGGAACATGCCTGAAAACATATCTCAAGACCCACCGAATACACCGCCCTGCCCGCCGATGCAGTGAGGTGCACGGTTCCCGTGGGCTCCCTACCCTGCCGGGGTCCGGGACACGGGGCCCCAGTGCCGGCAGCAGGCACGGGAAAGCAGACTCGGGGATCGTAGTAATGGGCCTGCGTAAATGTCAGCGGGGATATTTGGCCATATGTGAATCTGTAAGGAAATTCACTGTGGCCCCTGGACGAGCTGAGCATAAGGTGAAGGAAGAGCTTCCTGTGAATCCCAAGCATTCCTTCAGCATCAACCTTGCTGATACTACGAGAGGTGCTGGCTGCAAACAAGGGCAAAGAAAGGCATTCCTGTTCTTTTCTTAACTCGCCCGGCTCCCTCTTGTTCAAAATACTTGCTGCCCGGGGGCACCTGGGGGGTCAGTGGGTTAAGCCTCCAGCTTCAGCTCCGATCATGATCTTGTGGTTCATGAGTTCAAGCTCCACTTCAGGCTCTGTGCTGACAGCTCAGAGCCCGGAGCCTGCTTCAGATTCTGTGTCTCCCTCTCTCTCTGCCCTTTCCTTGCTCACACTCTGTCTCTCTCGCAAAACTAAATAAATATTTTTAAAAATTTAAAACCATACTTGCTGTCTACTCTTTGATGTATATTTCATAGTGCATCTTCAAAAACAACAGCCTTCTAATAAGTGAGTGATTACATAATGATGTACATGCATGAATGAAGGGTCACGATTTTAATTTTTAAAAATGGAAGAACAAACCAAGTGACAGTATTAGAAAGTGGGGTTTTTTTTTTTCAAAAATAAAACTGGTCACAACTATTTTTTCTCTTTGTTTTGGATTTCTAAAATAAATATAGTGCTTAGTCTCACCTTGCAGAGAGTGTTTTTCCAAGTAGATACTCAACTGTAGTGTCTGGAAGGAAAATCCAAGCCTGGGAGTCAGAGAAATATGCCAGCAATGTTCTCTCTGATTCTTTGCAGACTCCAGAAAATCGAGAGTTGAGACAGAGTCGAAGGATCTGCTGATGGGTGAGCTGGATGCACGTGGGACTTTCAGCACTTAAAACAATGCCTTGCCTATTGTCAAGGCTCAGTCGAAGTTTTGTGACAGACATACAAGTAAAGTAAAACAAAGTACATTTAGTTTTTATTATGATAGTACACGTGATTGTGTAAAGTTTTGCATAAGCAGGCGGTAAAGTAGAAGAAAATGAAGATGTGAGATAAATATGATACTTCAGAGAGCATTGCTGTCAGACTATTGTTATTTTTCTTTCTAATGTTTGCTCTGTTTTTTCTTTTTTCTTTTCTTTTTTTTTTTTTCACAAACATTAGCTTCTATTTTGCCTACTGCTAGGCATACTTTATCATTTACTATGAAACAAACATGGTTTTTTTTCCACATCATTTAGTAGTCTGGTTTAAAAAAAAAACTAGTTAGCTGAAATTATCATATTAAAATATATCCATAATCAACCTACAAAAGAGTTACACAAATGTTTTCTGGAAGAATGAGCATCACTGTGAGTGAATCAGGCAGGGCCACGTGAGGAACATTTGATTAGTGAGCTCTGGGTGCTTTTATTCTAATTCCGAGGATGCAACTGGAGAACACTGGCTACTTTGCAGAAACTCCATATACCCATGGCCCTATTTTATTTCCAAGCAGTAATATGCGCCCAAATGTAAGCTCCGCAAGAGGGCGCCGGCTCAGAGCTACTCAAGAACAACTCTTCACCATCATAGGCGCTTGGCCAGCACCTGCTGCGTGCACCCAGCAGTCACTTCCAGTGAGCAAGCACTCCGCACACTCAGTCGTCACACTGGTGGACGTGGTCAGTCCTTAATCAATGACCAGGCACCCCGGCCATGGGAAATCTAAGATAATAAACAAATCCAGTTTTGTGAATTCCTTGAAGGCTCCTTGAACATTCTGGGCTTGTAAATAGCCACTGAATCAGCAGCTGTCCGAATACACCCTCCCCTGTTGCCGTGTGCGGTTGTTCACACTCAAGGCTGTGTGGGTCTCTGAGGCTGTCTATCCTGAGGGTGCTTATCGGTCCTATTGAAGGCGCATTGTTTTCAGATGTTGACTGGTGTGCATAGTGTTGAAGGTGTGGAGGGTCAGAGTCTATCCTGGCAAGTGGACGTGCAAACTGGTGCAAGTCTGCACTCCTCTCCTGAGTGTGCCAAAAAGCCGGTTTCCCCACATTCTCACCAAACCCGATACTGGCTTGTCTTTTCCTTTTTTATTTTTCACATCAAAACAATCAGCTCTTCGTGTGTTATTAAAAAAAAAAAAAAAACTAAGTGGGAGTGGGATTGCATTGCATTAATTGTGTAGAGCAATTCAGGGACAGTTGGCATCTTTACATTTATTCTACCTGGGAACGCAGCGTGTGGTGTATAGTTAAGCTCTTCCTCCAGTTTACTCAGGAAAGTCTTGTGGATTTCAAAGGACAAGCCTGCTCATCTTGTTTACTACTTCTTCAGTTCTGATGCTCGTGTTCCCTGTGAACAGAACACAGTGCAATTGTATTTTTTATCCAGTCTGACCATCCCTATCTGGTCATTGGAGTCTTTAGTCCATATGTATTCAAAGGAATGCCTGGTGTATTTGCTTCTACATTCTACCATCCCACTTTTATTTTTTTTAACTATTTATTTATTTTGAGAGGGAGAGGGAGAGAGAGAGAGTGCAAGTGGAGCAGGGACAGAGAAAGAGAGAACGACAATCCCAAGCAGGCTCCACACTGCCAGCCCAGATCCCAACATGGGGCTCGATCCCACAAACCATGAGATCATGACCTGGATTGAAATCAAGAGTTGGACACTTAATGGACTGAGCCACCCATGTGCCCCATACTTTTGTTTTTAATTTGAGCAACCCACTTTATATTTTATTTTCTCTCCTGTACTGTCTACTTTTGGATTAATCACATACTTTACATTGTTTTATTTTCCTATTTATTGGATTAGCAATTAAATACATTTTTAGTGATTACCACACATATTATAACACTCATCCTTGATTTATTATACTTGAACACTACCCTGACAGGCCCAGGGCATTAACACTTTTAGCCCCTTCCCACTTAATTATCGTCTTGAATTTAATTCAACGCATGTTAGACTCCATAAGATGATATTATGATTGTTTTAGGCAGCCCAAGACTGTCTCCAGTTACCCACACAGTTACCCTTTCATTTGCTCTTCATTTATTTCTACATTTCCATACTTCCAACTGTAACCATTTTCCTTCTGCTTGAAAAACTCTTTTAATATTTTTTAGCATGTGTTGTTGATGACAAATTCCCTTAGTTTTTATTTGTCCCAAAATGACTGTGCTCCAGTATTTTCTCCAGCCTTTTATTATGAAAATGTTCAAGCCCACGGTACACCTGCAATTCTTTCACAATAAACTCTTTTTTAATGTTATTTACTTTTGAGAGAGAGAGAAAAAGAGCACATGAATGGGGATGGGGGGCATAGAGAGAGGAAGATACAGAATCCAAAGCAGGCTCCAGTCTCTGAGCTGTCAGCACAGAGCCTGACGCAGGGCTCGAACTCATGAACTGAGAGATCATGACCTGAGCTGAAATCGAATGCTTAACCGACTGAGCCCCCAGGCACCCCCACAATAAACTCTTATATACGCACCCAGCTTCTACCATGAACATCTGACTCTATTTGATCTGTGACACATACCAACTTCCATCTATCCATCTATCAACCAACCTTATTTTATTACATTGGAGAATAAATTTTAGATATCTGTACGCTTTGGACCAAACCCGTTACTACTGATTTATTATAAGGCTTTGGTACTTGTCAACAGTTTTTTTTTTTCTTTTCATCTAAAATCCATATGCAACAAAATAGACAAACTTAGATGTATCTTTCTGAGTTTCGAAGTGTGCACATATACGCCTGTACAACCTGTCATTGAACAAGATAGAGAACAACATCACCCCCAAAAGTTCCCCCAGGTATTCCTCATCACTTCTCATGCAAGCCACAAAGGGTAGGCACATTTCTGCCTTTTCAAATCAAATATTAATTTCTTCTTAAGAAAAGAGCAAATATTGCTGAGATACATTAAGTAAGATCTACCTGAATGGACAGCTATGCCATATTTATGGATTAGAAAACTCCATTCTCCCCAAAGTGACCCAGAGAGTCAATGTGATTCCAAATATAGTTCCAACAATCTCATAATCTCAACACAGACGAGCTGATTCCATAATGTGTATGGAAGTATGAAAGGCCTAGCACGTCGAAAACAATCTCATGAAAGAAATTCAAAGCTGGAAGATTTATACGACAAGATTTACCATGAAGTGCTAGTAAGCAGGACCATACAGGACAGACACAAAGATGGACAGATTGATCTGGACAGATTGATCTATAACACAAAATAGAAGGCCCCAATTTAGGTCCATACTCAATAGTCACTTGATTTTCAAAACTGTTGCCAAAACAATCCAAAGAAGAAAGAAACTATTTTCAATAAAATGATTCTTGGTGGGAGGAGGGGGGATGCCTGGGTGGCTCAGTCGGTTAAGCGTCTGATCTCGGCTCAGGTTATGAACTCATGGTTCATGAGTTCAAGCCCCGCATTGGGCTCTGTACTGACAGCTCGGAGCCCTTAGTCTGCTTTGGATTCTGTGTCTCCCTCTCTCTCTCTCTCAAAAATAAGTAAACATTTAAAAATGTTTGAAACAGGGGCGCCTGGGTGGCTTAGTCGGTTAAGCGTCCGACTTTCACTTGGGTCATGATCTCGCAGTTCGTGGGTTCGAGCCCCGCAACGGGCTCTGTGCTAACTGCCAGCTCAGAGCCTGGAGCCTATTTCAGAGTCTGTGTCTCCCTCTTTCTCTGACCCTCCCCTGCTCACGCTGTTTCTCTCTCTCTCCTAGAAATAAACTTAAAAATATATTTAAAAAAATAAAAAATAAAAATGTTTAAAACAAAAATAAATAAAAAATGATTCTGGAAAATGTGGATCCAAAAAAATTGCCCCCACCTCACACCATATAGAATAGGTCTAAATATGTAAGGTAAAACTGTGAAGCTTTAAAGGGAAATATAGAGAATATTTTCATCCCTGTGATGGGTAAAGTTTTCACAGGTAGGTCACACAAAGGAATCATTAAGACTTCACCAAAATACAGTGTCCTGGTGACTAGAAGACATCTTTAAGGAAATTCACATCTCTAGACTGGAGAAAGATTCAGGAAGTAGGATATTTTTTAAGCCTACAAGATTGCATTATCCCATCGAAATTATTCTTCATAGTATTAATAGCTTAAAATGATGAAGGAAAATTTAATCTTTAAACTTCAAGTAAAACATGACTCCACTTGCACAGAAACCCCTAGAAAGAGCAGTCGTTTTCCCACCTACCATACTATTAGCAAACACTCCAGCACGCTAATGATTTTCACAGGAACTCATGGGACAGAAGTGAAAATGTCACTGTTAATGTCTTTCTGCAAGAATCCCACACTCAAGATGGTTTAATTGGCTATTACGCTCTTGAAATCAGATGTAAATTACATAAATAGTTACAACTCGCAAAGTATATGCAAACACACACAATTACAAGTTCAGGTTCCCCAGCGGGGTCACTCCGCAGCCTCAGATATGCATGCCCAGCCGGAAGCTAAGGGCCTGGACCTGCCGTGTCTGGTCCATGAGTGACTCAGTTCCAGCCACTATCCCGGCAGGGTGCGCAGGCCTGTGTCCAGTCGGAAAATTGAATTGTTTGTTCCCAGCCCCGAAGCCCAGACTTTTCTTTGAGTTTCCAAATCTCTTTTTTGACTGTAATGGACTGATTATCAATCCACCTCGAAACAGTGAATCAGATGGAGGGAATAGAATAAGATTAAAATAATGTCCTTTCTCTGAAGTTAGTTTGAGTGGATTTCCGTTTCTTACGACAAACCGGCCCCAGGCTGAGCTAATACCCATGGAGGTCGGTGTCCTTGCTGTTCCCATTCGCTAAGAAAGCCATGGAGGACATGGAGAGCCTTGCCACCGCCATCGTCCCCACGTCCTCCAGGGAGTCAGGAACGGATCTGGGCATAAGACCAAGCTCTCCTGACCTATAAATCAGACCTGATGGTGTATCTCACATTTATTTCCTATGTTTAGATAATGAGAATTTTCATTCAACAGGCTACTAATTATTTTACTCAGCATGAGCATTGAGTAATTGTATCACCTCATAAGACCAAACGAGTGTGGGGAATTTTAGAACTGACCTTGTAGCTGATAATTGTGCCTTTAAATATTCAATAGCACAGAGTGAATACGCATCTGTTTTTTAATCTCAAATTCAGAAAGTTTTAATCTCCATTGAACCAAAAGATTGGTTCATACTGAGCATTGTGGGTGAAAAATGTCATTAAATGAATAATGAATACCAACAATACCAATAGAAACAAATACCAGTTATAAAAGCTAATACCAGTTGCTTTTATGTGGCATTTTATAGATTAGGCACCAAGATGAACTGATCTTGCCAGCTCACGCAGCCAGTAGTAGTTAAGGTGGACTTTGAATCCACACGACTCAGGTAAAGGAGCCACTTTGGTGAGTCACACAAACCTTCTTCACCAGGCTGCTAACCACCTACCAACTGCTGAGTATTGGCTGCTAGTGACACTTGACCCCAGCCCTGTGGCCTCAGCCAACGGCTTACTGATACACCCTCCAAGACTGTCTCCTGCCTCAAAAGGGTAACACTTGCTGGTGTGATTTTGGTTCCCAACTTCCCCCCATCCCTGGATCTTTCCCTGAGACCATCGCCTGTGCTCAGCTCTCTCGTTCCCTGTCCTGAATTGCTTTCTCTTTCACATTTTTTTCCTGAGGAGCAGGGCTGCTGCACTCATGGACACCTGAACTTGAACCTCTGTGTCAAGATTCCACTTCTTGGAAACGTGACTTCAGCCGGTTGGTCCTGTGTCCTCAAAGGCAGAATAGTGCATTTGGAAGACAAGAGGAAGAAGTAGGGAAGGTCCCAGCCACGGCCGCCCCAGGGGACCCACTTGGAGGATTTGAGTTTCTCATCTCAACAAAGTTTGGCTCTGTGGCCAGTCTTCACTCAGCGCCAAGGCCCTTTCACCAAGAGAGCCGGTGCTGCTTGTGGGCCAGAGAGAGTCCTTCTAAACGTAAAGCGAAGTCCTGGGGCTCCTCGTGCTGACAGTCAGCAGCACAGGAGGAGTTCCCTGCCCCCAGGGGTAGTTTACCTTGACCACTGTGAGCTCACTACAGCACTACTGCTCTCAGCTAACGCACTCACCCGGGAATGCTGGTGTCCCGCGTGCAGCGTCAACAGTCATAGGCACATACAGCAACCAGAGATTGATAAGGGTTTGGTCACCAGGCTCTTGAACCTGGATGGGCATTAGGTCAACACACCAGACAGTCCACGTAGGTCAGCCTTTCCAGTTGGAATGGAGAAGGACTCCGAGTTGGTAGGAGAGGAGGGAGCATTTTCAGCGGGGGGTGGGGGTGTCTGTGACAGCAGTGGGTACAGTTAGTTCATAAACCTCCTTGTGCAAGGCTTGTGAGCACAGACGCATAAGCACAGTGAGGTTAATGTGGGAAACAAGTGAGTTCGAGCCCTGCATGGAGTGGATGGTCACAGGAGGCGTTTCCCCTGGCCAGACCCCCTTTACTAGGCTGGACCCCTCATTCTCCACTGTCCCGTGTATTGATGGACAGCTCACAGCCACCCCCTCTTTGAGGAAGAGTCATCTGCTGACCAGAACTGCTTCAGCTGGGAAGTCACACAAACGTGTGGCCTATAATTAACAAGTCATTGATATGAGGAAACAAAACCTGGCCCCCTTGACTCAGTGGATACCACTCAGCAGTGCTCTGGAGAGTCACCGCCCTCCCCAGGACCAGACCAAGGCGGAGATTGTCAGTGAGTGTGTCCTTGGTGCACTCTGCCCATTCTTCTCCTTCTCCACCCTTTCTTCCAGGTTCTCCAATGGAGCCATCCCTCAGCAAGTTAAATCCTTGTCTTGAGGGCTGCTTTTTATTTATTTATTTTGGGTTTTTTTTCTTAAATACTTTATTTTCAAGTTGGTTTACATATAACACCCAGTGCTCATCCCCACAAGTGCCCTCCTTCATGTCCATCACCCCCCTTCCACTCCCCCACCCTCATCAGCCCTCAGTTTGTTCTCAGCATTCAAGAGTCTCTCATGGTTTGCCTCCCTCCCTCTCCCCCACTATTTCCCCCCTTCTTCTCCCCCACGGTCCTCCGTTAAGTTCCTCCTAATCCTCCTATACGTGCAAACATATGGTATTTGTCCTTCTCTGCCTGACTTATTTCGCTCAGCATAACACCCTCAAGGTCCATCCATGTTGCTACACAGGCCAGATTTCATTGTTTCTCATTGCCATGTAGTATTCCATGGTATAGATAAACCACATCTTCTTGATCCATTCATCTGTTGATGGACACTTAGGCTCTTACCATGTTTTGCTATTGTGGAGAGTGCTGCTATGAACATTGGGGTACATGTGCTCCTATGCATCAGCATTTCTGTATCCCTTGGGTAAATTCCTAGCAGTGCTATTGCTGGGTCATAGGGGAGTTCTATTGTTAGTTTCCTTGAGGAACCTCCACACTGTTTTCCAGAGGGGCTGTACCAGTTTACATTCCCACCAACAGTGTAGGAGGGTGCCCATTTCTCCACATCCTCGCCAGCATCTAGAGTTCTCTGATTGGCTCATTTTAGCCACTCTGACTGGCGTGAGGTGGTATCTCAGTGTGGTTTTGATTTGTATTTCCCTGATGAGGAGGGACGCTGAGCATCGTTTCATGTGTCTGTTGGCCATCTGGATATCCTCTTTGGAGAAGTGTCTGTTCCTATCTTCTGCCCATTTCTTCACTGGATTATTTGTTTTTCGGGTGTGGAATTTGATGAGTTCCTTATAGATATTGGATACTAGCCCTTTATCTGATATGTCATTTGCAACTATCTTCCCATTCTGTCAGTTGCCTATTGGTTTTATTGATTGTTTCCTTTGCCGTGCAGAAACTATTTATCTTGATGTGGTCCCAGTAGTTCATTTTTGCTCTTGATTCCCTTGCCTTTGGGGATGTGTCAAGTAAGAAATTGCTGCTGTTGAGATCAGGAAACCATCAAAACCCTAGAAGAGAAAGCAGAAAAAAACCTCCTTGACCTCAACTAAGTGCTGCTTTTTAAAACCTATTTTCAGGGGTGCCTGGGTGGCTCAGTCAGTTGAGCATCTGACTGCAGCTCAGGCCATGATCTCGAGGTCTGTGGGCTTGAGCCCTGCATGGAGCTCTGTGCTGATGGCTCAGAGCCCAGAGCCTGCTTCGGATTCTGTGTCTCCCTCTCTCTGCTTCTTCCCTGTTTACATCTGTCTCTCTTTCTCTCAAAAATAAACAATAAAAAATTTAAATATTTTCATATTTACTTATACTTGAGGGAGAGAGAGAGAGAGAGAGAGAGAGAGAGAGAGAGCCAGTGCACTAGTAAGGCAGAGGCAGACAGAGAAGGAGAGAAAGAGAATCCCAAGTAGGCTCCACATTTTCAGCACAGAGCACAACACAGGACTCAAAACACAACCTGTGAGATCATGACCTGAGCCCCTTGAATTTGCGTTTGAAGAATTTCAACCTAAGCCACCAGGCCGTAGGTTAATCCATCTTTCATTCTCATCATCCCCATAAGAAGAAAATTACAGCTTCTGATTTGCAGCTGGATTTTACAACACACTTGCAAGTTTTACTGGGTCTAATGCAGTTGCAAACCAAAGGCACACACAGTGCACAAGAGTGCAAGATGTAATGATGCTCTGAGCAACTGAGATGGCAAAATTAAAGTTACCAGCATGATATAATTGCTTCATAAAAAAATCAATATCTGCCTACACACAGCCCTGATTCATCAATAAACGGCTGCCTAATTACCCAAGAGTCTAAATGGATGGTTCGAATTCGTTCCTGTTGTCACTTGCTCAAATTCTATCTTCTTCGAGGTATCAGATATGCTTTGGTCCATCTTCCCAAAAGAGGGCTCCTATTTCCAACTGACAAGATTATTTTCTTCACGGTCTCCAAGGACTTACCATCAAAACTTGAAAAGAAATACTTTCGTGACATTTTTGAAATAATATCTCTCTTGCCGACGACCATAATTGTGTCAACTTGTCAATGACGTACCTAATTTCTGCTCATGGTTTCACCTCTGCAGAGAGCCTTCCAGACAGCAGGGACATGAAGAATTTGTGCAATGTATATCTGTTCCAAACTCTGGAAATCAGAGCCCAGAGGGCTGTGTGGGGCACCCAGATCTTTATCAACGAGACAGAAACTCATGACGACACAGCGGTTTCATTTCAGAGGGTTCGTAAAAAGGCCTCTGCAGCCTGAAGTCTCTAAACCGGCCCCCAGTCCTTCACTGTTCCATGTGTCCTTTGGGTCTTTGTTCATTTGTGATTCTGTTATGTTGTAGCAAGAACATTTCACGTGCGATCTGCCCTCTTAAGCTGGTGAGTGTATGCACTGTGTTGTTGACCTTAGGCACAGTGTTGCACAGGTGACCTCCAGAGCTTATTCATCACCTGGAACTTAGGCGCATTGATGAGTTACTCCCCATGTCCCCTTCCCAGCCCCTAGCCACCATCCCACTCCTTGATTCTATGAATCTACTTTACATGTGTCATTTCAGTGGAACTATGCAACATTTGTCTTCCTGTACCTGGCTAATTTATTTCTTTAATGTTTATTCATTTTAAGAGTGAGAGAGACCCAGTGAGCAGGGGAGGGGCAGAGAGAAGGAATCCCAAGCAGGCTCTGCACTGTCTGCACAGAGCCCAACACAGGGCTAGATCTCACAGACAAGATCATGGACCTGAGCCAAAAGCAAGAGTCAGATGCTTAACTGCCCAAGCCACCCAGGCGCCCCATAACTGGCTAATTTAAGTCAGCATAACGTCTCCAAGGTTCGTCAATGCTGTCTTAGTCCCCTGTGCTCGCTTCGGCAGCACATATATTCAAACTGTTATCTCCTTCTTCTTTCGTGAGGCTGAACTAGGATTCCATTGTGTGTATAGATCGCGTTCATGTTGCCCATTTCTCTGTGGATGGGCATTTGGGTTGTTTCCACATCTCGACTTCCGGGAATAATGGCGGTGCTAATATCTGTTTGAAATCCCGATTTCAATTCTTTTGGAGAAGAGCCAGGAGGGGAATGACTAGATCATATGCTGATTCTATTTTTAATTTTGTGAGGAACCTCCCATACTGTCTCCCACAGTGGCTGCCCCATGTTGCATTCCCCCCAATGGTTCACAAGGATACGGACTTCAAGGATAACACCACAGTGTCCGGGGGTTGACAGGGAAATGTGAGACAGGGTGAAACCCAAAACCTCTGACTTTAGTCTAGACTTTTCCTGAGGTCAGCATCTGAGGGAGGGAGAAGAAAGCTGGGGGTACATGACACACGGAATATACAATATACATTCAAAATAAAATTCACTCATTTTTCCAGCCAAAGCCAGCAGTGTCATGAAATCAGTCCCCCCGCTGGCTGTATAGAGCCCAAGCCCTGGGAATCCCGGGAAGGAGGACCCACAGCAGTGTTGACGTGTCTGGTTGTAATCACTGCTGAGCCACTTTTAGCCACTTTGTAGATCCCAAGGACAAGGGCCAGCATGACCAAGGGACTGCAAACAGCCTCTTGTCCCTTAACAATAGGAGAGAGAAGCTAGTCCAAGCTCTTAGGAATTTTTAATATTTCTGTCTCTTTTTTCATATTTTGGAATATTTTAAATACGCAAAACGTAGGGAAAAAAGACAGCCAACACCTACTTACCTATCACTCTTAAGAAATACTGAAATGTGACGAGTTACAAGAATTATTTCAGATTTTGTTTAAAAATCTATAGATTTAGGGGCGCCTGGGTGGCTTAGTCGGATGAGCGTCCGACTTTCGCTTAGGTCATGATCTTGCGGTTCGTGGGTTCTAACCCCGCGTCGGGCTCTGTGCTGACTGCCAACTCAGAGCCTGGAGCCTGTTTCAGTCTGTGACTCCCTCTCTCTCTGGCCCTCCCCTGCTCACACTGTCTCTCTCTCTCCTAGAAATAAATAAAAAAAAACATTTAAAAAAATCCATAGATTTGCCCCCAGTTTTTCTAAGTCATCGTTTTTAAAAGTCACTATTTTTCTGAAATGTGTTTATCACTGGTGACAGGTGAGGTTTCTGTTTTGTGTGCTCACACGCACAAATAATAGTGATCTTGTGAGATGTTACATTTAAGTGAAAAGCAAATTATTCTGAATGTGTTCTTCTACAGCGTGTTTTTCCCATCCCAGAGAATAGGAAATTATTTTTTCTTTTTTCTTTAATTAAAAATTTTGCCCACCTTCTACCCCCTGCCTCAGGCAACCACCAATCTGTTCTCTGTATTTATGAATTTGGTTTGTTGGTTTTTTTTTTTTTTCAGATTCCACATATAAGGAGATCATATGGTATTTGTCTTTCTGTGTCTGGCTTATTTCATTAAGCATGACATCCTCGAGGTCCATCCATGCTGTTGCAAATGGCAGGATCTCCTTCTTTTTATGGCTGAGTAGTATTTCATTATATATACACATAGTATATATATCACGTATATATGGTCCATTTTCTTTATCCACTCAGCCATCCATGAACACTTAGGTTGCTTTCATTCTTGGCTGTTGTAGATAATGCTGAAATAAATATGAGGATGTAGATATCTTTTCGAGTTAGGGATTTTGTTTCCTTCAGATAAGTACCCAGAAGTGAAATTGCTGGATCATATAGTAGTTCTGCTTGAATTTTTTTTTTTGAGAAAACTCCATACTGTTTTCCATATATATGTATGTGTGTATGTGTACCTGTGTATGAGTAAGTATGCTATGTATACACAGATACAGATACACATACATACATACATACATATATTTTATATAGACTCATTTTATTTCTCATTTTACATTTAGTCATTACTGAACTCTGTTTTCTAATGTATTATTCAGGGTGTTTAAATCTGTGATCCTGGGTGATACTAGCCTTTCTTTCTTACCTATACTCTCCGTGTTTCGTTTAGTAAGTGGGTTACACTGGTCTCATAGAAGGAGTTGAAATGTTTTCCTGTTCTTTTAGTGTTCTGGAAGAGTTTGTACATGATAGAACTTACCTAATTCATGAAGGTTTGGTAAACCACCAGGGAAGTCACCTATCCCTGATATATTTTTGGGGTAATTTTGAGCGTAACCCAGGGCTTAAATAGATTTTGCTTTTATTGTGTGTCAGTTGAGGTATCTTTTTTCCCCCAAAAAAATTGTTACTGGAATAACATTTTCTCTAGATATTGGCTTCTAATTTTTAAGGTCTGTTCTATCTTTATCTATTTCTCTGTTTTTACTCTTAATATTGATTTATGTTCATCTTGTCTTGATTGGTCTTGCCTGAGATTAGTCAATGTTCAATTATTCTTTGTAAAGCACCAGATTTTTATGGTTGTTGTTAACCTTATATACTGTATGTTTCACTAATTTCTTGTCTTATTGTTATTATTTCTTTTATTTCATTTATTCCACTACTCTTCTCTAATTTGATTTCAATACATGGGTCATTCATTTTACAATTTTCTTCCTGAATGATATATGGATTTATGACAGGAATACAGTCTCCTGCAGGAATTTCCTAAATCACATTTTTAAAGTTGTGCTACACAACATTGTCATGATAGTTGGTTGCCAAATTTCTTAAGTTGTTTTATGACTTGTTGTCTGACCAATGGAATATATTAAAATGTTTTTGATAGCTGCTTCTTCTGCATGGTTACTTTTATCTGAGCATTATTTATTGATTTTTGAATTTTCATATTAGTAAAAGTCAGAGAATATGTTTTCTATCATATCAAAAGGACTTCAATATTGAGAAAATGACATGATTATTGATAACCACAGCAATAATCTTCAAAGACCTTGAAACGTACAGAGCAACAAGAGAATTTTCTAAAGTCTCAATGGAACTCTGATAGAACAAGTCACAGACACCACTCAGAGCCCATAGTGGACAGAAGCTCTTGATGGAAGTCATTACTAGGAGCACTAGAATGATACCATATTATAGGCAAACCATCTTAAATAATTCTTTTCAATGCTCTCCCTTTAAAGAGTCTGAGACTCAGAAATTCTGGAATAAAATACTTCATTGTAGCGCAGATCCAACCAAGATGACATTATCGTGAAGTTAAGAGACCTGAGATTATGTCCAGTGTAAACTATTGACCAGTAGGTAGGGTACCATGAACTGGACCGTATTCTGGGTGGTGGGTGTGACCTGGGCGGCTGAGTCTCTGGGCCCCGTGAGTCCGGGGTTGACACCATGTCTTGTGTCACAGTGCGCTACTTGAACTGCAGGTAGACCAGCTGCCCCAGCAAGGCCGCGGTCTATGACCATGTGAAGAGGGACCCATATGACTGGCCATTGAAGGCCAAACCAGTGGAAGCACCATCCATGAAAACAGGGCCATCTCCTCCCTTGAACTTTAAAGTCACCTTCTCCCACTTTTAGCACAGATCAGCTGCCTTACAAAGACAATGCGCGTTCCTAGACTCTTCCCCAAAACAGATACAAAAAGACAGGGTTGACGTTATTGTAAGGGAAGAAAGTAAGACCTAAACATTTGTAAGGGACAGAGCCATCCATCTTGCAGAAGGGAAGAGTGAGGAAGGTGAGGTTATTCTTAGTCCACCAGCACAGGCATCACTGGGCTGGTCCTGTGAGCACAGCCATGTGCCTCCGCATTCTGGGGCTGCCCAGCCAGCCATTGCAATCTGTCGTCTGTTGTTCATCAAATCGTGGTTCAGAAATTAGTTCGTGGGATGAAGTTAAAATCATAAAATTTGGTTGTATCTAAGAAGAAACATTCCGGAAACACCTACGTTTTAAATATACACTGTACTTTAATATAAGCTGCTGCTTAAGTAGGCATATGAGAGTAGGCAAGAGGAGGGGCGGAAATGGACTTGAAGGAGCACCTTGCAGGAAACAACCTTTTCTTGTTTGGATCATTAAATCCTCCAACAAGCCTGCATGTCTGTACAAAGACCCCCCATTCATGCAAGAGGGTTGCATGGCAATTACCCCGCGAGCAGCTTCCATATGAACTTGTTTCTCTGCCTCCAAAAGCCATCGTTCCAGACTGATTCCCCAAATTCAGATACGTGTTAGCCAAATCTAATGCTGAGATGTAGAAAATAAGGCCTCCCAAGTTCCTCCGGTGCTAAGATTCCCCAAATTTGCCTTTGCAAATGTAAACAAGGTAAGGAGTTTGAGATGAGATCATCTTGAATGAAGGTGGGCACTATGCCAGGTGTCCTTACACGAGACAGACAAGGAGAAGATACAGAGAGGCAAAGGGCATATGACAGTGGAGGCAAGGACTGGCATCTGCAAGCCATGGTCTGCCGGCCATCTCCAGAAGCTAGGGGACATTCTCCCTCACAGCCCTCAGAAGGGACCCGCCCTGCCAACACTTGAATCTTGAAGCTCTGGCCTCCAGCGCCACGAGAATAAATTTCCATTGTTTCAAGTAACCCATGAGCAGTCTTTGCTGTAGCAGTCATAGTGCACTATGCACTGTGCTTCCCCCAAAGCACCTTTTGCCACCCGATTACATATAGCTTCCTCATATTGGCACCCGTGCTTCCTTCGGAGTCATCTCCGCAGAGTTGACATAGGGCATGGCGCCTCCTGATGCACAGAAAATGCCTGGGAATGACCAGGCTTCACTGCCTGGCTCTGTTGCATTAAACCACGCTTTCCTCAAGCCTGCAGCCCACAATAGTAGCCCTTCCTCTTTGTGGTAATCTAACTCTGTGCCTGGGTGTTTTGAAGAAAGTTCAGCACCTACTTTGTCCCTCTCAACAACTCAGAACAGTTTTTATCCTCCCCATTTCACAGATGGTGAAGCAGAAGCACTGAGGTCAGATACCCTAACCAAAGTCTCCTCCTAGTGCCAGTAGCTAGTTTGAGTCACAGCAGCTCAGTTCCTGATCACGTGGCTTCCAATCCTAGCTGGAGGTGATAACAGGATTAATGAGTTGTGTTTGTCACTGAGCATTCAAAGTACTTTCATCTGCCACTTTGTTTTACACGGACTTTGCCTAGAGTGGGCATGGTAGAAGAAAGATGGATCCAAAGTCTGTGCACTGCACCAGCAGGAGCCAAGAAGAGGTGACCAGAATGGGAGCGATAATGCCCCCTCCTGACAGCAGCTTGCTGACATCACTACAGGTGCATCAATCTCTGAACAGCCACTACACTGGGGAACAGACCTGCTGCATATACAGGCACACACACCCTCTCTCGAGGCCTTCCTACCAGGAAACTATGATCTGCCTTCCTGTCTGGGTCTTCCTCTGAACCCTGCACTCCTTGGAAGTTCTTTTCTTTTCGTTGTCATGCATGTGTCAGACTCTATCTTATGCGTAGAAATCTCAAGACGAGTAATGGGATCCATTGCAGTGAAATCAATGCCTTATGCATTGTTTGCACATCATTTGTAGAGAGGCGGACACTAAAACAAAGCGTTAGCCAATATTCTTTATTAGATGATAGCCAGAGAGGTGGGAGAGTATACTTTAATTTCCCTTCCTTATGAGTTTCCAATCAGATAAGGAAAGGCTTGATCTGTCATGCACGTGTGCCTCCATCTCTCCATTGGTTCGATCTTAAATCCCCACTCACACATCACTCTCTGTCTTCTTTGGGTGCAATGTGACCTTGATGGTGCGGCTTAAGCTACCATGCCGTCTGGATACCCTGGGCTTCCAGCAGTGGCTCTGGAGACAGCAACCATAGTGTTCTTCAAATCAAAGAAAAGGAAGCAAAAAGAAGAGTCAGGCGAACCTTATCATGGAGGGTCTGAACTCTACACAGTCATCATTTTCCTATTCTTGTCAAAGCAATGCAAGCACCTCTAATCTTCACTAACGCTTCTGTGCAAAGCCCCGTTCCATCCCAGCCACAGGCTACAGAGCCTCTTCTCATCTCACAGGGATCAAGAGGATCCTTGTTGACCTTGCTCAGCAGGAACTAGCAAACAGATCCTGTGCCAGATTGCCAACTCATAATTCAGCACCCCAAGGGGGCTGACACTTCAGGCCAACAGATCAAGTTGCCCCTGAGCTGGTGCCTCACCTTAACATCTGTTCTGAGTTCCACACACCCAGGGCTCTGTTAGGAGTGACTCATGCTCCCTTTAAGTCCACTGTCCCCATGTGCACTGCAGTGCCTGACCCCTAGCACTTACCCAAACCGGGAGGGGCTGCTGGGGCGCAGATGCCGGACTGTGACTCAATGGTCCACATGGGATGATTTGAGGATACTGGTTCCACACTCACACTACCCAACAAGGACCTGTCAACTGAACTATGCAGGTAAGAAGAGCTTCTTTGACTTTTAGTCCAAATCACCCACCCACCCACCCACACACATTATCCTGTCCTTCCCTTTGCTTAACATGGTCTTTAATTGCCAACACACTTTCCAAGGCAGGATGCGGCAAGATGACGACATGATTGCTGCATGAATGGCTACTCGATACCTTTGTTCTGGGACTTCCCATTTTTTATTTAATCTACTCTCAGTAAAAGAATAAAGTTATTTTTAAAAAGGATAATGAAGAGTAAATTTCTGACTTCAAACTGTTGAATGTTTAAGATGCCCCAGGGACGGACAAGACAATGATCGCTTGCCCACATGAGCCTCTCCCAACGGCCCCATCTGACCTCCTCCAGCGCTTGATGAGACCTCAGATCCTTCCATCTGTAAACACTGGTCTTAGGGTCATCTCTCACTCCTTGTGAAAATAACTCTTCCGAGATCTGAGCTCTATTGTTGTCCTCAGCCCTGCCACCTGGACATCGGTCATGAGGTCAACACCCAGCTCTAACTTACCCTGGTCTGCTCCTCTTTTTCACCTGGGAAGCATTAATATTTTGAACCATTGGCTTCTGGTCTCTTATATCCTTTCTATTTTAAGACTCCACTATTGTGTCATTTTTTTCCCCTTTAGTCTGTTGGGTGTCTTAAGAGGAAAAAAAAAAAGTTACCCTGCACAGTTTAATACATGCTTTGCATTTTAATTTTAGTTCAAAGAAGCCTTGAAATAAGTGGATCACAAACTATTCCCTTTTTTGCCAGCTTTATTGAGATATAACTGACATATAGCTTTGTATAAGATTAAGGTGTCCAGTGTGTTGATTTGATATTCTTACATATTGCAAAATGATTACCACCACAGGTAACAGCTCAATCACCTCACATAATAATCATTTCTTTTTTGAGGTGAAAATGTATTTCTTTTTGAACTTCTCTGGTAACAAAGAAAAAGAAATCACTGGTGAGATTAAAACCCCAAGCAAGTGGAAGTAACATTTTTATTGCAATGGTAGCAATGGAAGTGACCATCTGGGATTAATGAGTTGAAGGGAAGGGAGAAGAATTTCTTGCATCTTGAGGTAGCTACTGTCCATAGTGACTAGAATTTGTAACATTAAACAACCAGCTAGAGCTTTCTTTACATGGGGGGAAAAAACACTTCCATTGGGCAGTGACGATGGAGCGGCAAGTGACAGGTGGAGGAGGGTTAAGGAATACATTTGCTATGGTTAAATGATGGATGGGCATCTCTCGGCGGGTGATCTCATCTGTCCACACACCACCACCAAGATAAGGACACTAGGATATACTCCCAAATGGAAGGTGAGGAAACAGAGGTTTCTTGAGAGGTTAGGTAATTTGCCCAGGATGACACAGGCAGGAAGGGACAAAAGTGACTGACCCTCCCTCCCAAGTGATGGGCTTTGGACAACTGCGCTCCCCCATCTGCCTGGGGGAAGATGAAGAGAGAGCTGGACAGAAGGCCCTGTGCCCAGGGAGCCACCCAGCTGGTGTCACTCAGTTCCACCTGCTAGCCAGGGCCATGACAGGGAGAAGCATGCCAAAATGGATTTCAGGGACAAGCAAAGAGCAGAGTCCACAGGGAGAGAAGCCAGCTATGTTCACAGGGTGTATCTGTCCCCCTACCAGGTAAAGATTGCTCATTTACAGTCCGTCCCCTGCTCTTAGCAGGATGAGGTCTTCATGGAGAAAGACTCATCCCAATAACACTTAGCCGCCCCTGTCTTGCAGGCTGCTAAAAGCTGCCTCCACACAGATGGCTCTGCCTGCCTCCTCTCTGCATCACTCTGTGCTGAGTACCAGAAGTCTGAGATGCAGCCAATGGCCATCACGCACCACCTGGACACCCCCTGGCTCATCCTGAAATCCAGCCATCCGCATGGCCCACTCATGCATCCAAACGCACCCTGCAGTGAGCGTGGGGGTGGGACATGGCAGCCTGCCTCCCATCTTGCCCTGGATGAAGCAGCTACTCAACCACTGTGTCTTTGGAGACAAGGCAAAACATGTGACACAGGATCATGTCACTTGTGATAAAAGGTGTTGCTTCTCAGCATATGGTTGGCAAGAACAACACAAAGAGCTTTAGAGGACACGGGGAGCTGCCCGCAGACACTGTCTGGGTCTTTGCACAGTAATCAAATAGAAGGATGCAAGGAGCACACGGTGAAAATATAATGAATGTAGGCACAGCTTGGCGACCTATTTATCCCTTGTGGTGGCGATTCAGTAGAGCGGATGGGAATTTCCATATAACTACTAAACCCTGTCCATGTCAGGGAATCTTACTGGGGATGCTTGGAACCCAAGATGCTTCTAGGAAACCAGTAGGAGATGAAGCAAAATGGTCAGCAGAGCCCAGAGCATGAAACGCCGTGCGCACATGGTATTCCACTCCCTCACTTCTCGGGCTTCTCTTCTGCTTTTGCACGAATGCTTTCTGTTATCTGACCATCACACTTGTCACACACGCAGTCTCTAGATCCTCCTTTGCTCGGATCTGAATATCTTAGGTCAAGTAGAGAATTGTCACGGATCACCCAGTATGTGAATGAGACCCCACAAGACCACATAACATATTTGGTTTGGGTTTTTCAACAACCCCCTCTATTCTTCTCAGCAAGCCAGGTGCACCATTTCCGTGGGTGGTCAGGTGGGAAGCTCGTGACTGTGCTTTAGCCAATGAGCACTTTACAGAAAACTGCCAACAACCCCACACTTCCACTCCCTGGGCGCCAGCCCTCCTAATCACTCCCAGATCCATGTGGGCTTTTGGGGTGTGAATGTGCATCACTACTATGCGACCAACTACTAAACTGTTCTTGATCCCGGTCTCGTTGTGGGGAATTAGGACAATCATGGATTTTGTCAGCCACTGTTGTGTTTATGTCCTTCTAACCCTCTCGTGCACAGGAGGGGTATGAGAGCAGTGTTATAAAGAACGAAAGTAGGACAGGTTTTCAGTGATTCATGTCCCATCTGCCAGCTAGTGCTCTCCTGAGTTCAGACTATAGTGAACCTACTTTTCATAGACACAAGCACTGACTGAGTGTGGGGTCGTCACTGGATTTGGGAGGGGAAAGTGCCATCTCTGGGGACAGATATGATTTCCATTCAGAGAAAGAGAGAAACCAAGTCCCATTATAGCACATTTGTTAATCTCTTGGCTGAAACGAAATTCTAAAAGGGTATCATGTGCTCCTGTGGGCTTACTGTTTACACACACGCACAAAAGACCACATGTCATATCTCATAACTATCCTTTTTAAAGTCCAGTTGTAAGCTTTATCCAGAGATAGCACATGTGGGCTTTGAGCACTTTATCGGTGCTCAGTTTTCCTAAATGGGTAATGAAGTTCAACCAATCTTTTACTTAGGAAATTAGTAGAATGTTGAGAATCTTCCCATCGGTGCCTAAAAAGAAAAAAAAAGTTGACAACTTGGATCCCATTCAAGGTTGCAAAATTCAACCTTCAGGAGAAGAAAGCAAGCACCATAACCACAACAAAAGACATGCTAATTTCCATAAATAGTTGACAGTTGGAGACCAAGACAGCATCAAGGACAGACAGCTTCTCACCTCCCATTCTCTCCCCTCAACATGTTACCGCCTGACTTCCCATCTTCTCATCCGCTCTTCATGGAACTGCAGCTCTCAGTCTTTCCTCCTCCCAGCCGGGTGGCCTTTCCCCAGTCTTCACTCTCCATCCGTAACTCTTGCAGCAGTGCCTTCTCTTACAAATCTCTCCCACTGAGCTCCTCTATCAGCGTTGACATGGCATCTCTAACATCTGACCTTCCCTTTACTCTCCTGCAGGGCCCCTCCTTTCAGTTGCTTCACTCATCCAGCCCAACACCAAACCTGTAGATCCTACCACAGAACCTCATCCAGCCCAACATCAAGTCTGAAGGTCCTACCACAGAATCTCTCCCATCATTTGTCCTCACCCCGTGCTTTCTCTCTGTTCACCCCATCAATGTCGCATAAGTATGTGTAATTCAATAGGCTGGATGTTGAACTTAACGTTTCACAATTAACTCTACTTTCCACTCCTTTCCAGTTTAACAGTCGAAAGAATTCCCCCCAAAATTTGCTCTCATATTTTTATCCAGTTGATTTTTGGATCTCTTCTTTTAAAATCTCTTCTATCTGCATTTTGCTTCCATTTGCACAGCCATATTCATTACTCATGCATGGACTTTTGCAATTATGTCTGTCTCTATCCCGTTTCCCTTCCAATTCACATTTTCTACGATTGCAAAACTGATCATTATACAACCCTGCTTTGAGCAAGTCACCCTCTGCTGAACAACCACTAGTAACGGTTCTTTGACTGTCAGATAATGTGTAACTCCTTGCCATGAACTCACAGGATACCACCTAGGACTCTCCTGTTAAATTCTTTTCTTTTCATAATTCCTTCATTTATTCCTTTAGTGCCTGCTGCATGCCAGGCACAGGGCTACATATTGTCTATTTACTATTTCACTGAATTATCACAACAATCTGCCAAGGTTGGCTCTGATGTTCTGTTTTGCAGACGAGGGAATGAGACATGGTAAAGCCAGAAGCTGCAGCGGTCACATGCACTGGACCCCATGGATGTGGTCTTAACCACAGTATATGTCATCATCCATGCCATCAATAGCTTTGTCCTGATGGCTAAACATGTGGCTCTATGTATGTGGCTGACAAGAGTTCAATGGATTTAATACATTCAGATTAGCTGCAAACTTCCACTCCAGCTCATATCGTCTTTGCAACGATGCTCGGAGCTATAGATTCACTCTGCTCATTAAATCAAATGTCAAAGTTTTCTTCTTTTAAATGCAAATTAAGTCCCCACAATTTCCCTACTTCCTATAATTAAAGGGACTATCTGTTAACAGACAATAATGATACCTGCAGCCAGTGGGTCCTGGAAGGACCTGGGAGGAGAAAAAAGCCTAAGAAGGTCAAGGCAAGATGGGGAAGAAAAATCCAAAAAGCCCCTGGTACGGAAACAAAGATGGAGAGAGTTGTATCAAGGGGACACTGGCTTCTCAAAGGCTACACAGAGGCTGAAGCTGGTGATCGCAGAAAGAGGTCGACAGCTGTCATTTATCTTACGTCGGACCAAGCCCACAGAGAATTTTGAAACATGCACTGTTTCTATAAAGAGTGAAATCATAACGAATATATGAAAACAATAAACAAATATAAAAACTTGAACTACTGGGTGTTGTTTTCTAGTTGGGAGAAGCTAGAAAACTAAAAGCATAATTCATTTGACTATTCCTGTGTCAAGAAATTCCTTTGGCCAGAGTGGTGCCTCTTATTCAGCAAAAGGGACCTGTTGAGAGAAGAATAACAGATACCAGATGGGCGCTTTGGGATTCTACACCTCTCAGTTCTTTCCTTTTAGAGTGAAGTCCATTGGAGGATCCCAAAGGTGAGACAGTTTGGGCAGAGAACATTTCATAAGGTGATTCTTACCAACTCATTGATTCTCTTCCATTCGCCAATACTTTGCACCATGTTCATGTGACCACAAATTAAAGATGTGATTATTTAGCACAAGTGGAAAGAAGGAAGAGTCTATTTTTACTTAACTATCTTCACTTAAGAGCTGTACCTAATGAGGCTTAAACCAACGGGGAAACTAATTTTGCTGGATTTCCATCTGCCGCACTATATTTTAATCTCCTACTTGCCACCATCTCCACCCACCGTATTAAGGCCGTCCTCTGGGATCAGCTTCCAGAACAAACACTAGCATCTCCAAACTTCAGGTTTCATCCAGATGTTGTTTTGGTTTTGCTTTTAACCAGAGAAACAGCCTTGAGTACCTTGCACACTGCAGACTGAATTTCGTTTTAAGGGAAAGAAATGTGAATAGGGTATTTTATATATCAGTGCTTGGTGAATCGTTTTTAAAGTGGTGCTAACTACCTTACTCTCCTTTGTTCATATCTTTCCATGCTGTTTGATTTCCCTCAGCCACTAAGGGGCCATCATCAGAGGGCCGAGAATACCTACCACGTGGACCAGGTGGCATCGCGATTCTTGTCTCCCAGGCTGCCCACCCCTGTCCGCCAGAAGGACTGCACTGCCGTGTGGGGGCTTCCGGGCTGCCACAAGGGCCCAGGCCACTGAATCTTGTGAACCTGTGGGCCCCACGACAGGACACAGACACACATGCTTACGGTATTTAGAAAGTTAGGAATGTAGGGACCACGTCTGGGTGGCTGGTGCCTATACTGCCCACCCTGGTCCTTCTCCGGTCTTTGGTCTGGTGAAATCACTAGACACAAATAACCTTCAAACTTGGGCCATATAGTCATACAGAAATATTTGAACAGTGTTCTTTCACAATGAAGTTCCAATCCTAAACTACCAATTTTGGAATCTAATGTTGACTTAATTTTAACATTATGTGTTGGACACCTGGGTGGCTCAGTCGGTTAAGCACCTGTCTCTTGATGTCAGTTCAGGTCATGACTTCATGGTTTGTGGGTTTGAGCCCCATGTAGGGCTCTGTGTTGGCAGCATGGAGCCTTCTTTGGATTTTCTTCCTCCCTCTCTGCCCCTTCCCCATTCTCTGTCTCTGTCTCTGTCTCTCTCAAAATAAATAAATAAGCTTAAAAATTATGTTTTAAAGGACTTTTTTTCTTATTGAAAAATTAATATGTATATTCACCAAAGAAAATTGGGAAACTATATCAAACAGAAAGACAAGATTTAAAATCACTTCTATTTCCTATATTTAAAGAGAACAATGTATCAATGTATCTTCTAGTATATAGATAACATAGATATGTACACACTATACATATACACATGTACATACACATACACATAGATACGTACATATACAATATACAAAATATGTAATACATAGTGTACATATGTGCATGTATATATACATAAATATGTACATAAAAAATATAAAGTATGCGATCCATACATATACATCATGTATGTATATATATAAAGTATGCAATACACACACACACACATACACATAGGGAGATAAAATAATAAATATTTATTTTCGTTTTGTTTTAGAGGGGAAGAGGCAGAGAGAAAGGGAGAGTGAGAATTCCAAGCAGGCTCCACACTGTCAGTGTATAGACCAATGTGGGGTTTGAACTCCTGAACCATGAGATCATGAATGGGCTGAAATCAAGAGTCAAAGTCTTAACTGACTGAACCACCCAGGCACCCCCAAAACAATAAATGTTAGTTGTGACTCTCTTTATATGTCTGTAGATAGATAAATATATATATAATACATATGTCTGTAGACAGATATCTATTATTAAATTTTACCGTATGTGTATGTGCATGGCCATATACTTCTCTGAAGTACAACCATGTTTTACTTGCCAGTTTAAGGTAACATCTCTCGGCGTAGACTGTGAGCCTGCTGCCATCCGCAGAGGACCCACACCACCCCAACCACCCAATTCTGCTTCAACAGCATGGCCATAATTATATCTGGCCGTGGCGGGCTTCTGGAAGCAGGCCTTGTTCTCGGCAATTCACACACACCATTTTCTTTAAAGCATTTAAAGTTCAAAACAACGCTATGAAGTTGCAATGGGGAAACTGAGGCACAAAGTACCCAAACTTACACAGATAAAATGTGTCCAGCCATTGAGATGTCGGGGTATAACATGAAATGGATCCTGGTCTTCATCTCCAGGTCCTGGCCCAGAGCTCCTAACAGCCTTGTCGTTTCACGAATGACAGGAGCATCTTTTGCCCTAACAGGGTGACTCTTGCAAGGCCCCCTGGGGAGCTCCTGGGTGGAGACTGGTTACCAGAAAGACCAAACTTTGATGAGAAGCTGGGAACTTTCAGCCCCACCCACCTTCTTCAAGGAGGGAAGAGGGGCTGGGTAGCAAGTGAATAATCATTCACACCCACGTGCTGAAGCCGCCTTTAAGAACATCCCTAAACGACGAGGTTAGGAGGCCCCACAGCCCCCAGACACAGACCTTCTTGATTTCCGCCCATGTACCTGTTCACCAGGCTTCACCTGTGTCTTCAACTGTGTCCTTTATAATAAACCCATAAAAACAAAGTGTTCCCCAGAGTTCTGTGAGCCCTTGGGAGCACACTGTGACGCCCGAGGCAAGGGGTGTGGGAGCCTCCTAGTGGCCAGTTGGTCAGAGCCCAAGCGATAAACTGAGACCTATGTTTGGTGTCTGAAGTACGGACAGTCCTGTCTCTGAGCCCTTCACGTGTGGGGTCTGTGCTAACTCTGACTAGTTCGTGCCAGAATTGAATTAAATTGTACGTTGCCGTCCACAGAGACTTGGAGAATTGCTTGGCGTGGAGAACCTGCCATTGAGTAGGTTTTCCTATCAAACATCACAGAATCATAGCTGTCCCCAGTGTTATTACTAAAAATGATATAATGAGTATCATTACGGCCAAATATTCGTGTGTATCTGTGATTATTTCTCTAGGATAACATTTTTAGAAACACACTTACGGAGCTTAAGTATATGATTATCTTAAAGACTTGTGGGGTGTGTCTTCCTAAATTGTTCTCCACTGTTTCTTAATCTGTGGCTGGTGGGGGAGATGCGGTTATAACTGCTTTTACCCATCTTGTCATGTGCCACAGCAAACGCCTCATCAGTCAGATGGGACCTCCATGCCAGAGATGTGAGGCACTTTCTCTTCCAGGATTTCTCTGGGTGGGCCAAACTGATCCCGCTTTTATGAAGCTGGGGTGCTGTGCCCTCTGCCATCAGGGACTGGCCCTTCGCCGCACCTCATGCAAGCGCACCAGCGTGGAAGCGTGACCAGCTTGTGGGAAGGACCCACCATCAAGGTCTATCAACGGCTTTATTTGAAGAGAGCAGAGAACCCTTGCACCGAGGTGGCAGCTGTGAATGCAGATCAATATGTGAATGGACACTAAGTCTATTTATGGTCCTGCCCAGCAACACTTTTCTTTATTTCGCCTTTACTAGAAGCTTCCAAATATAATGTGTTCGGCATTGAATTCAATCAATACCCGCATTAATATCCTTTCAAAGGCAACATCCCATCAGACAAAGTCCTCACTTCCTGCGACCTTGCTCTGGGTACAGGCTTGGTGGGTGCTCACACGGTCCTCATGACTCCCCCTGCCCACGTGGAGCGGCGTCACCTCCCAGATAGCATCCAAGTTAATTAACCTTTAGGTGAAAATGCTGAGGATCCCTGCGATATGCACTTCCTTCTCGCTCATTACATTCAGCTTGAAAAGCAGCAAGAAGCTGCAATAAATGCATTAATTAGGAAAATGATTAAATGCAGTTGCCTTTATTACCTTGGCAGTTAATCTTCTCTGCCAGGTTCCTGAAAAGTCACCCTCATCAGGGGGTAGTCCATTCAGGGGAGAGGCAGCTGTGAGAAGCCCAGGGTCCCTCACTCTCTCGCTAGAAGATGAACTCAAGCTTCTACCAATTCCACAAAAGCCCAGCCCATCACCTGAGCACAGCATCCTCACCTGCTCTTCTCCCGGGCCACCCTGCTAAGAACGCTTTAGAAGAGGGTGTGGACATCTGTCACCTTTCACCAGCAGGAAGTACAAACCACATCGCCCATAGGTGGGAAGACTCCCTGGCTGTCTAGCATCTCTGGACACTCAATACAGAGTTACACCGGTGGCATGAGTGGAAATTAACAATGACAGTTGGTAGGATTGGGCAACATTTCCAAAGAGAGACGATGTGATTCATTGACAGATCCCCTTACCGAGGAGACACGATCAAGGCCAAAAAGCACCCTTCCGGGATGATCCTACCATCTGACACCCTGTGTCTCACCCCGGACGGTATGTTGGAACCTGATCTACCATTGCTCAAGTGTCACTGGAGTCAAGTTAAATTGCATCCAGTGGATAACCCGTCCAGAGTACCACTTTCTGTCTCTGCTTTGGATGATCTTAGTGAACCCCTGGGGTGCACTTCCTCCCCTTGTTCCCCTTCAATCCCAACCCTGGCACTGCTCGCCCTTCCCAGGGCCGCCAAGTGCCCTCCTCTCCACACGATCTGCTGACCTTCCTGCCAATTACACTGGCTACACTCTTCCCAATAAGCTGCAATTCATCTGCTTCCCTCGCATTCATGCCCGCCACACCAGTTCTCCAGGAGGGACCTACTGCATAGTAGGTGCTCAGTAAGCATTCACAGAAACTGACTTAGAAGTCTAATATATATCTTCCACAAAGATTCCAGGAACGAGAATGAGCTGTGCTACAGACTCCATGCGAAGTAATAACTAAAGTGTGTAAAGTTGACTCTAGGAGCCGGTGTAGGACTGAAGGGAGGGGGCAGAGAAGAAACAACTATCCGATCTCAATGCTCCTCATGATGGCCATGAGTGTCCGCTCAGTACCAGCCAACCTCCTTATAAAACCACCCTCTGCCTCTCTCTGCAGGGGCCCCTGACCTCCTGCCTCTCCATCCTACTTTCCGTATCCCATCCTGGAAAATACAAACTGCCTCTTGTTAAAGGTAAAATCTGAGACTCAAGTATTTTGACATTTACCAATTTCTATGGGAAAAACAATATCAAATTATTAAAAATTAAAATTCCTCCCTGCAATGAGTGAACATCTCTTTTCCCCAGTCAGTTCTCCATATTTGTTGTTGACAGAATCATTGTAAGCCCTGGCCCGTCCCGTTCTCTCCAACCCCCCATCTGGTACCCTAGGCCTCTGCCATGTGGGACCGGGCTGTGTCCAGCTGAACGTACGCACTGACATTTCTCAAGGAAATCTATGCAGGAACTCCAACTTCCTAAGACTGTTTTACCGTTAATCTGAGTGAAGAAGTTACTGACTCACATAACTATTTACAGAGTGACTTGCTATTGTATTTGGAGAACACAGCAAGGTCCCTCAAATCCTTCAAGCATCTTAAAAATGAAAGTAACTTCACAGCCAGAAAGCTTGTCTACTTTGGGACTCACATTCACAAAACCGAAAGTGATGTCAGTGCTCCGTCTATAAGGCCAGTCTAACCGGGGTTGCGTAGGAAACAGCAAGCCCTCAGAGCCAGTCCTGGCCCATCATGGGTTGAATTCACGCCAGCCAATTGCACTTGCCCTGTCTGCAAAATCGCTGAAGTCCCAACCCCCAGGACCTCAGAATGTGACCTTATGTGGAAACAGGGTCCTTGCAGGTGTAGTGAAACCAAGATGAGGCCACCGTGGTCAGGGGCCCTCTAACCCAATGTGGCTGGCAAGGGATTTTGGACACAGCGACAGGTACACACACACGGGGAGAATGCCACGGGAACATGAAGACGGAGATCAGAGATCTGAATTGGGGTGATGGCACAAGGCTCCCAGCCGACTGCAGTATCTGGGGGTGAGGACAGCAGGCTCTCTCTCTCAGCCTCTCAAGGAGCCGACCTGCCCACCCAGTGATCACAGACCCCCCAGCCTCCAGGAGCGTGCGGCGATAGAGGCACTGTTTAAATGGCCGCATCTGCAAGCAGCCCCAGCAAGCTAACTGGGGTCCGTGGTGAGACTCCTAAACATGCCCTCTCCTGTGCTCTGGCCCCAGCTTCCCAGACAAGGCAGGATGCTGTCTCCACTGCCATTTTGCCACGTCGCTGGAGCGCGGCGGACCTGGGGACGTGTCCTGAGGAGTCCCCTTGGTCAAACGGCCGCCCTGGGGCCTGAGGCAGAACGGGCAGTGTGGGCCTCCGGAAGGGGACAGCATGACCCCAGGGATGATGAGAAGCCGCCCCGCCACAGGGCCCAGGATGGAAACCCAGGCCAGGGGAGCACACCGGGGGTGGCAGTCCCCTTGGCCCCCTGCATCGTCGCCACTACCGCTCGGTCGTCCCGAGTCGGCCCCGTCGACCCTGACTGCGACCCCAGCGCTCTTGCTGTGTCCCGGCTCTGCCTGCGGGGACCCGCCAGGAGTTTCGCGTCCCAGGCCGCGTGGCAGCCCCGACCTGGGCACCCTGCCACCGGGAGGCTCCAGGCGGCCGCCGCGACACTGTGTCTAAAAGGCAGCAGGTGAGCAGGGCCGGAGGGAGCAGGGAACCACATGGCCACAGAAGGAGGTTCAGAGGATCGGCCATCCGAGGGGGAGGGGGAGGGGCGGCCAGGCCTCCCACCCTGCGGAGCAGCCGGACCCCGAGCAGGCGGCTGGGCCTGACCTCCCTCCAGCGGCCCACCGCCCCCCGTCAGAGGGCTCCTCCCTCTCCTCCGGGGCCAGTTCTTCAGCGACAGGAGACCGCAGTGTGGCCTCCATCCCTTCCGCCTGGAGAGCGCCAGTGAGGCTGAGGCAGCAGGAGTCAGGACACGGTGAGCACATGGGAGGAAGGGGGAGGCACGGCAGAGACCCCCAGCAGGGAGATGCCCGCAGGGCGGCCCAGTCCAGGCCGCTGTGCTGCGGAGGCCCCCTTCCTCCAGCCCAGCCGGGGCCCAGAGCCAGAAGGAGGGCTCGCTTCTGCTCCTGACCTTCCCTTCCTGGGTCCCTAAGCCTCCCTGCCTGGACAACCTCTCAGGAAATCTCTCCACCATGGGACCCACCGCAGGGGGGACATCCCAGGCGCCACCTCACTTGGTGCTCAGCCAGGGGAACTCTGTCCACAGAGTGTCCTGCTTTCATGCACACGCGCACTCGAAGTGCTGGCCTGCAGACGCTGAGTGGTGGTGCTGGTACCACCAAGCCCTGGAGCCCCCGCTGGGCCACTGAGCAGTTTGGAGAAAGGGAGGCAAAGCTTTTGCACCCCACCCCCGGGCACCGGAGCCCCCCCCCTTTCTGCTTCCTTGACCCCAACAAAGAGGCACAACCCCAAGACGTCTCCCCGACCTCCTCTGCAGGAGCAGCGTGGGCTGCGAAGCACGGAAACGAGCCCTTTGTCACTCACCCGAGCCAACGTCCCTGTGAGGCTGTGCTGACGTTCCCACATTGAGCTATAACCTTGACATTGCACCATCTGCGCAGAAGCTCCCTCCTTGCCTTCCTGCGCCTGCGACGTTAGCGGAGTCTGTTTGCCCCAGACACGCCTGAAGCAAGCACTGCTCCTTCCTGGTAGTCACACCTAGGTATTTCTGACATTCTAATGACTCTTAAATATGCACAATCATTTTCCAGAAAGGCATTCCACACTTTATAATCACTTGCATAAACCGACCAATTTGGAGAGCTCGCCCCTGGAAAGGGGGCACAAGTGAGGTGTAAATTTAATTTGCTCTCACATCTGCTGTCATTATGCCAGGGCCTCCTGGGCTCGATGACTGTCCAGGACTCATATGTTCTAACGCCTCGGTTTTTGTTGTGACTATTTTTAATTATAAGCGCTTCCACCGAAATGAATCACCGTTCAAAACTCCAGCCGGGGAAGTCATTTTTTTCTACTTAGCTGCACTGAACCCAGAGCACATTGCGGCTAGAAATGCAGACGCTCATAACAAACCCGTTACAAGGACGAATCTCAGTTTGCGGCTGTCATTTGTGTTCTCGCGTGGGCGGGGACGACCAAGCTCTGGGATTCTGACCGGCACTGCGCTGTCAGAGCTGGGGGTACACGGCCATTTCAGTACTCCAAATGCCCCCTAACATGACACGGGCCACCTCTTTGCTTAGGGTCCACACCTTCCTTCACACTTTTCCTTATTTCATTCTGCAATGAGTTAATATCGACAGGTAAGTGTTCTTAAGACAGTGTGACCGCTGGGAGCCACGCACCCCCTTCCAGGACACTGTGCAGGGATTCAGGGCCCCAGGATCCCTCGCCCACACAGCCCTGTGCCCTGTCTAGCGTGTTCTCCCTGGCTCAGTGCGCCCAGCTAGAGCTCACCACCAAGCGGAAAGCCCAAGCCAGAGGACACAGGTGTGGGGCAGGTGCGGGGCAGGGGGGAGGCGGCCCGGTGCAGGAGCACAGCTCCCCAGGGCTGTGGGGGAGGCTGAGGTGGGCTAAGAGGTGGGCTGTGAGTCTGGAGCTCCCTCTCCCCATCCTGGGAAGTCAGAGAATCCGTATTCAAACCAGCCTCCCCCAGAGGCTCAGAAAGACCGACGGAGAGAATGTGTTTTATTAGCAACTGTAATCCTAACTGCCCTGGATTATGCCCTGCACTGATTTGGAACCTCGGGGGGGGGGGGGTCTGCCTTGGCAGCTGGCCAGGTGCCCGGTGCCCCCGTGCCGGCCGGCCCTGGCTTCCTCCAGCGACGAGGCCGTCTCACAGTGGTTCTGTGAAGTCTGGAATGAAACGAGAGCCCCGGCTCTTAAAAGCAGCCCTGAACGTAAATTCTTGTTGAAGAAGAAACCAAAAACGCACCATCGTGACCCCGGTGTGTTTCACACGGCTGAGGGGGTGTGAGCTCTTTCTCTTGGAACCCAGCTTTGAGGGTTAGTAAGGAGAAAAGGTGCTCTCTGGCTACTGAAAGATAGTTTGACTCCCCCACGGAGTGGAGTCCTGACAGGACGTGGCCGCCCCGCTCTGCCTCCTCTTTTATATTTATATCCTTCATTCAGTTTTCCTGCGCCCTGTCTGGCCACCCTCCAGGGCTCAGCGGGGCCTGGTGGCAGGCAGAGGGCTGCGCAGAGGGGAGACGTGGTGTGCCAGCAGGAGCAGCAGCAGCTGCCGTCGGCTGGAGGGGCCATGAGGCCTGTGGCAGAGGACAGGGTTGAAACGGAGTTGGGGTGTAGGGTTTGGACGGGTGGAAGCGAGAGGCAGCTCCGGGTAACGAGGGCTGAGGGAAGAATCAGGCAAGAAGCGATGGCAGAGACAGCATCGGATCCGGGATGTTGTGGATACAAGGGGATGCAGCTGAACGTGAGGATGGAGACAAATCGTGACGGCTTTGCAGAGCCCACTGAGGAGTTGGGACGCTCCGAGGCTGTGGGCGAGGGCCCAGCGCGGGGGAGGCGGCGCGGTCCATGTAAGATGCTGCCACTGTGATCACCTTCAGGGGACGCGGTGGATGAGGCACCAGAGCAAGGAGGAGACAGCTGTGGCCATGGGAGGGCCCAGCCTGGGCCACGGCCACCGCTCGGCGGCCGAGCAGGCCTCCGTGTGTGGTGTGTCCTCACACCCCCGAGCATGTGATGCCCACTTAGGACCCGGCAGAGACTCTGTCCAATAAAGGGCTGCAGAAAGCCCAGGTCACACGCCAGGATCTGCCCTGGGGCCTGCCTCTCCCCGAAGACCATTTCTGCCCCTTACCTCACAGGGACGGTATTAGAAATGTAGACTATATGTGTATATAATTCTGTAGGACTTGGTGATGCCTTAATCTGGGAGGTCAGAAAATGAAGGAAAATAAACGTGACTCAGTCGTCGTATGAAAACATGGAAGCTCGGGCAGCGATTTGTTTGGGAAAAAGATCCAAAGCGAAGTGCTGGGCTGTGTGCTTCGTGATGAAAAAGGGACACCCAGGATGCGCCAGGGGCCACGTCTTCAGAGACCGGGGCCTAGAGGTTAGAGCTGGAGGTCTGTGCAGAAAAGTGGGGCCACGTCAAGGACTCAAGGGAAGATAGTTTCCAGAAGGAGGGAGTGGTCTTATCAAATGCCTTAGAGATCAGGAAAGTAAAAAAAAAAAAAAAAGAGCAGGTCCATAGTTTGGTGGTTTTTCTTTAATCTGAGTAGGAAGAAGCCATGCCCCTCACCCCCTCCCCTCGCCAAGGTGAATTAGAAGTTGTGTTTGTGGGGCGCCTGGGTGGTTTAGTCGGTTGGGCGTCTGACTTTGACTTAGGTCATGATCTCGCGGTTCGTGGGTTCGAGCCCCGCATCGGGCTCTGTGCTGACTGTCAGCTCAGAGCCTGGAGCCTGTTTCGGAGTCTGTGACTCCTCTCTCTGACCCTCTCCTGCTCACGCTGTCTCTCTCTCTCTCTCTCTCTCTCTCCTAGAAATAAATAAAAATATTAAAAAAAAAAAGTTGTGTTTGTATATCATAGAGGAAATCAACCAAGCAAAGGTGATTTCAAAACTGCATCTGTAAGTCCTGCCCTTCCAGCAGTGGGACGTCCAGGCCGCTGTCCTTCCTGAGTACAGGCGGATGTAGTGACCTCCTGGGAAGACAGAGTGCGGAGGGGAGCCAGGTGTGAAGGGTCCGGGTTCACCACCACATCTGCCCCGGTCTCCAGGGAGGTCTCCGTTTGCAGGGAAGCATGAAGCGAGCCAGTCTGTGGGCGAGCTGAGACCCCGTGCCCCCCTCCCCAGCGCCCTCCTGGCTGCAGCCTCCCCAGTCTTGGGAGCAGGCGACATGCGGAAGAGTCTGGGTTGCACCAAACAAAGACCACCGAGCAAACGCTGCAATGAAAACAGGGATGATGGGAAAGTGGGACCCGGCTGCTGGCGACATTCTGACCCGGGGACGGAGGGAGCGAAACCAAATAGGTCTGGGCAGTCTCCCCAGGGGCTGGGGAAGTTCACATCCTGACTGTCCCCAGGGCGTTTCCTCCAGTCGCTGTCCCCTGCGGGGACACTGGAGAGCAGTGATAAGTGGCGCTGTCACCTCCCTTGCCATCACGTCTCCCGCTGTTCACCGATACTGGGCTCAGCTCTACAAATTCCAGCGACCCTTTTAAAATGGCTTCAAAACGTGTCATCCGCAGCTGAACACAAGCCTCCACTTTTGAGTGCTCTGGGTCATCTGAGCGTCGTAAACATTGTCACAGCCTGCTTTCTCAGACCTCGTTCCTTTTTGCCCAGGAAAGGATGCTCGCAGAGAGGCTCTGGTCAGGTACGGGTAAGCTGCACCGCGGTCAGGCAAGCTTCTCCGGCAGAAGGCTGTACGGGCATGCTGGTGGGGTCCGTGAAATGCCACCCTCGAGCGCGCTCCTCTCTGATGACACTTCTTCCCCACAGAGGGCTTTACGTGTGTCACTTCATTTAAAACTGACGGCTATGAGGTGAAGGTAAGTAACTTGCCTTGGTCGCAGAGCCAAGAAGTGGCTTTGGACCCGTCTAGACCAGGCCCCCGGCACTGGGCTATGACTTCCTGCTTCTTACCTTGTAACTCTGCCTCCTGGCAGTAACCACTGTGTGTGCGTATGTGTGTACACACTTTTTACAAAAATACGATACTGCATAAATTGCTTTTTTTAAAAAATATTTTTATTTATTTCTTGGACGGAGAGAGAGAGAGACAGCGTGAGCAGGGGAGGGTCAGAGAGAGAGGGAGTCACAGACTCTGAAACAGGCTCCAGGCTCTGAGCTGGCAGTCAGCACAGAGCCCGACGCGGGGCTCGAATCCACGAACCGCGAGATCATGACCTAAGCGAAAGCCGGACGCTTAACCGACTAAGCCATCCAGGCGCCCCATAAATTGCTTTCTTAAAAATAATCTACAGAGGTGAAATTCGCATAATACACAATTAACCGTTTTAATGTGAGTAATTTGGCGGCATTTAGTGCATTCATTATGTTATGCAATCACCATCTCTGTCTCATTCCAAATCAGTTTCATCCTCCAAAGTAAAATCCACTCACCGTTCGGTGGCGTCTTACCATTTACCCTCCCCCTGCGGCAGCCACTAGTGTGCCTTCAGTCTCCGTGAGTCTGTATGTTCTGGACATCGTGTATAAATGGAATCGTGCAATATGTGACCTTTTTTGTCTGTCTCCTTTCGGCTAATGCTGTCCTTGAGAATCTTCATCCACTCTACAGCATGGATCAGGACATCGTTCCATTTTATGGTTGAATAAGATACTATTGTTCGGATAGACTACACTTGACCCTTTCATCCCTTGATGGACATTTGGGCTATTTCTACCTTTTGACTGTTACACATGTGCTGATGGCTATAAGCATGTCCTTGTTGGGTACTTGTTTTCAGTCTTTTTGAGTCTATACCTAAGTGTGGAATTGTAGGGTCATAGGATAATTCAATTTTAACTTTTTGAGAACTGCCGAAATGTTTCCCACAGAGGCCTAACCATTTTCTTCCCACGGGCAATGTACAAAGGCTCCAATTTCTCCATAACCTCATCAACACGTCTTATTTTCTTTTTTTTCTTCACTACTCTTATAGCCATACTGGAGGGTGTGACTTGGTATCTCAGTGTTGTCATGTTCATTTGACTGATAACTAAGGATGCATTTCTTCATCAGCTTGTTGGTAATTTGTACATCTTCTTTGGAAAAATATGTATGCACATTCTTTGCCCCACTTTCTTAATTGGCTTGTTTGTCTATTGTTGAATTCTAAGTGCTCTTTGCATATTTTAATGTATATATCAATGATCAATGTATAACTTAAAACCAATTTTTTTCCATTCTGTATGTTGCTTTTCCACTTCTTCATAATGTCCTTTGATGCGCAGAAGTTTTTATTTTGATGAAGTCCAATTTTTCTTTTCTTTCTTTCTTTCTTTCTTTTTTTTTTTTTTTTTTTTGCTGATGCTTTTGGTGTCATACCTAAGAATCCATGGCCAACCCAAGGTCATGAGGCTTTACGTCAACATTTTCTTCTAAGAGTTTTATGATTTTAGCTCTTATTTTTAGATCACTGATCCATTTTGTGTTATACTTGTATGGACCAGCGTAGGGGTCCGACTTTCTGTGTTTTGCACGTGGAGACCTAGTCACCCCCGGACTACGTGTCCCAGAGATGATCTCTCCCCCATGAGGAGGTGACTAATGAACAATCTTGGCACCTTTGTTGAAAATCAGTTAACCGTAGATGTATGGACTTATTCTGCACTCTCAGTTTTATTCCATTGGCCGCTACTTCTATCTTTTTACCATTTTTGTTACCGTAGCTGCATAGACTGCTTTGTCAACTTTTTGGCTTTACTTCATAAACAGAGTAAGTTCTTCAATGACAGTGCTATAAATATCCTCCTATAACATCATAATCCGTCAACCTTTTTTGTGTAAGTGGTCCACATTTCTTCATTATCAAGAGCAACATAATAAACCTGCTTGTAGTTTCATAGATGAGATCAACCACAATTGTTCCTCAGAATAACTTCCTTCCCAACATTTTGCAGACCTTTCAGAGTTTACATAGCTGTTGCTGAACTCCGTTCCCGAGAAGCTCTGCTACCTTGTCCTCTCTCCAGACTGACACCACCAGCTCGGTCCCAGTGTCCCTCTCTCTCTGTTCACCCCAGTCAGTCCCCAAGGATAATTGTCCCCTCTTCTCTTTTTTTTCCAACTGTGTTCCATATCAACTCTTCTTCCTTCAGTGTTAAAATGAATCACACATTGGAAAACGTAGCATATCCTTGCATTTCTTTAGCACAGAGACTGAAAAATCTCCCTTGGAAAAGCCCGGAAAGCCTGTTCCTGGTGCGGTGGCCCCATAAGGACTGTGTTCCATCACCAGTGGCTCTTGGCTGATGCGTCCGCGGGGACACCACTGACATGACCCGCCCCTGCATCCCGACCGGGCAGTACCGGCTCTCAGTAATTGCCTTCAGAATGGACACAGAAGATTCGTAACTGGTGGTTGAAACGGTCCGGCATAAATCAAGTTGCTATTCTCAGCTGAATTCTGCTGTGGAACAAAGCCCTCTCAAGCCAGCTGGGCAGGGAAGACACAACAGAGACAAAAGAAAAAAAAAAAATACCTCCTTTGACGCCAGACACAGACCCTCCTCCCCAAGTCCCTGAGAAAACACAGTTCTGAAATTTTCTGCTTGGCCACTGACACCGCATCAAGGCCACATGGGCTGTGAAGGTTCAGGGAGATGGGAACATCCTTTGCCAATGAACTCAGAGCAGGGATGGCTGCGCGGCACGTGGGGAGGAAAGGAAGCAGCAAGGGGCAGCTGCCGCAGAGAGCGAGAGTCAGTCTCTGCCGAGAGGGCTGCCCTGCGGAGCCCCCTGACCATGCCCTTTCCCCGGCAAGGGACACGGAGCCACTCCTCTCTGTAGCACTTTTAAGGTCCAGACGGGTACCAAAAACGTAGTTGAGTCCTGGTCAGCCGCTAGGAAGACAGGGCTTCTGACTCTTTATTTCCAGGCTGTTTAAAAACTCTGACACAGAGCAGATGAGAAACCGGAAATGAGGGGGCAGGGAACAGCAGACGGAGGAAGGGGAACGTGCCAGGCAGCAGGAGGGAGGGAGCGATGAGCTGGGGAAACAGGTAAATGCAGACACAACTTTCCGTTCACAGGTTCACTTCACAAAGCACTTCAAGCCCCAGCATCCCATCATCTGCTAACGGGGCCCCCAGGGCAGGAAGCCTCAGCCCTCGTTCCCAGAGGGGACAGTGTGGGGGAGACCCCTGCGGTCTGAGCAAGGTCACAGAGCTCGTTCGCGGCAGATGTCCGCTAACCGTCTCCCAGCTCCCGTTAGTGTCTCAGCTGATGGCAAGAAGACAAATGCTCAAGGAAGACGCCTTCAAGAGCTGCGATTTAAGGTAGAGAGAAGGGAGTTGGCAGAATGACTTGGAGCAGGAGCACTGTTTCAACATCACGGAAGGGGTGGGGGGCTCCTGGGTGGCCGAGTCGGTTAAGCCTCTGCCTTCAGCTCAGGTCATGAGCTTGGAGTTCATGAGTTCAAGTCCCGCGTCAGGCTCTGTGCTGATAGCCTGGAGCCCCTTTCAGATACTGCATTTCCCTCTCTCTCTCTGCCCTCCCTGCCTTGCTCAAGCTCTCTTTCTCTCAAAAATAAATAAACTTTAAAAAAGTTTTAAACATCACAGAAGGAAACAAACAAACAAGGAAGAACAGCTCTGAGCAGATGAAGGGAAGAGGAGCGTGGGCCAGCAACCGGGCTTGGGGACACGGCCATCCCATTCCCACAGCCTCTGCGGGCATCAGGGAAATCGGCAGCTGGTGAAGGGTAATGGTTCAGACGCCAAAAGTCAGAAGAGAGTAGCAACCAGCAGGCTGAGGGAAACTTCCAGATGGAGCAGAGGAAGGACAGAGCTTCACAGAGGACTGTGCCAGGGTTCTCACCAGGTCCAATGCGGGAAACGCCACGGGTGGGGCGGGGAAACCGAGGCAGAGGCCACTCACACATCCGAGACTCTGATCACAACTGTATGACACTTTGGATTAAAGGAGTGTCCTGGCGTGCCTTCTCTGCCTATCGGACACTTCCCTTCCAGAGGTGGCTTGAGAGAAGGAGATAAAAGTGCACCTAAAGATTCCCACCGCAGCTCTCTGGTGACGGACCACCTGCCGTGGCTCGTGCTTTTATTTCAGCGCTTTGCATTCAGAAAACATGGTGATTTGCTTTCCTTGGAGAAAAATCAGAACGGGGTGGCTTTTAGTAGCCATTAATCCCTGCGACCTCATTCACTCTTCTCTTCAAAGAGGGCAAAAACCAGAAACGGATTTCAAAGGAAGCCTCCTCTAATGAGCAGAGACAGACAGGCAATCTGGGAGTAATGAGCCCTGAGCCTGTAATCAGCCGCTGTGTTAAAAAGTGTCCCCAGATAAGAAAACCCTCTGAATCTAAACAAGCACACATCTTACCTGATGTGGCTTCCTCTCTCCAGAGAACCTCTTCCCCCTGTAATTTCTCACTGCTTTCTTCATCCCTCCTTCCCACTTATATCCAGGCGAGAGGTTTTGGGAGTAAGAAGTCTGTTTACTTGATATCACCTGTGGTTCTCAAGCAGGGATGCCCTCCCCCCACCCACACACATACTACTCAGGAGACATTTGCTGGGTCCGCTGGGCAGAGATGGAAGGTGCTGGTAACCCTGGTGGACGGAGGCCATGGATGTACCTCACCATCCTACAATGTGTCGGATAGCCCCTAGGACAGCGATCCAGGCCAAAATGTCCATACAGCAGAGGCTGGATGGCTATCCACCACAGCTAACTGAAAGACAGGAATAAATCACAGAGTGCCTGCCACCTCTGACATCAGAACGAGTTCACACTCAAGTCCTGGGATCTATCATCCTTCTCACAAGTACAGATTCCAATATTGACAAGTCCAGACAGGGACGTGAGCAGGGGACTCATTGCTGCTGCCTTATCTACTGCTGAAGCACTGTGTTCTTGTCCAAGATGTTGCTGGCAGAGAAGGCTGGCCCTAATTACACAGTGACAGGGGTGGGGACAGCTCCAGAACGTGTGAGTGCCTGGGAAGGGACGTGCCACAAAGAGTTAACTTCAGCACAGTGCGCGTGTCAGTTTTTTTCCTGCAAGAATACCAGAGGCTTTATTCTTACCTGCCTCATTTGCTGCACTGCTTTCTAGAAGTCACCTACCTTCTGATGGCTTATCCCGTCCCGATGGGTGATGGGATACTAAGAAAATGAAAGCCCCTCTTGAACCCGACACAAAAGGCTGCCAGGAATTTGGGAGTCTAGTTTGTGTCTAGAAGAAGAAAGTGTTGGGTAATGTTTTTTTAATCGTGGTGAAAACAATAAAGAAAAAGTCCTTTACAAAATAAGCATGTAGGGGTGCCTGGGTGGCTCAGTAGGTTAAGTCTCCGACTTTGGTTCGGTTCAAGTCCTGTGTCGGGCTCTGTGCTGACAGCCCAGAGTCTGGAGCTTGCTACAGATTCTGTGTCTCCCTCTCTCTCTGCCCCTCCTCTGCTCACACTCTGTCTCTCTCTGTCTCTGTCTCTCTCAAAAATAAATAAATATATTTAAAAAGGCATGTAACAATAGCCAAAAGGTGGAAACAAACCCAATATTCATTGCCTGATGGATGGATAAACAAGAGCAGGAATAAAGAACTGAGATACTCAGGAGCATGCATGGAACTTGAAAATACTGTGCTAACTGCAAGAAGCCAGAAGCAGAGGCGACATATGGTATGATTCCACTTATATGAAACGTCCAGAATAAGCAAGTCAGTTGAGACAGAAGTGGATGAGTGATTGCCAGGGCCTGGGTGAGCAGGGACTGGAGATTCTGGGGCAGGTCTTGGGCCCTACGGGTGTAGCAGGCAGATTACCTACTTAGTGCTAATAAGTGACTTCTGGGTAAGCAGGGACTGGAGAGGGGGGTAGAAAATGTCCCCCATCTAGGTAGAGGTGATGGCTGCACGACATTGACCATGTACTAAAAGCCACTAACACGTAGTTAAATGGTTAATTTTATATTATCTGAGTTCATCTCGATTTCCAAAGGAAAGAAATAACAACAACGTTTTGAGACCCTTCACTGGGGAAAATCTGATAAAATGAGTTCTCTTGAATGGGAGGGAAGCTGAGTATGAAAAGCCATTCAGAATCTATTGACTTACGAAAAATAAAGCCAAACAAAGAGCAAGGATTATCATGATACCAGGTGTTTGTGGCTGGTAAATTACATCGTCCACTCCTGGCACCAAGTACCCCAGTTTTGGGACACAATAAAATACACATCCCTGAACATAAGTCAGTCCCTGATTGATCACTGGCCCCAGCATATTGTTCTGTCATTTCCATTTTTAATCACTCCATGCAGCTTCATTTCACCAAGACTCGGAGATCTAAGTGTAATCACGGTCAATGCCAACAATCAGCACAGGTAGCTGCCCAGCCATCAGGACCCTGAGACCTCCCACCCCAACCCTATTTCCACCACTAGCAGCAATGGGTCCTCAGCTCTGGAGTCAAAACCTATTCTGCAGGTAGTCCTGGGGAAGAGACAGACTGTCATGAGATGTCATCTGCTAAATCTGCACGACCCTCAACACGGTAAATAGCATATGGGATGGTCAGCCAGCCTCTGAGTTACATACACCTGACTGCATTCCTACAACAGCCTGGGTCGAGCTGGGGACCCTGCAAGCTCGCACGGGCAGAAGACAAGCACGAAAGGCCGAGGCGTTCTGAAAAGGAGGTGGTTTCCAACGGAAGAAGGTAGGGCTGGGCTCCAAATAGGAGACGGTAGGTCCCTGAAGGTCAGTTTCATGGCTCCCACCTGCCTGCAGACCCCTGTCATCCTGTGGATGGATCTGACCTTTACCTACATGCTCCAGCCCTTCCCTTCTTTTCTGATGCTGCCAGGAAAGGCAGACTCCAGGGTTCCAGAATGTTCCAGCAACTTGTCAATCCCACAATCAAATTCACAGGGTCAGGGTCATTGCAGAAATGTGTAACCCATTCTGACCAAGACATTTTTTACACAGGAGGGAAGGTGTGTCCAGACACTCAGACCTGGGACACAGTTTCTCCTGCCTATTGCTGTGCCACAATCTCACGTGAATGTGTTCCGGGCATCTGGCCATGTTAGAAGATTAACTGAGGTCTACTAAAAATTTTAAGAGCTTATTTGAGCAAAACAGTCCATTTGGATTGGCAGCATCCAAGCTGGAAGATAGGAAGGAGCTCTGAGGCATTGTACAGAATTAAAGACTTATAGGCAGAGGCGATTGGAAACAAGGAAGTTCTACTGGCAAAAAAAAAAAAAAAAAAAAAAGAGCAGGTTGGTCATTGCAAGGTCACTTTGCTTTAGGGCATTGAAGGAGTTGTAAGAAAGGGAAAAAATCCTTTCTACCCTCCAAAGTTCTTCCAGCTGGTCTAATAATTTGATTGACAGGAGACAGATTAACAGGAGAAAAAAACCCCGAACGTTTTATTACGTACTCTCAGAGACCCAATAACAAAATTAAGACCCAAAGAAGTGACCAAGGCAGATGGTTTTTAGGCCTTTTAGATAGACAATAAATCTGTGAGGAATCGACAAGACAAAAATAACTTCATTTGAGGAGCTTCAATTAATAAGGAATTCTAAACAGAATTTGGGCAGGGGTAGAAAATTAGTAAAAAGTATCAAGGAGTATTTATACAGCCTTCAGGCAGTAAGTTCCACAGCTCTGATGATAAGGGTGTCTCTTTACCTCCTGGTGCAGGGAGGGTACCTTTCACATGGGACATTTACTTCCTGCTTTCTGGAGGCAAAGTGTGGCCCATTGTATTCTTTTTGCACTGGCTATTTTTAAGCATCCTTTAATTCAAAAATAATCAGTATGTCAAAGTGGTGCAGTTTGGGGCAGGTCTTGGCCCCTCCAGGTGTATCAGGCAAATTGCCTACCTATTCCTAATTAAGTCACTTCTGACGGACTTATTTACCCTTCCATTTCCAGCCCAAACTTCAAGTAAGTTAGTTCTCAGTTTGGTGATGTGGGGCTTAGCATAAGCAACTCCGTTTTTGAGACTGTCTTGTTTTTAACAGCAGCCTGGGTTATTTTCTTTGGTTTGGGGCAAGGTTTAAAATTACCATAGCCAGTGGAAGCCATCCAACCCTTAAGAAAAAATAATTTCCATCTTAAAATTGGTTTAAAAACAGTTTAAAAAGATTGTTTTCTGCCTGACTTATTTCCCTCAGCATAACACCCTCAAGGTCCATCCATGTTGCTACACAGGCCAGATTTCATTCTTTCTCATTGCCATGGAGTATTCCACGGTATAGATAAACCACATCTTCTTGATCCGTTCGTCCGTTGATGGACGCTTAGGCTCTTCCCATGTTTTGGCTATTGTTGAGAGTGCTGCTATGAACATTGGGGTCCATGTGCCCCTGTGCATCAGCACTCCTGTGTCCCTTGGGTATTCCTAGCAGTGCTATTGCTGGGTCCTAGGAGAGTTCTATTGTTAATTTTTTGAAAAACCTCCATACTGTTTCCCAGAGGGGTTGCATCAGGCAGAGAAGGACAAATACCATGTGTTTGCACATATAGGTGGATTAGGAGGAAGTTAATGGAGGATGATGCAGGAGAAGGAGGGTAAAAATAGTGGGGGAGAGGGAGGGAGGCAAACCATGAGAGACTCTTGAACACCAAGAACAAACTGAGACCTGACGGGGTAGGGGAGAGGGGAAGGGGAGTGATGGGCATGGAGGAGAGCATTTGTGGGGATGAGCACGGGGTGTTATGTGTAAACCAACTTGACAAACTATTCAAGGAAAAATATGATTGTTTTGTTTTAAATGCTCAGACAACAGGAGAAGGCTTTAATGAAACTGAAAAGAAAAACAAACTAATATATAAAGTTTCAAAAATCAGAAATCTTTTATGGAAACCAACTTGACAATAAACTATTTGTAAAAAAAAAAAAAAAAAGAATAATAATGAAAAAAATCAGAAATCTTCCTAGGCTCCTCATGTGTGCACCCCTATGCTTGGGGGAGATGGAAGGCTGCTTCAGGTATTACGCCATCACATAAACAAAGGCAAACACCTTGCTTGGTTAAATGCATGATCTCTGATGATCAAAGCCATGACGTGATCCCACCTCACACCTGTCAGAATGGCTAAAATTAGCAACACAGGCAAAAACAGATGTTGGTCAGGACGTGGAGATAGGGGAATCTTCGTGCGCTGTTGGTGGGAATGCAACGGCCATTCTGGAAAACAGTATGGAGGTCCTCAAAAGGTTAAAAATAGAACTACCCTATGACCCAGTAACTTCACAGCTAGATATTTCCCCAAAGCACACAAAAATATAAATTCAAAGGGGCATGTGTACCTGATGCTTATGACGGCGTTATCAACAATAACCAAACTACGGGGAGAGCCCAAGTGTCCTTCAACTGAAGAAGATGCGGTAGAGATATACAGTGGACTATTAGCCATCAAAAAGAATAAAACCTTGCCATTTGCAATGATGTGGATGGAGCTAGAGTGTATTGTGCCAAGTGAAATAAGTCAGAGAAAGAACATAGCATATGATTTCACTCATATGTGGAATTTAAGAAACAAAACAGATAAACCTAGAGGAGAAGGAAAAAAGAGAGGAAAGTAACCATTAGAGACTCATAACAACGGAGGTGAAGTGGGTGGGGGAGGGGTAGATGGGGGATGAGCATTACGGGGGGACTTGGGAGGAGCACTGGGTGCTCTTTTTTTTAAATGTTTTTTATTTATTTATTTATTTTTATAAATAGTTTATTGTCAAGTTGGTTTCCAACAACACCCAGGAACACTGGGTGTTCTATGCAAGAAATAAGTCATTGAGTTCTACTCCTGAAGCCAATATTACATGATGTGTTAACTAACTAGAATTTAAATAAAAACTTGAAATAAAAAAAAAAAGCTGTGGCCCTGTACTCTAAGAGAGCGCAGCAGCAGAACATTCACACGGCACATACCCTCCGGCCGGCCCTTCACACTGGCCCGAAACCCCTCACTGTCTCCTGAACTTCCTCCTTAGGAACCTGGTCTATTTTTAAGACTGAGATCAAATATACAGTTGGGCACTGGATTCCTCCAAGTGAGAGCACAGGACGGTGTCAGGGCCCAGGCACCGGCCCTTGCTGAGGGCTGCGGTCCCCTCCCACGGGCCCCCCTCCATGATGGAGGACACTTGTAGAGCAGAGGCCAGGAGAGAAGGGGGGGTGGGGTGTAGACTGGGGTTGACGTGGATCCCAGGTGGTTCATCACCCCTGAGGAGGAGAGGAGGCCAACCAGGACTTTAAGGAGTAGGCGGGAGCATCTGGGGACTTCTCTACACGTCTGGAAGATGCACTGAATGTGAGTGTGTGTGCACGGCACACACGTGTGTTCCCAAACTTACATACGCGTATAAGCACCTCCAAAGAGAGAGGTATAAGACACCCACGGCCCCCTGGAGGAGTCAGCTGGGCCGTCGGAGCGCCGTGGACTGGGTGGCAGAAACAACATCAATCTTCTTCCTCTCAGATCCGGAAGCCCGGAGTCCAAGGTTGCTTCCGAGGCCTCAGGGGGAATCTGTTTCATGCCCCTCACCTTACTTCTGGTTTGCAGGCGATCTTTGGCCTTTCTTGCCTTGTGAACCCACCACCCCGGTCTCTGCCCTCACCCTCCCTGCGAGCATGGCTGTGTTCACAGCCTCCCTCTTTCGTAAGGGCACTGGTCATACTGGGTTAGGAGCCCACCTCCTCCAGGATGACCTCATCCTCACTAAATACATCTGCAAGGCCTCTATTTCTCATCAGGTCACACTCTGAGGTGCTAGAGACTAGGACTCCAACACAGGAATTGGGGGGGAGTGGTCAGGATCTCACAGTCTGTGGGATCGAGCCCCACATCAGGCTCTGTGCTCACTTGGGATTCTCTCTCTCTCTGCACAACCCACCCCCCAAAATAAATACATAATTATTTTTAAAAGGGGGAAAATTATTCACGACACTTGGCAAGACAGTAAGTAAGGCAGACTTTATTGAGGGGATTCTCGCAAGAGCTCCAGGAACCACCATGGTAGGTCCCATAGTGGAGGAGGGAGGTTGGGCCCAACCCCGGATGTGAGAAGGAAACATGGGAATCTGCAGCCCACGAGGGAGTCCGGCTCTCCCCGTCTGACAGGGCTCTTGCTGGAGGTGGGCCAGGGGGTCTGCCGTCACCGGGACAGTGGGGGTCGGGGACCTGAGCAGATACTGGGGGTAACTAGATATGCAGAGAGGGCGGCTCTGGCCAGACCAGCTTAGCAGGACCTCTGCTACAGTTTCATGAAGCAGAGAGACAGGGAAGCCCGAAAGCCAGGGTCCAGCTGGAAAGATTTGTGCGGTCAAGGGGGGACACGTCACCGCCTTGGCCCTCCGGGTCTGACGAGTGACTGTCATCTTCCATCGTTGTCTCCTTTAAAGAGGCTCACGCCGGGGCGCCTGGGTGGCTTAGTCGGTTAAGCGTCCGACTTTCACTTAGGTCATGATCTCGCGGTTCGTGGGTTCGAGCCCCACGTCGGGCTCTGTGCTGACTGCCAGCTCAGAGCCTGGAGCCTGTTTCAGAGTCTGTGACTTCCTCTCTCTCTGACCCTCCCCTGCTCATGCTGTCTTTCTCTCTCTCCTAGAAATAAATAAAACATTAAAAAAAAGAGTGTACAATCAATTTAAAAATAAATAAATAAATAAATAAATAAATAAATAAATAAATAGGCCCACGCCTCTGAGAGCAGCCCTCTCCTCCAGATCTCCTGAACCATCTGTCTCTGATTTCCTCTTCTGCCGGGACCCTGAATGATCCGTGACTGGGGTTCAGTCCTGTCCGGGAGTGCCACCAAGGTCATCACCGGCGCCCAGCGTGAGTGACTGTTTTGTTTCTCGAGGTATCGTGCAACAGAAGTCCGAGATCTCCTAACAGCAGGCAGGGACCTCCTTCAACACTGAAGCACGTAAAGGACGGATGCTCCCCCATGATTCACCATGCGCTCTCAAGGCTTCTCAAAGAAGTGGCTTGTGAATAGGAAAGATCTATCACTGTCATCCCTGCCACTGAAAACAGTCCGCACCTCACACCGGAGCATTCCGGCCGTAGAGAGTTGAGTCAGACACAGTCGGCCGTACGGACAGCTGGAAAGGTTCCTCCCCGCCGCCAGACTTGGCTCCTGCATTTTCTTTTTCTCACGAATGCTGATTTGCCTCTAAAGAGGATTGCTGTACCCCACGCAGCAGAGCCGGACTTTCATTCTGAGCCCCCTTTTGTCACCGAGAACAATGCAAGCCCAGGATCCCAGAGTGCGGAGTGACCCATCTGGTCTTGCTGAAAAAATTGTCCTGACACACGGGTCAGGTGAGTCAGAACCAGGTAGAATGCGGAGGTAGACGCGTGCTGGCTTTCTCTCACTCAGAGTGTGAAATGACATCTTTCTTCAACTACGCTTTCTTCATTGACTCGCGAGAAGGCCCAGACCCAAACTAAGGTAAATAATTTCTATCACAGTTGCTCAAAACCCCCCTCATGGGGGAGCCTGGGACAGCATCCCCCCCAGCCTTGAACTATACTTTGCCAGAGGCTCTGACAAGGACCAAGGGCTTTCTCTGCCCGCCTGGCCGTCCCAGCTTCCCTTCGGGCCCCAGTGATCTTGACCCTTGGGTGGCCTGTCTAGTTTTGCTGCACTTTCTGTAACTCAAAGCCAGGCATCTCCCTGCTGGGTGGTGACAGCTGCCGTGGCTGCCTCGTGAGAAAGCACCGAGCCCCCGTCCTTGCGCAGTGCTGAGTGAGGAGTCAGCCTGCAGAATTCGCGCTGAGCACCCGAAAGACAAAAACACATCACGCTGAAAACACAGACACTTGAAATCCTACTGAGGCGGCTCCATGTTCTAGAAAATCCAATGCAAAGCAGCAAGATGCTTCCACTAAAGGAGGAAAAACAAAACTTTTGTTCAATGGAAAGCTTACAGGAACAAAAGCCTCACATCGTCAGCTGTGAGCAGTGTTGGCTGGACACTAAATAATACCACCGCCCATGAGCAGGAGTCCCCCAGCCTCAGGAGACCATAGTGCACCTGTTTACAGGAGTACAGTGAATGCACACCAGAGCAGGTGATGGACAAGAGGCTGGCGAATCACGGCCTGTGCGCTAAGCCCACTCTGTCTCCTATGTTGCCCATGGCCCATCGAGGATTTCCAGCCATTTATAAAATAATCTGGGGCTTCGGTATTTTGAAAAACTGGCCTTTCATTCAACCAATAGTGCGTCATTAGACATGGTTTCCTAATGAAGCCACATTCTGCGTATAGAACTTTCCCTCCAGAACATAATCTCTACTAAATGTGAGGATGCCCACAAAGGCATGGGATTAACTCCATAATCTATTTACAAATAAAATATGTTTCCATATATACTGTATTAGTCAGGTGCGAGAGAAACAGAACCATAGGGTATGTGTAGACAGACAGAGAGAGAGAGAGATTTATTTTAAGGAATTGGCTCATGTGATTGTGAAGCCTAGCTAGGAGCTTGAAGGAAGGGTGGCAGCCTGGTGACCCAGGGAAGAGTTCACAGTGTAGCTCAAGTCTGAAGTCTGTCTGCAGACAAAATTTCTTCTTTTTCAGTGAACATCAGTCTTTTCTCCTAAGGCCTTCACCTGATTGGGTGAGGCCCACCTATATTAAGTAAGAAAATCTGCTTTAATCAAAGGCTTCTTATTTAAATGTTAATTACTTCTAAAAAAGTACCTTCATCGGGACATCTAGACTGCTGTTTGACCAAACAATGGGTATTGTGGGAAGGCCAAGTTGACACCTGAAGTTACCAATTACACACACACATATACACATATACAAGTTAAGTAGTAAAGAGTGTCCGTGGGATGTGCTACTTGTCTACCTGCAGGTGATAAGATGTCTGAGCTTTCTGGGCTAACCTCTTATTAAATAAAATGAAAGTCAATGGCATTAGATGTTCTTCATTCATAACAATAAATATCTCTATGTATCTAAGTTGTCTTTTCTGGAAATCGAGGAGATTCCATCTGCACAAGATATTTTAACAAAGTAGTGGAGTGCAAGACCCAGGGTACAGGTCTGAGAGTCAGCCCAATCTGAGTTTACACCTTGGCTCCTGTATGGACTTCCTGTGTGAGGTCGGACAACCGACCTAATCTCTTCGGGCTTGCTTCCTGATCTGCCGAATGAGCTCAGAGGCATGGAGCCCACAGAGCAAGTGTGAGGAGGTGTGCCTGTGACCCGTGACGTTGCTCTCGGAGGCAGTGCTGGGCACATAGCTGTGGCTCGGCCAACGGTGGCTGTAGAAGCGAGACAGAGTGGGTTTCAAATCACTGTCTACTGTCCACAGTGGAGCAAAGACAGACACAGATGGAGGCAGTGAGGATGCCTGGGCAGTAAACGTATCTGAGCTTCAAGGAGAAAGGAGGATGGGGGGCGGTGGTGGCCAGGCTGCAGAGCTTCTAGGCAGGTGGCGATATGGCAGATGTGACCTGATGGTCCAGTGCAGTATGTAAGGGGATGACCGTCTCCACGCTGATTTCATGGTCAGTTAGCAGCAGAAAACTCTAGTTGGCAGAGTATCAAGAGAGTCATGAACATCCTAGAGCAAAAATATCCCAGTGCTGGCCTGAGAGCGGTCTTTTTTAGCACGATCACAGATCGCTGGGAAGAAGATTGGTGGGTGCGTTCAATTACTTCCCCATGTATTATGCGCAAAATTTCTACAAAGTCCATTTAACTAACAAATGGTGAAGATATGGCTCTACAGCTGAGTTGTAACTCCACTAAGACCAGACCAATCCTTCTCCATGAGAACACCCATAAAATCTAAGAAAATCCTGTTGAAATGTATTTAAAGTTGTCAGAAAACTAATACAGCAAAAAATTTACAGAAACAAGGTTTGAGATCAAAATTAAATAGGTGAGTCTGGCATTGGGGGATATATGCCTTCTCCTCCTGCTGAAATGATGGGCAGAACATGTAGCAATGAGCAGAGGCTTTGACTGATTCCCGGGGACAGAAACTGGAATTCAGGGCATTCTGGGTACAGAGGGTGGTTCTGTAAATGCTTAGGCATTGAGTTGGAACATCAAAGAGTTAAATCCTTTAGGAATAAAGTTCAACCAGAAGTAGATTGACCTCCACAAAAAGACTGTAGTCAAGGCGCCTGCGTGGCTCAGTCGGCTAAGCTTCCGACTTCAGCTCAGGTCATGATCTCATGGTTCGTGAGCTTGAGCCCCTCATGGGCTCTGTGCTGACAGCTCAGAGCCTGGAGCCTGCTTTGCATTCTGTGTCTCCCTCTCTCTCTGCCCTTTCTCTGCTCACACTCAGTCTGTCTCTCTCAAAAATAAATAAATATTAAAAAATTTCTTTAAAGAAAAAGACTGTACTAAGCGTTGACCCATGCCTGTCCCTGAGAGCCAAGGTAACCCCAGCTTTGAATCTACTCGCCTAGTTATGGTCCAGAAGTAGACTGAAACCCTCTGCGTAGGAAGAGCATGTCATAAAGAGCCTCAAATTATCTCTACAACTTTTCAAATACAATGCCTGCACCCTGTCAAAAATTACCACGCATGAGGAGAAAAGAAAGTATTATTTAAAATCCAGAGAAACAGTCAACCCACATGGGATCCAGACAATGGCATTATCAGACACAGGCTGTAAAGCAATAATGCTTAACGTGTTTATGGAAATCAAGTACAGGCAGAGAAATTTGACAGAACTAGACACTATTTTTGTAGAGTATTTTGTAGAGAGGTATGAATTATTTTTAAAAGCCCAAGTGGATCTTCAAGAACCAACAAAACAAAACAAAACAAAACAAAAAAAACACACAAAAAAAAACACCCTACAGTGACACCATGTTAATGAATTTAACAGAAAATTATGAAGAGCTGAAAATGGAATTAGCAAATGGACCCGTACGTCAGAAGGACTCATCCCGACGGTATAATGAAGACGACAGGAAGAATATAGGAGATGCAGGGATATGGTGAGGAAGTCGACGTGACCTGTAATTGAAGACCCAGCCAAAAGGGGAAAATAAAGAGGCAGAGGAAACAATGAAAAATTTCCAAAACTAATGAGACACCTAAAACCACATATTCAGTCATCTCTACAAACTCAAGCAGGGTAATTGCGAAAACCCCAGACCTACGCATAACATAGAAAAACACAGAAAAGCAAGAGAGAAACCAGGCAGAGAAAAAAGGCAAGCGGCTTTCAGAGCGATGTCGGTGAAAGTTAAAGCTGACTGTTCAGAGAAGTGATGGAATCCAGGAGAAAATAAAGTCATGTCTTCAAATAATAACAACAACAAAACCAAGAATTTGAGGTCATTCATTCGGATTCTAGAAAAATATATCTCAAGAAAGTAAAGTAAAATGAAAACCTATTAAGCCAAAAGGGGCAGAATCTATTAACACAGAACCACGCAGACAGAAATGGTTGAGTCCTCTCAGTGGAAGAAAAATGACTCCAGGTAACAAGAAAGATGGTAAACATTTAACATGTGAATACATCTGAACACAAGTGTCCATGTCAAGTGCTAATACAATATAATCAATGTAAGTGACAGTGATAACACAGGAAGTGGGGCGGCTACCTTTCCTGCTGGGGGTGGACACAAGGAAAAGCGGGAATTTATGTTAGACATTGCAAGTCACGATGCCTGTTGCATTCTCTGGGGTAGTTACTGCTTTAAAAACAGCACATAAGTGGGGCACCTGGGTGGCTCAGTCAGTGAGTGTTGGACTTCAGCTCAGGTCACGATCTCACAGTTCGTGAGTTCGAGCCCCGCGTCGGGCTCTGTGTTGACAGCTCAGAGCCTGGAGCCTGCTTCAGATTCTGTGCCTCTCTCTCTCTGCTCCTCCCCCACTCATGATCTATCTCTCTCTGTCTCCCAAAAATAAATGAATGTTAAAAACACACACACAACAGCATATAAGCATGAAGCTAACGAGGATGGGGTATGGAACAATTAAAAAAACTACTTAACCAGTTTAATAAAAAAGGTAATCATAGACAGAAAAACATCTCCTCCAGATATCAAGGAGATCATTCACTAAGGACATGCCGAGCACTAATCAGAGTGCCAGTATGTCCTTCGGCCCAGAACCTACTCCCTGCTAAAAGGAACTCAGGTCCTTCATAAGTTGGACCCTCTCCCTTGAACTCCACCAGAGAGGGTTGTGTTGGACTATAATAATGGAATTTAAAATCACAATGACTACAGTTTAGACCCAGCACAACCATTAAATTACATTGTCTTAGCAGGTATTTTAACAAGAGAGATCTAGAAGAGAAAGTATAGAGTATTTATCATTTTTAAAAATGTTTATGTATTGGGGCGCCTGGGTGGCTTAGTCGGTTAAGCATCCGACTTTTGCTTAGGTCACGATCTCACGGTTCGTGGGTTCGAGTCCCGCGTCGGGCTCTGTGCTGACTGCCAGCTCAGAGCCTGGAGCCTGTTTCAGAGTCTGTGTCTCCCTCTCTCTGACCCTCCCTTGCTCACGCTGTCTCTCTCTCTCTCTCTCCTAGAAATAAATAAAAATATTTTTTAAAAAATGTTTATGTATTTATTTTGAGAGAGAGAGAAAATCTTATCAGCGTCTGCTCTGTCAGCGTGGAGCCCGATGTGGGGCTCAGTCTCATGAACTGTGACATGACCTGAGTCGAAATCAAGAGTCAGATGCTTAACCAGCAGAGCCACCCAGGCGCCCCTTGTCATTTTTTAAAGTAGCATGACACATTGCAATTTTACAGCCTCATTCATATAGATATTAAGTGCACGTAGATGGCTGTGTAGTCAGAAATCCCATTTAGGTCAGGAGTGGATGGACCACAGGAAAACAAAGATCTGAGAAGAACCAGGCAGGTCCCATTCTCCCTAAGAGCCTGTCCCAGATTAGGAACTTCTGAGATTCCGAGGGCCTGAGAGAGACAACTCGAGGAGGCGCCGCAGATCCCATGGCCCTCGGCTGGTCCTCCGGGTCTGCTGAGGAGTCACCGCCCTGAGCTCGCGCCTCTTTCACTCTGGTCTGAAGAGCAGAGTCGTGATCAGCAATGACAGTCGTGCCTCCAGCCGCAGCCTCATCGGGAACTCCGAGAGCTCCTCTGCCCGAGGAGGGCGTTCAGCTATGGAAACTGGCCTATGAAGCCCCCGGCATCTCCTCTGACCCTTGTCCGAGCGCTTCGTCCCAGCCTCAGCCTCTCACCCCACGGGCCACAGGGCACGATGGAGTCCTGACTCCAACACCACACATGTGAAGACAGACTTGTGAGAGGGCTCTTCCAAGAGTCCGTGTTAGAGCTTTTCTAAAAGAATCGTCCCACACGAGAGAAATAAGCCTCTGTTATGCAGTTTCCAAGTCTACTAACTGGGCTCATAACGGTAACGGTGTCCTAGGGTTTGAGGCTTAAATTAGATTAAATTGGAGGAAAGCACCTGAAGCAGAGTAAGTTCTGCAGACAATAGGCATCGCCATCATCACTATCTCATTATCACCTCAACCACCTTTTCCTTGTCGTCACCAGCACGACCACCACCATCACCGGCACCATCAGCGCCGTCGGCTCCACCACCATCACCACCATTACCCTCACCATCAACACCATCATCATCATCATCAACACCACCACCATCATCACCATCAACAACACCATCATCACCCTCGTTCTGGAGCTGGTGTGTAGTGCTCCACCTCAGACCCCCGGAACCAAATGTGCCCCCCACGCCCATCACAGAAGCACGGGCAAGGTGATGTGTGCCCCGCCCCGACCACATGAAAGTACCAGGGACGCACGTCAACATCCCCCAGTGCACCGTGTGAGCCACACACACCACAGATCAGCCTGGACACGTGGCTGTGAGCTCAGTGGACACGGAGAGGGAGGACCCCAGTCCTGGGAAGCAGTATGACCAGATGGCCAAGAATAAAGATATTAAGAAACGGGCTGTCTGTGATCTTGAAAGTGCAACTGACTCGCGGCCGCAGGGAGGCTTTTTTGACTCATTGGCCTTGAGGCTTTGAATGGAGCTCATTGTGATGCATGTCTGTTCGGCTTATTTATAGTGAAGAGATGAAACCCAGGTGAGTTATTTGGCAGCAGGGAATGCTGCTGTTTTTAATCAAAGCAAATAAAAAGACAATCTCTTTATTGAAAAGATGTATCCTCAAGGCCTTTTACAGAGCGCAGATGTGTGCACCTTAATCTTACATTCCTTTGAAAAGAGAACGCTCTTGAAAAGCAATCTATATGTTCCTAATTTCACAAGGAAATACTTGAATGGTTCTGTCTTTCTGCATCAGAAAAGAAAAGAAAGGGGGAAAAAATAATCCTGCTGTGACACAGGAGCCATCTCATGTCACAAGCTGGAAGGCCACATGCTGGGGGGAAGCCAAGGTCAAGGCCATCAAAGTCGCGGGCTGCTAAGAGGCAAATTCGATTTGGCAATAGAAACGTGAGAAGCCAAGACAATGACCGAAACGTGAGCATGCAGAGGAAGAAAAGACCAGCGGAACCCAGCGTGCCTGGGGTTACGACCGCAGGTATAGGCACACGCTGTCAGAAGAGACTTTGCTCCCACAGTCCGAGAGTTGAACGTTGCCTGGTATCTCCCACGCACAACAGGGAGCAGAGACACGTGGGTAATGGGGCTGGAAAGGCCATAAAAAGCACGTTGGCCTCCGTGCGTGCCGCCAGGGACAGGTGCCCAGGCTGTGCACACAGGAGCTGCAGTCTTCCGCCGCGCAGGGCAGAGGGATGATCCGTCTGGTGACGTTGCTAAGGAAAAGCATTTGCTCCTGTGTAGTCACTTCTCATGACTTTCAGAGGCAACAGCGTACACAAAACGGATCTTTGTCACTGGGTTTCTAATGGGATTTCTTTACCCAACTGGGTTAGGGGGGGAAATCATATTTCTAATTTTCTTTTTCTTTTTTAAAACTTTTTTAAAGTTTATGTATTTATTTTGAGGGAGAGAGAGGGCAAGAGAGCGCACAAGTGGGAGAAAAACAGAGAGAGAAGGAGAGAATCCCAAGCAGGGTCCACACTGTCAGCGCAGAGCCAGACGCAGGGCTAGAACTCCCAAACCATGAGATCGTGACCTGACCCGAAGTCAGGAGTCAGACAGTTACTCGACTGAGCCGCCTAGGCTCCCCAGTTTCTCTTTATTTTTTATTTATTTATTTATTTATTTATTTATTTATATTTATTTTTTAAATTTTTTTAATGTTTTATTTATTTCTAGGAGAGAGAGAGCGTGAGCAGGGGAGGGTCAGAAAGAGAGGGAGTCACAGACTGAAACAGGCTCCAGGCTCCGAGCTTGCAGTCAGCACAGAGCCCGACGCGGGGCTCGAACCCACGAACCGCGAGATCATGACCTGAGCGAAAGTCGGATGCTTAACCGACTGAGCCACCCAGGCGCCCCTCTCTTTATTTTTTAAAATATTGGTTTGTGTGACTGCCGATACAGTTTCTCCGTTTCTTTGGTGGGTTTACTGTTCTCGCCTGACTCTTAGCACCAAAGCCAGTGGTACCTTGTGGAGTTTGAATTACAAAGAGAATACGCAGAATGAGCAAAGCCAAGGGCCACCGGGACTCGGGGCCGAGCTTGAGGGGATACATGTGTGCGCTTCCAAAGCATGTACTGGGTAGGAGAGTGTCTCCCCCAAAGCCCACGTTGACCCTGAACTTCATGATGTGACTTTAGTTGAAAATAAGTCCTTTGCAGGCGTCATTCGTTCAGATGAGGTCCTTCTGGGTTAGGCTGGGTTCTCGCCCAGTGACTGGTGCCCTAACGAAAGGAAGACAGAGACACAGAGACAACACGGAGGAAGCCCCATGAGGATCCTCAGAGGAGGAAGTAACGCATCTACCAGCTCAGCAACACCGAGGACTGACAGAAACCGCCGGAAGCCGAGTGAGGCAAGGAAAGAGTCTCCCTTTGGGGCTTCAGAGGGAACACACGCCATCAAGCTAGTGGCACTTTGTAAGGGCAGCTCCAGAAATGCCCTCCTGGTCCCTTGGGCGTCTGGAGAATGGAGTCCACAGAGCAGCACCGTCCGGGGACCCTCACGCCCTGAGCATTCAAGCGCCTTTGGAAATCCGTGAAGGGAAGGAAGTGCTGGGGTAGGTGAGAACCCCCGCCGTGGGGACGGGGGCTGTGACGGCTACTCTGTCCCACACCCGTCCCCGCCGGCCCCTGCGTGTGAGGAGCGGCCTCGCGGAAGCCGAGTCCACTAGTCACCTGCCTGCGCGGTCAAGAGCCTGGGCTTGTTTCACTCTTCCGTCAACGTGTTTCACGGAGATTCTCGAATTCTCACCTGGTGTTTCCGGCTGCCTCTGTATTGCTATTACTTCCATGCCCGCCCCCCCTCTGCCTCCCCTGGCCCTTTGCTCTCCCCCCTGCACCGCAGGCTTCCCTTGCCCCCTGGCACCTCGAGCGCCTTTCTCATCCCTGCATTAGTTTCCCGGGGCAGCTGTGACTGCAAACTCCGCGGCTCAAACCAGCAGAAGTTACACCCTCCCCTCCCACAGCTGCGGGCCAGGCGCGTGTCACGGCGTCGGCAGGGTCCCCGCGGGCTCCGGGGGGACCCCAGGCCTCCCCCTCATTTCTGGGGCTGCAGGCCGTCCTTGGGGTCCTTGGCTGGGCCCCATGCACTGATCCCCGCCTCTAGCCTCCCGGTGCCGCTCTCCCTGCACGTCTCTGTCTCTGTCTCTGTCTCTGTCTCTGTGTCCTTCCTCTTGTGAGAACATCAGTCAAAGGTAGAGTAGGGTTCAAGCTGCCCCTGCACGACCTCATCCGACCTCAGCAAAGCCCCTGTTTGCAAATAAACGCACATTGGCCGTGCACTGGGGGTAGGACTCGGACACCCTCTCGGGGGCCACAGGTCCGCCGACAGCTGGGCGCCCTCCCTCCCGCCGGCCCTGCTCAGGCGCGGCCCGCCTGCGGCCAGCCCTGCCGGGCAGCCTAGGAGCCTGCTGCGGGGCCTGCCTTGCCTGCGCGGGGCCCCACGTGCGCTCCTGGCCCTTCCGCCCCTCGGGGCCCACAGGTGCCCGCGTCCTCCTGAGGGGCCCAGTGGCCTGGGCTTCAGGAGACAGCGGCAGACCCAAGCGGGCCCCTGACACACCCGGCTGCAGACCCCTGGGGAGCAGCAGTTCTACATCCCCAAGTGAAACAGCTCCCTCCCGTGCCCACACGAGCCAGGGCCTCCCCCCGTGACAGCCGCCCCAGAGCCCGGAGCGGGCGCGCCGGGTGCACCGAGCCCCTGGCACCGCAGGCTGCTGTTTGGGAGCGCGGCTCCGCCCAGGTGCGGGCCGGGGAGCAGGTGCGGGCCGAGTCAGGCGTGGAGGACCCTCCGTGTACCCCGTGCGGGTCGCTTCTTCCTTCCGCCGCCCCATGGTTGTAGCTTCAGAGTGTTTCCAGTGAACAGAGAGCGCCCCGAAGGAAAACAGAAGAGAGAAACAGGACGTGACACGTAATAGTAGAAGCTAAAAACAGCCACCAGTTGGGAAGGCCCATGAGTGCAGGGTAGTTGGAATGACCTGAGCCCCATGTTATTGAAACCTTGCTAGAGCCCGGAGGGGGGCTTCTGGCTCTGATCAGGAAGCTGGGGCCCAGGCACAGGGACCTGCTCAGGCCCACGTGAGTCAATCCAGGGCAGAGCTGAGGCCTGACGCCCACAGGGTTTGATCCTGCAGCATTCACCAGGCGTCACTGTGCCACATCCCCAGGCAATGCCCAGCTCCGGATGCTCCCACGTCTGCATCATTTCCAGCTGCTAAGAGGGCTTCCGTTTCAACTGCAAGCTCCTCACCTCCCCAGTGAATGGGGTCAGGTCCAGGTGACATGTCAGCCGGACCCAGGGCTGCGACGGACGTGTGGGATCAAAGCCAGGGCCCTACGGCCGACCCCAGTGCCAGTGGCTGTGTGGCTCTGGCACTCTGAGACTCCAAACACCTGCTACGCAAGTGGGTGGATGTGGCCTCTAGGCTGGTGTCACTGAGTGGCCACTGGAGCTACCAGTGGCTTCCTGGGAGCAGCAAATCACAACACCCACTCTGACTTGGGAGAAAAATTCCCAGGCTGTCATCACCCTGAAGGAACCCCTACATCACCTTGCTGGGCCTCAGTTTCCTTATACATAAGATGAAGAGGCTGGAAATAACATTAGTCTTCTGAGTATCAAACGTCCATCGAGATCAAGCTAACTTTCCCTCAAATGGGGACAAACCGATGTAAACCATGTGCCCAGAAGTCACTGGGCCAAGCCATGCTGGCTTCCCCAAACACTGGCCCCCTTGCTTGTCCTTAAATTGCCAGGTCCACCTCAGGACCTTTGTCTCTGCTCTTCCCCCTGCCTGGGATGCCCCCTGGACAGCAGAATGTCTGGCCTCTGGGTTCTTCCTTTCCTTCAGGGACAGGAGATCTGAGCAGTCCTGGGGAGAGGGGAACATACTCAAGGAACGTAGGTCAAGGACACGGATGTCCAGATTTACTGAGAAACAGGGATGTGGGGAGTATGAGAAATCAGCGTGTGATTACTCTGAGTTCCCAGCCCTGGGCAGTAGGCAAGATGCAGCTGCCAGGTGCCGGGGTAGAGGGCAGGAGATGGGTGGTGAGGGCACGCTCAGGGTTATGTCTAGACGTGTCACAGCTGGGACACCCCTTGGGCTCACAGGGGGAGATACTGGACAGCCACTTAGAGAAGAAAGTCTGGAGTCAACACACTGGTCTTGGCTGGAGGTACAAATTGGGAACCAAGATCTAACATTTAAAACCAGGAGGATTAAATGTGAGCAGAGGAGGGAAGAGGCACGGAGCGTTGGAGAGCAGGGAAAGGGAGAGCAGCCCCAGAGGAGACTGCCCAGCTGGAGGGGACGGGATCTCCACCAAGCACAGAAGGTGCAGAAAGACACGAGAGTCCAGCTCATTACGACCAGTATGCGAGGTGCTATTCCTTCTTTAACACGAGGAAATGAGACGAGTAACTTGCCTAAGATCATTGAGCTGGTGAGATCATTGAGCTGGTGAGACACTGATTTGGGATTCAAACCCAGGTCCACTGGACTTGAGAAACACATGTCTCCACCACAGTGTCCTTACTGCTCAATAAAGGACGGCATATTCTATGTAGTTATCACGCCGTGTGTCAGGCAGAGGAGTCCCTGGGCCACTGTATCATTGATGCTGCTTCCAACTGCAATGCTTTATGGGTCAGTATCAATTCTTTGTTTTTCCAAAGTTTTAAAAAATTAAATAGAAGAGAGGGGTGCTGGCCAGCTCAGTTAGTTGAGTGTCCGATTCCTAATTTCGACTCAGGTCATGATCTCAGTTTGTGAGACTGAGCTCCACATCAGGCTCTGTGTTGACAGCGTGGAGCCTGCTGGGGATGTTCTCCCTCCCCCTCTGCCCTTCCCCCACTCACACACGCTCACTCTCTTTCTCTCTTCCTCTCAAAATAAATAGATAAACATTAAAAAATTAAATATAGGAAAATGAGTCCAGATGTGTACAGCTAGACAAACATCACAAAGTGATCATTATCAATGAGCTCCTTGTATCTGTGAATCAATGTCCTTCATCAGTTTGGGGAAATTCTCAGCCATCATCTCTTTAAAGATCATCTCTGGCTCATTCTGTGTTTTCTCACCTTTAGGGGTGCTTATTCCATCAGTACCTGACCTTTCCCTTATGCTGCTCTGTTCTTCCATTCTTCGTCATATTTTCTATCACTTCCTCCTTCTGTGATCCAGTCTGGATATTGTGTTTCTCCTCTTCTCTGGTTCTCAGGTGAAATTCTCCAACCTGACTTTTGATTCTTGAACATATGCATCGCAGTTATTTTACAGTCCGTGTCTGCCAATTCCAATATCTGGATCCCCTGTGGCTTAGTTCCTGCTGTGTAATTTATTTGTTTCACCCCCCTCTGTTTTCATTACCTCATTAATCTGCAGAGAAGATTACCTTTCTCTTCAGACTGGTGGCCAGCGTGGTGTGAATTCACAGTGGGGATCCTTCCTTGGGAGACCTGACAGGTTTCTGGTTTACCCCGACTCTTACACGCTATCCCATGAGTTTCTCACCTGAAAGCCTGGACTTCGTCAAGACTGTCTCTGAGATCCCCTTCCTGTCCTTCTAGATCTCAGATGCGAGACTTTAGCTACTGCAGAGGAAAGTGGCACCTGACCTGGGGGCTTGCTGCCTGAAATCCTGCAGTGTGGAGAAATCTGCGGTGACTACAAACAGTCTCTTTCCTTTTTTATTCTGTCCGTTTTCTTATTATTCTTAGTGGAAAGGCTGTGCTGCACTATCTAGACTTCCATCACCAGGAATTTAAAATGTGAAGCTTAAAATGGCTTCACAGATGTTCCCCTGAAAGCACTCATCGCCCATCAGCATGGCGGATGCCTAGAAAGACACGGTTCACTGGGAAGTCCCCACGGCTATGAACACAAATGACTTCATGCAGTGCATTAAGCACATTATTTCAAGTAATCTCCTTAATGAAATTTCCTTCCCCTGCTTTATTTTGCATCAGAAAGGGTCTAAAGAGTTCATTTTTTATGAAACTAGTAAATCTCTCTCAGGTTTCATTGTGTTGTGTTCGTAGAAACCGTCCACCCCTCATCAAAGCATGCAGGACATTTTATTATAAGTTTCCAAGTAGCAGCTGGGCCAGGATAGGGGGTTTCAAGAGGGACAACCTAGCCTCAAACCCAATAAATGTATTTTCAGGGGGCAAAAAAGAACTTTAATTATAAGAGCAAAATGACAGATCAGAGAAATATAATCAAGCAAGTCAGTCCTACACAGCCTCATTTTTTTATCCATTTCCTCTTGAGATCCAGCTTGGAGAATGAGAGTCAATGATTAGTTGGAGTTGAACTCTTGCTCAGAGTCAGCCTCTGGTCAAACCCCCCCACCCTCCCGACCCCAGTCCTTGTCACTCTCGGGACCCTGTTGTGCAGCCTGAGTTTGAGGGCTGGGAAAAGAGGCAAGGAAGGAGAGCTCTTTGCACAAAGTAGAGATGGGGTTGGTGGGGGAGGGGGGCTGTCCCCTGTATGAACGAGCAAAGATGTGCTCACAGATGTGCATGGGCAAGTCGGAGAGAAAACCCAGCAGGCTCCCTGCCTAATGAGTATTTTAGGTCACTTAGAAAACATACTCACTAAAAACATTGATCTCTTGTGCCAAATCTTATTCAATTGGCACTGTGTTTAAAAGATTCTGAGGCTGAATCGAGGTCAATGTGAAACAACACTACTATGAAAGGGGGGTATCAGTCACAGGCCTGGAGGTACACAAGCCACTCCTCCCATTAAAATATGTGTACAATGACACAAGTATTCCAGAATTGCTGTGGCATGTGTCACGGTGCATCATTACATTTTCACTTGTTTCTAAAACAACCTCATAATGTAGGTAAGACAAGTATCATAAATCCCATTTACAAGTAAGAAAGCTGTAGTACGGAATGTAATGAGATTTGACCGCATCACCCACAGATCCTTACTGACTAATACCCCAATTTCTACTCAACTGTCCCACAGTGGTAAGGAAGACAGTAGACCCCTGATGACCAGGGCATTACGTAAAAAAATGGACCAGGCAAAGATATTCGTTGCACCGGTGTCAAACAACACAACAAATACTCTCTAAAGAATAGCAAATAATTCTGCCCATTCATGTTAAAAAATGTAAACACATAATTAATTCATACTCTTTTACAGAACATGTTTAAAATATAAAAATATAAATAATTATGAATATAGACTTTTTTCATATTATTGATGGAATACCATAAGTGGTTAATGCTGTAAACACATAAAAAAATATAAAACTGTCTTCAGGATTGAAAACTTTCGCTGCTAATCGTTGTGCATACCCAAAAACAAGGCAGACAAAAAGCAGTTCGGTGAGATAAAATAAATATTTAAGTGGACCATATGCCAAATGCATAAAGTATAATCTATGCATAGGATATACTAGAATATAACCTAGTAGGGGTTTGATAAATGTACAAATAACTATAATCCAAGACTAGAAATGATACTTGGCATTGCAGAGATGCAGAGAAAATATCACAGTAGATCACTGAATCAGGAGACTTGGAAATAAGCATTCAGAATGATGACTACATGAGCGCGATTTCATTTTTATAAATATTTAAAATTTACTTTCAACTTCCAGAAGGAAAAAAGAGAGAAAGAAGTATTTCTTTCAATTCTGTGGACTGAACCCTTTCCTATCATTTTTCCTGGAGCCCTCAGATGGATGTGAGCACACCACGACACCCATGTACTCACGTCTATACCCAGGAGCCTTTCTTTGTAGGATGATGTGTAACAAGTATTCAATAATAAATCAATTTATCTTAGAACTCATGGCACGGATTTTTAATTTCTGCTTATTGATCTTCAAAAGTTAACAAAAAGGAAAATGGCTTCTACAAATGAATCGCAGAAACCAAGAATTCGATGTAATTCCTTCCACTTCAAATAGAAATATCACTAGACTATCCAGCCTAGACTATTACCTTATTTTACGGCTCTCCCGGTAACAAGATATGAGAACCCCTTGCATCAAGCATTTGGGCACAAAGTCCCTTTGTGCTCTGAACTCTTCCTTTAAGGCTAAACACATGGGCACCAGGCACATGGAGAGAGACTTTAGAGTCGCTTTACTAACTTATCTTTTAAAAAAATTTTTTTTAATGTTTGTTTATTCTTGAGAGATGGAGAGAGACAGAGCATGAGCAGGGGAGGGACAGAGAGGGAGACACAGAATCTGAAGCAGGCTCTAGGCTCTGAGCTACCAGTGGCACAGAGCCTGACATGGGGCTCGAACTCACAAACAATGAGATCATGACCTGAGCCGAAGACGGACACTTAGCGACCGAGCCACGCAGGTGCCCCTAGAGTTGCATTACTAATTTCTAAAGTTGCTGGTCCACGGGCAGTCTCAACAGTGGCGTCTCTATGTTGTTGCCTCTCCTTAGAGACCTCCCCATCGAGTCAGGAATCCAATATGGCAGAAGTGACACCACCTAACTTTGGATGGAGGTCATACAAGCCATGCATGTGGAGACCAGACATTCCATGGGTTCGCCTCTGGGAACACTCTCTCTTGAGTGCTCCTTCTCAGAGCCTGACCAAGCCTCATGGAGATTCCTTATGCAGGCGCTCCCACTTACCTGCCCCAGCAAAGCCCAGCCTTCAAGCCTCCCCAGCCCAAGCTTCTAGATGCTTCCAATCCCAAACTCAGGTCACCCCAGCCATTTGAGTTTTTCAGATGTGACCCCAAACCGTCTGTGTCTTATACAATCTCCTGACCCATTCTGGACCCGTAGGATTTGTGAGCATGGTAAATGACTGTTGTTTTACACCCCTAAGCTTGGGTTTGCCCATTTCACCGTGCTCAGTAGCTACAACATCCACCGTGAGTTTGGCCATGTCACTCAAACCTGCCCAGTGTCTACGTCATACTTCTCTCCTGAGCATATGGGCTCTGCCAATCCTTCCACAACTTTTCCAACTTACCCTTCACCCGATTTTCCCCAGTATTTTTCTCATTGTTCTAGTTTGGTGTATCCGTCGCCATTTTAAAACCATCTTAATATTATGTTCAGATTCTTTTCCACCGGATGCAATTAGGGACGATGCTATCATGAGCGGCTTTGTATGTGATTCCACACTTGAGTTTGGGACTGGTTTTATAAGACAGATTTTCAGAAGTTCAATTACCAGCTTAAAGAGGATTAATGACTGAAGGCTCTGGAGGCATACTGTCAAATTTATTTTCAAAGAGTTATAACAATTTAGAGTGACATCAATACTACATGAGCATGTCTATATCACTGCACCCTCTCTGGCTAAATTAAGTTTTAAAATTAAGAAAAATATTAATTTGAAGCATCAAATGCACAGATTAATTTGTCTCCCAAACACATGAAGATGTGGAATAGCAACGAGGGCATCTAGAACAATAGACACAGTACAGTGCAGGATAAAAACCAGACAAAGTATGATGTGGAAATGAAGAATGCAAAAGAAAATAATAATAGTCACACCTGAGGGAGAGAGAAGGCAGGAGCGAATAAGGCAGCAGAAAGTAAACTCAGAGGTCATGGCTAGACCGCCGTGCACAGAAGGGAGGGAAATAAAAACAGAAAACTCTAAGCAGCTGTATGCATCCCTGTGTCAAGGAGGATTGTCAGGCTCCAAGAAAGCCCGTGGAGGCTGAATATCGGGGTGTTCTAAACACGACTTCACTTCAGGGGGTTTTCGGGATCGCTTTGTCTGATGAGTAGGCCAGTAATTGGAGAGGCCCAGACACAAGTCGTCAAGAGAATGAGGGGAAGATGCTGAGCACTGGTGTCCCTAGGATACGATTTCTACCCTGTTTATCACCCTGTAGTTTCCTCAAGGTGTAGCTCGAGGTTAGAACCCAAGCTTTAGATAAATAGCATTAGGGGAAAAAATTCCAAAAAGCAATTTGGAACGGGAGTGAATGTGGCCAAAAATGGGATTCAAATATCCTTACTGCCATTTTCCAACTAACATTTCTTCTTTCAGGTAAATGTAGCTCCTAGAAGGAATTTATGAGAATATTCAAATTGGCATTTTAAGGAGTGTGTTCCTTGAAACCCCACCGTTTAATGGCCGGCGCACTGCGCTGTCCTATTTTTTCCCGGATACCAAGAGTTTGTGATAAAAACATCTGGTCTGTGCGAGCTGGGTTTTGGCAGTAGCGCGTTCTGTAAATAGGTATCTGCTTAAACTGCATCACACAACTGCAGCTGACGTCATCAGCCTCAGCGGCTCCCAAGAACAATACGGAGTAAAACACCAGTTAAGCTTTTTCAACGGGGAGAGGACAGTGGGGAGGAGCATCCGACTCGCCGAGGCCCTGCTCGGTGCTGGCGGGCAGGACCCCGCGGTGCAGGGCCCTTGGCGCTGCTGGACTCGCCCGGGAAGCGCATCTTCCCCCAGATCCATTCACAGGCTTGGCACGAACGTCTCACGTTTCCAAACTCATCAGACTTTGGGTTTCTGCTTGGCTGGGAAACGGGAAATTTGAACATTCTAGTTTATAGGATAAGCCGTATTTACATACCCAGTGGTTGCCCGTCCCTGAGCACCACCTGACTCGCACACCGGCCTGTGGTGGGAGCGGTGTTTCCTGCGTACCCCGTTCCGATCGCATCATCCTGACAAAACAGTTAGTGTCTCCGCTTTTCGGTCTCTGGTCCCGGTGGGTCCAGATGCTCGTCCACCTGTGAGTAGCCAGTGCTGAGGGCGGAGATCACACAAGCAACACAGAACGGGCCTTCAAGTGTGTGCTCTCCTCGTGGACCTGGGCCCCCGGCCTCCCTGCCACACCTGGGCCCCCAGACCCCCCCACACCTGAGCCCCCCCACATCTGGGTGCATAGGTCCCCACCGTACCTGAACCCACAGGCCCCCCCACACCTGGGCCCCTAGACCTGGGCCCAGACCCCCCACACCTGCCCCACTGTACCCTTCCGGCCTCAGTGGGCCCCCCAGACCCCCAGCCCCCACACCTGGGCCCCCAGACCCCCCCACACCTGAGCCCCCCCCCCCACATGGGGTCGGCGGCCCTCGTGGGCCCTACCTGAACCCCCCCACACCTGAGCCCCCCCACATCTGGGTGCATAGGTCCCCACCGTACCTGAACCCACAGGCCCCCCCACACCTGGGCCCCTAGAACTGCAGGCCTGAGCCCCACTGTACTTCCGGCCTCAGTGGGGCTCTGTGCTGAACCCCCCCGGGGTCGGCGGCCCTCGTCCCTGGTCCATATCATCACCAGGCACCCCCGCCACCCGCAGCTGTCACAGCCGAACCCAGGTCCGTGGGGAACAAAAGATCTGGGGAGGTCTCGGGTCTGAGGACAGCCTTCAGCGTCCCCTGGGTTCAGGGGGACCTAGCGGAGCAGAGAGGCCTCGCTCGGCCGGAGGCCCCGCTGCCCCCCGGCCAGCGCTCTCCCTCCCTGGGCGGAGGGCACCCCGCGTGGGGACCAGGGACTGTCCTCGAGGCCCGTGAGGAGGAAAACGGCGCGGCGGCTGTTAACGCTGCTCGGCCGGAGCCCGCGGAAGGTGGCCGCTGGCGCCGGGGCTGGTCCTCCGGCCGGGGGGCGTCTCTGACCTCAGAGACTCCCCCTGCGGGGCGGGGGTGGGGTGGGGGCCGCTGCCGACTCGGTCCCAGAGCCCCCCGCTCGGGCCGGGCGGCCGTCGGTGCTGCTCCCCGTCAGGTTCCCGAGAGGCAGACCCGAGACAAGGGGTGATGTGCGTGTGACAAGAAGCGGGGGCAGAAGCCAGGGCCCGGCCGAAGCTGGGCAAGGACGGGGAGCCCAGCGAGGGCGACGCCTTGCCGAGTCCCTGGACGGCAGCGCGGCTGACCCGCAGGGAGCCCCGGGTGTGCGCTCCGCCCCCTGGGTGTGCGCTCCGCCTCCCCTGGGTGTGCGCTCCGCCTCCCCTGGGTGTGCGCTCCGCCTCCCCTGGTGTGCGCTCCGCCCCCTGGGTGCGCTCCGCCTCCCCCTGGGTGTGCGCTCTCCGCCTCCCTGGGTGTGCGCTCCGCCCCCTCCTCCGCCCCGGGTGTGCGCTCCGCCCCTGGGTGTGCGCTCCGCTCCTCTGGTGTGCGCTCCGATTTCCCTGGGTGTGCGCCCCTCCCCGCTCCGCCCCTGGGTGCGCTCCGCCTCCCTGGTGCTCCGCCCTGGGTGTGCGGTGTGCCTCCTGGGTGTGCCTCCGCCCGGGGTGTGCGCTCCGCCCCCTGGGTGTGCGCTCCGCCCCGTGCGCTCCGCTCCCCTGGTGTGCGCTCCGCCCCCTGGGTGTGCGCTCCGCTCCCCTGGGTGTGCCTCCGCTCCCCTGGGTGTGCGCTCCGCCCCCTGGGTGTGCGCTCCGCTCCCCCTGTGTCCGCCTCCGCCCCTGGGTGTGCGCTCCGCCTCCCTCTCCCCCCTGGTGTGCGCTCCGCCTGGTGTGCGCCTCCGCCTCCCTGTGCGCTCCTCCTCCCCTGGGTGTGCGTCCGCCTCCCCTGGTGTGACTGGTGTCCGCCCCCTGGTGTGAGCTCCGCCTCCCAGGGTGTGCGCATGGCGCCTCCGGGAGCTCCTCCCCGGTGTGCGCTCCGCCCTCCCGCCCCCTGGGTGTGCGCTCCTCCTCCCCCCCCCGGGTGTGAGCTCCGCCCCCCCCCCACGGCGGCCGCGCCCCGGGGACACGTGGGCAGTCACCCTGGGCCCGGCACTCCCGCTCAGTGCACCCGGGACAGGCCCGTGCGTCGGGGAAGAGCCGCAGCTGCGGGGCGGCACTGAAGGGGGCGCCAGCACCGAGCAGCACCGAGGGACCTGAGGGGGTCCCAGGAAGGCGCTGGCGTCCCCCACAGGCAATGGCTATGCTTATTATTTGACACCCAAGCGCTGTATGCATAGGAATTCACTTCCTCCTTACAGCAATTCTTGTTATCCCCATTTTACAGACGGGTAAGTTGTGCAGAGAGGTTACGTGGCCGGAGGCCATGCTCCTCTGTGGTCATGTGCCTGGGGTGGCAGAGCCGGCCCCAGTCTGTGCGTGGACCTGCGCTATGAGCCTCTCTGTTCTGCCTTCGTCTAAAGGCCTGTTTCCTCCTCTGGAAAGTGAAGTAACTTCGAGCTAGTGAGGTTACATGTGTAGACCCTTGTGAATTACGAAATCTCCGATGAACTATGTTCGGGGGCAGGAAGAACAAAAAAGGGAGCCCTGCTGGCCCCGGACGGCTGGTTAGCTCCAGCGGAGGGAGCCCCCGGTCCCGAGTCCAGTGTGAAACCGCCCACGGACAGGAACAGCCACGCACGTGTTTAACTGCACTCTCACAAGAGCCTCTGCGCAACTTACACCCACCCTCTTCCACACGCATGAGCGACCAGCTCCTACAGGACGCTGGGTTACCCTTAACCACTGGCCGTGTTGTTCCCTTCACCTAACGGGATTCCAGACCCTTCGGTTGCCCGCACTGGCTCAGGAACACGGCCTGCCGGTCTCTTGGCCTTCCCGCAAGGTCACAAGATGGCTGCTGTGATTCCAGCCATCACCCCCAAGCCACAAACAACAAGAAGAATGAGCCGAAGGGCAAAGGGAGAATGCTACGTGGCGCCTGAGTCTTCTGCTTTTTAAAGTTTTTCCTAGAACGCTCACCCCAGGGCATGCATTTGTCAGAACAGCTTCACGTGGCGACATCGTGAGCAAAGGAGGCTCAGAAATAATACTTCCTTACCTGAGTTCACTGCTGCCCCACAATGATGTTTCCTGTTGCTGCGGTAAGAGATTACGCAAACTTAGTGGCTTGAAACAGCACACATTTATTCTCCTACGGTGTTAGAGGTCAGGCGCCTGATGGTGTCACCGGGCTAAGTTCAAGGTGTGGACGGGGCTCTGTTCCTTATGGAGGCTGCAGCACCTTGGCTTTTCCCGCTCCCAGAGGCCATGTGCACTCTGTTTTGTGGCCCCTTCGGTCTTGAAAGCCAGCAAAACCTGGTGGAGTCCTCTCGAACTTTGTTCTCTCTGGTTCTCCGTCTTCTGTCTCCCTCTTCCATTTTCAGGGGCCTGTGATTGCTCTGAGCCGACCCTGACAATCCAGGACCCTCCCCGCATCCCAGGGTCGTCAGGGAACTGCAGCCTTGACGCCCCCCGTCTTCCGTAAGGTAACCCATTCACAGGTCCCAGGAAGTAGGATGTGGACTTCTTGGGGGCGGGGTGCCATGTTCCTGCCCCCACGGCTGGAAAGGAAATAGACAGTGGACGGGCCACCAGCAACTTCTCCCACTTGGGTAAGTGCACGGATCCTTGCAGTAAAACGTCCAGTGAAAACAGCCCCACTTCCCTCTTTGGACAGGGTTGTGATGTCAAGGAATTTAAGGAAGAGCCACCACGTATCTGGTTTTGCTCAGCTCTGAAATTGGAAACTGAGGCATGAGAGGGTCGACCGGCCTGCTCGGGTCACTGAGCAGCAGAGCTGGGGCTGTTAGTGGGGCGTCGAGGGTCAGGGGCGAGCTGGGAGCCGGTCCTGGGTCTGAGTCCTCACTCCCCAGAAGCGGCTTCTCCCCGGCACCACATGCCCGCTGCCTTCGCCAGCAGAGGTGCCAGGATTCCGGGCAGGCCCCTTCCGCTTGTGCGCGTCTGGGGGAGAGCTCTGCTCCGCAGGCTCGCCCACCCGCACAAGGAATCGGGTACTAAATACTCACACTTCAGGACTCCGCGGTCTCCGTCACAACCCTCCTCCCTCGGTCCACGTGTGCGCGTGGATGGGCGTGGCTGTGCGACAATGACGGTCTATTCGCAGAGGCAGAAGATGGCCCGGAGTTGGCCTCAGAGCACAGCCGACCAGTGTGTGTCAGAAAGCCGCCGAGGGCGCTGCGCTGGCCGATGCTGCGTCACGTCACACTGAGTGGTCGCAGCAGGCGGAATACGGGGGCCTCTGGTCACGCTTGCCAACCTATCAGTACATAACCTCGTTTTATGTGTGTCTCTGTTTCAAGTCACCTTGTTTAAAGTAGAGTTCATTCAAAATCAAGACCACGATGACCTACCACCTCCACCTGTCAGAATGGCTAAAATTAACTCAGGAAACAACAGATGCTGGTGAGGATGTGGAGAAAGGGGAAGCCTCTGGCGCTGCTGGTGGGAACACAGACTGGTGCAGCCGCTCTGGAAAACAGAGGTTCCTCAAAAAGCTAAAAATAGAACTACCCTACGATCTAGCAATCGCACTACTAGGTATTTACTCAAAAGATACAAAAATGCTGATTCGAGGGCGCACGTGCACCCCAACGTTTACAGCAGCACTATCAACAATAGCCAAATTATGGAAAGAGTCCAAATGTCATCGACTGATGAATGGATTAAGAAGATGTGGTATCTATATACAATGGAATACTACTCAGTGATCAAAAAGAATGAAATCTTGCCATTTGCAGCAATGTGGATGGAATTAGTATGACGCGAAGCAAAATAATAAGTCAGAGAAAGACAAGTACCATATGATTTCACTCAGATGTGGAACTGGAGAAACACAGCAGATGAACGTAAGGGAAGGGGAGGAAAAATAAGGTAAAATCAGAGAGGGAAGCAAACCCTAAGAGACTCTTAAATGCAGAGAACAGACTGAGGGGTGCCGGAGGGGAGACGGGCGGGGATGGGCATTACGGAGGGCACTTGTTGGGATGAGCACTGGTGTCATATGTAAGAGATGAATCACTGGGTTCTACTCCTGAAGCCAGAGTACACTGCATGTTAACTAACTTGAAAACAAGAAAAAAAAGAGGTCACAAAAAAATAATGGAGTTGAGTCAATAACCCCGAAGCCACAGCTGCCGGGGGCCATCCTGCAGAGCAGAGCGGTTCGCCTGTGCGGGCACAGCTGGCCGTGGCTCTCCCCGGCTCCGCTTCGCCCCTGCTACGGACTGCGAGTGTCCCCACCCCCCTCCCCAGACTCTTATGTGGAGGTGTAACCCTCAGTGGGGCGGTCTATGGAGACGGGGTTTCTGAGGTCAATCGGTTTCCACGAGGTTCTGGAGGTGGCACTGCCCTGACGGGACCAGAGGCCCCAGAGAGGCTGCTCCCTCTGTGTCCTCTCTGACACGCGAGGATGCAGCAAGAAGACAGCCGTCTGCAAGCCCAGAGCCACGCCCGCAGAGCCCGCCAGCGCCTCGATATCTGCGGTGATGCGAAATACACGTGTGTCATTCAAGCCGCCCAGTCTGCGGTAACTGGTTAGGGCAGCCCGAGCAGACGGACACAGGGCCCCGCTCCCTCACTCCGCAGCACAGCACGCCTCGGCCAGCAGCACACAGTCCTTTCCTCAGGCTCTGCTTTGTGGAGAAGAATGCAGGGTTGGTTTCAAGCATTCCGTCTTTCAGATGGAGATCAGAAGGCCAAGTGAGAATGGAATCCAACGTGGAGAAGTCAACACTTCATGTGCGCTAGCCACATACTGATACTGTGCTGAGCATTTAAAAAAAATTTTTTTTAATGTTTTTATTTATTTCTAGGAGAGAGAGAGACAGCGTGAACAGGGGAGGGTCAGAGAGAGAGGGAGTCACAGACTGAAACGGGCTCCAGGCTCTGAGCTGGCAGTCAGCACAGGGCCCGACGCGGGGCTCGAACCCACGAACCGAGAGATCATGACCCAAGCGAAAGTCAGGCGCTTAACCAACTAAGCCTCCCAGGCGCCCCTGTTCTGAGCATTTTACCTTCAGCATCTTTAGCCCTCAAACAGCCTGTGGGAAGATCCTGTTGCCCAATCCTCCTTCATGGAGCCGGAAAGTGAGGCGGAGAGACTTGCAGAGATTTGCCCAAAGTCAAATTGTGAGGTCAGGGGCTGCATAGGGTTCCACACCGGCAAGTCTGGCCCCGGACGGTCCTTCCTCACCTGATCTCTAAGGCTAGAGGTGGCTAGTAGATGATGGCCTCTCTTCCCCTCCATCTGTGTTTACCGTTATGATAGAACATGGGCTTTCTTTAGCGCAACATACTTTTGCAACATGATAATCCCCAAATGTGTGCTTCCAGCTCCCATAACGTCTCCTAGAAGCACCCTCCTCCACTGGGAATGGGGTCTCAGTAAAAACAGAATGAATGGACTGTAGAACACATGCCGTTAAATTATTCTGCAAGATCCTTAAACACGCCCAAGTGCCCATCTCAATAGATATTTATTCTCAGAAGCTGGTGTTATTTCTGAAACTACTTGCAGCATATTGATTTTCATTATAGCGCCACAAAGTTATTCAATTTGATCATATTTGGTTCCTTTTGACTTAACGATTTTGCAAATAACTCTTTGATTCCAGGAAAACAGATGAATTAAAAGCCAAGTACAGGAATGGAGTCGCACCTGAGTTCAGAGCCCCTCGCGTTTTTTTCTCCGTATTATCTGCCCACACCCTCCTCTCACCCCTTTCCTTTCAACCTGAGAAGAAATTTATTATCACTCATGGGAAGAAAGCCAGCATAATATGCTGTTTCCACATAATTGGAGAAATTGACACTGGTTACTTTCTGTGGTTCTTGGGAGGTTTTCAGACGCAAGCTGAGCCCAGGGCCCCAGCTGACGGCCCATTGGGAGAACAGCAGGTAGAGGAAGGAAGCACACAAGGGTCTGAATGCCAGGACCGAGGGTAAGAGGGCAGAGCCTGGGCGGTGGGGGGACCCGGAGGCAGCCTCCTCAGGAAGGCTGCAGGGGTGAGCCTTCGGCTGTTGACAAGTCTGGTACTTGTCCAGGAGACTGAAGGGAAGGGGATCCCAGATCCAGGTTCCATGAGCAAAGCCATGGGGGATGGAGGTTCACCCAGCTGGGTGTTCACACTGCAGATGGCGTGTGGGGAGATGAGGCTAGAGAAGCAAGGGGCAAATGATGCTGGTCTCCCCGTGGCCCGTCAAACAGCCAGAGTGGCAGGTACGTGGAGGCGGGCCATCTGTCAACGCAGTGAAATTAGCATTCCAACGACCAGCAGGGGAAACTGCCCCAAGCCTGGATCGAGAGGGAAGGCTTCCTGGGTGTCATCTCCAAGGCGAGGGACGGGTGCGAGGGTATGGACAGGCTTCCTGGCCCCGCCCGGGCCCCCATCTGTCTATGCCTTTGAAACGGAGGGAGAAAAGAGAGGAGGCGAAGTGCCAGGACAGGAGTGTGGGGACCTTGTAGAGGATGGCGAGGCAGGGCCCGTCATGGTGGCAGTCGGGTAGTGCAGTGTCCCTAAGAGGAATCAGAGACCAGTTATTGCTGCAGTGCTTCTTTCTAAGCCCCAGCCTTTACCTTCCGTCTGCTCTGGAACCCGTGGGCTATCCCACTTTGGATGTGATCGTCTTCTTCAGCCATGTGCTGATGGCAACCCTCCAGCATCAGATACACTGAGGATCGCAGGCTGCAGCTGGGCTCCACTGTGGGATTCTGCAGTCCACCTGGTGACCCATGTAAGACGGAGGATGGTGCGGCTCTCAAGAGGCAACGGTGTGACTATGGAAAGGAGCTGCTGATCTGGGGACACAGAAGCAAAGAGCTTCACACATCCTGAGAGGAGGGGTGAGGAGGGGAGGCCGAGGGTGAGTGGGACCGCATGCACGCCTTGTGTTGGTATGCACTGGGGTGGCAGGGTCCCGACAGTGTGGCCCAGCCCCCATACTGATTCACTCTGGGGTTCCAGCCACATCCAAGCAAACTAATCCTATGATGACTCTGAGCACCGACATTCACCCAGCCGGTGTTTTCACTCTAGAGTAACCAACAATGTGAGTGCCCTCAGCAGAAAGAATCACACGGTGACTAAAACACTCACAAGCCAAAGGTGAAGAGATTGCAGTTCGGCAAGTTTGCAGCCGACCACTGCTTTTCATTAAGAAAACAATGAAGAGGCACATGATGAAGAAGGATACAGTGAGCAATCGAGCACACTGTTTCAGGGAGTCTGGATTCAGAAATATGGATGCCCTTGTCCCCAAAAATGCCAGCCTGGAGACATCCTCATCAATCACTTCAAGAACGTTTCATTTCAAATAAATGACTTTCCCACCAAGCCACCTGCTTCCTCTGAATTGGGATTCTGTGCTGGTGTGTTAGTATGGGCTCCCCAGAAATAGAGACCGATAGGATGTGTACTGGTCAGGAATATGTGGTTTGGTGTCTCTGGAAAACTCCAATATGATGGATGGATGGATGGATGGATGGATGGATGGATGGATGGATGGATGGATGTTTGGGTGGTTAGATGGTTGAATGGGTGGGTGGATGCATGGGTTGGGGTGGGTGGATGGATGGATGGATGGTTGGATGAGTGGGTGGGTGGGTGGATGGAGAGATGGATGGATGGATGGATGGATGGATGGATGTGTGAATGGATGGAGAGATGGGTGGATGGGTGGGTGGGTGGAGGTGGAGGGGTGGAGAGATGGAGGGATGGGTGGGTGGTTGGATGGATGGATAGACAGATTAGATATATGGATGAATTAGATAGATAGAAATATAGATAGAATCTATCTATAGATATATAGAGATCCATATAACAATATCTATATCAATCACTTATCTATCTATCTATCTATCTATCTATCCATCTACATTGTATGTGTCCAGGTTCTCCAGAGACACAGAGCCAGTAGGACTTATATTAGTCAGGAATATGTAGTTCTGTATCTCCGGAGAACCCTGACTAATCCAATACTGACAAATGACCAATAGATGATGGATAGAAATTAGTTTCAGATTTATCAAATATAGATACATAGACATTCAGGGATCCAGATATGACATGTAGATCTCTCTATACATTTATAGACATATAAATCTACATATCTGCACACACCTCTATATCTCTATAGTTATCTAGATGAATATAGATTAGAGAGATTAGGTCTATCTACACATTTCTATAAACCTATATATCTATTGTAGATGTGAACCACACTTGGAAAATACCCTCGCAGTGACGTGTGCAGAAGTGTTTGACCACAGCTGGGCAACATACCCTGCCAAGCTGATGTGTAAAGTTAACCATCCCAGCTGGCATATATTTCCTTCCCTCTAGAACTTCCGTGGGGCGAGAACAGTCATCTTTCTCCAGACAGCACACACGTCACTGGGTCCCAGCAGCCATAGGTCATGAAGCAGCGGGGACTCAGGTGGCAGGAAACTGAGGAAAATGTAAGTCCTGGGAGGGCAGGCAGAGCTGGCTGTTCCGGGGTGTTCTCAAGGTCAGCTCCTTTGTTCCCCGAGAAATTTCCCTGCAGACTACGTCAGCTCTGCTCTCTGAGCCTCAAGGGTGGAAAAGTACCCAATGTCACACAAGGGAAAAAGAATTCAATGTAATTTACACACTGAAATGCTCAGATCTTGAGTGGATTATTCCGTAAGGTTCTGTGAATATCCACTGAAGCACACAGTACTTTCCTGCATGGAAAATCGCCTTGTTCCCTCTCTGGTCAATCCCTCTCTCTCTGAGGCAAGCTCTGATCCTGATTCCTATCACCATAGGTCTCTGACTTATTCCAGAAGTTTATATCTATGGAATCACAGAGTATGTGTACTTTTGTGTTTGGCTTATTTCACTCAGCCTATTATTTTTTTTTAAGTATATTTTTTAAATGTTTTATTTATTTCTAGGAGAGAGAGAGAGACAGCCTGAGCAGGGGAGGGTCAGAGAGAGAGGGAGTCACAGACTGAAATAGTCTTCAGGCTCCGAGCTGGCAGTCAGCACAGAGCCCGACGCGGGGCTCGAACCCACGAACCGCGAGATCAAGACCTTAGACGCTCAACCGACTAAGCCACCCACGCGCCCCACTCAGCCTATTATTTTTGAGACTTACACATTGTGTGTACACGTAGTTCATTTCTTCTCATTGCTGAGTAAAATTCAACAGTGTGGACAAAGCATGATTATCCATTCTGTTGATTAATGATCCACATGTGACTATTATAAATGTCTTATTAAACACTTTTCATACATGCACACATTTATTTTGGACAATTTACCCACGAGCGGGATTACTGTGTGATAGAAGTAGATTTACCACTTTAAGAAACTGACAGTTTGCCACAGTGGTTATATTCCCGCCCACAACATGTGAGAGTTCCGGTGTCCTTTGTGTCTTCTAGGCTTTTCTGTGGTCACCCCTGTGCATTCCAGACATTTTAGTGCAGCATGGGTATCATTATATCATATTGTAGCCAAAGCTGCATTGGGTTTTTAATGTGCAAGTTTCTTGATGATTAATAAAGTTAAGAAGGTTTTCACATGCTTATGGACCATTTATGTATTTTTGTGTATGTGAAGTACCTATTTGCTTTTATTCTCTTCTCCTTCTTAGATTCCAGTTACAATGCTGCACAATTAGATATTGTCCCACAAACTAAGACACTCTTACCTATTATATTTTTTTGTTTTTTTTTTTTTAATATTTTTCCTCTTTGTATTTCTGCTTGGATACTTCCAATTAACCTGTCCTCAAGTTTGCTGATTATTTCCTCTGCTGAGTCACTCTGTTATGAAACCCAATAAAATATTTGTTTCTGATACTGTATTTCTCATTTTTACTTGATTTGTTTTATAGTTTCCATGTGTCTGCTAAAATTCACCATCTGTTCATATCTACTGCACACTTTTTCCAATAGATCATTTAGTATGTTTCTAGTTATTTTAAAGCTCTTGTCAAATAATTCCAACATCTGAGCTATCCATGGGTCTGCTTCTATTTACTGTGTCCTTTCTTTAATCTTGTTATATGAGACTGAAGTAAATAATATTTCCTTTTAAGATAGGGCACTTCCCGGGGCGCCTGGGTGGCTTAGTCGGTTAAGCGTCCGACTTTCGCTTAGGTCATGATCTCACGGTTTGTGGGTTCGAGCCCCGCCGCGTCGGGCTCTGTGCTGACTGCCAGCTCAGAGCTGGAGCCTGTTTCAGTCTGTGACTCCCTCTCTCTCTGACCCTCCCCTGCTCACGCTGTCTCTCTCTCTCTCTCTCTAGAAATAAATAAAAAAAAAACATTAAAAAAATTTTTTTTAAATAAAAAAAAAAAGGGCACTTCCCTTCTGGTTCAGGCCACTGGTTTGGAGTGACCGAGTAAATGTATCTTACAGTTAAGCTAGGTCTGAGCTTTTTGGCAAGTTTAGTTAATTCACCACTATCTTCAAATGTTTTGAGAATGGGATAGGATCTTCCATGCTGTGGCGCTTGGAGTTTGGGCAATGGCAAGATTTCCCAAATTGCTTCTTGTTACCCAAACCACCAGTTTTTCATACCGTGAGATCTTGAGATTTACAAGTCGACCGATAGTTTTGAGCCCTCTGCATTCTGGTGCAGCCACAGACCTCGGGATACGTGTGGAGATCTTGTTCTGCCTGGGGTATGTGGACGGTTCTTTCGGTTCTCCCCTCCACCTGCCGCTAACGCCCATCGACAACCCCCCAGGTCTCCAGCTCACGCCCAGCCCTCGGCGCTGACAATCCGAAGTGCCTCTGACATTGCCATCAGTTCTCATGCTCTGTCTCTACCCTCCTTTTGCACGTGGTTGTCTTGGACTTGGAAGAGGTACCATGAATGTCAGGGGAACCTCCAGCTTCCTGTCCAGCCCTGATTCTGAGCACTTGAGGAAGGCCTGTGGGAAAGACCTGTTCTGTGACTGGGGCTCCTCAGAACTCCGATCTGTCCGCCTCGTGTGCCCCTGAAAAGATTGTTAAAGTTCATACCCACTTGTCCTTACCCCACCTACGGCAGAATCCTGCCTCTCCTGGACGCATGCCAAGGATGACAGTAGCCATGGGTCTCTTCTCTTCACTGGAAGCCTTGCCATTTTGGGGGATTAGGTTCCTTATGGGATTTTTTTCACATTCTAAGCTCTCTGATTGGTTTAGAAAGACTATGATTTTGTGGCTTACACATCTTGTCTGGGTTATCAAGAGCATCAGTCTCTTGGGAGACATCTTCCATGTCTCTCACCTTCTATTTTCTACCATTTTGTCTTGAGTTGTTTTCTATAATTATTTGCAGAGCACCCTATACCAATAGCCCATCATTTGTAACTAATCCGCTTATAGCCCGTCTCCCGGCTTTCTACTTTAAAATATATACGTGTGTGTCTCCATCTTCTTGTTTTTAGTTCTGTTTTGTTCTTCACATCTATTGTCTGATAAATCTCCCTAATCTCTTGTTCTTCCATTATGCTTTCATATTCCCATCCAGTTTCTTTGAAATGTGAAATACACTTATTGTATGTATTCTAAATCTGAGAAATAAGATATATGCAAACTCCATAAACCCGGAGTTGTTCTTACTGGAAGTTCTCATCTGTTTAGTAATTTTATGGGTATGAGTATGAATTCATGCTCCTTGGAACTGTACCTGTGGGAATTCCTTAAGGACTGGACTTTAAAGAACCTTTCCTCTAACAAGGATTTGCCTTTGACTTTTCAGGTGCTTTAGTATAACTAAATTGCGAACGCTGTAAATTCATCTGGAGGGACTGGGGTCACCCAAGTGGTGCACATTCCTGTCCACGTTCATGAGTGGAAGACGTGGGGTAGGAATTCTCATGCAAGATCCTGTTTTGCGTGTGTGCTGGAGGGTGATTTTTACTGATCCATCCATAGCTAGGATTTTTTTTTTCTAGGAGAGAGAGAGACAGCGTGAGCAGGGGAGGGTCAGAGAGAGAGGGAGTCACAGACTGAAACAGGCTCCAGGCTCTGAGCTGGCAGTCAGCACAGAGCCCGACGCGAGGCTCGAACCCACAAACCGCGAGATCATGACCTAAGCGAAAGTCGGACGCTTAACCGACTGAGCCACCCAGGCGCCCCTATCCATAGCTAGGATGGATGGGGGCTCCCACCCCTACCTTCTCTTTCTGTGGGTTGTTTCCTTGGCTTGACCCAGAGTTTCCTGAGTGTCCTGGATTCATGGGGTATGGATGTCACCCCTACTGTTCTTTCTCCAGCCTTTGTCACCTCTACCCCTCCCTGTGGCCTGTGGCCTGCACACCTCAATCCGTCTGCCACCCGAGACTGGCTCCCTCCCTCCTGTTCTCACCCAGGCAGGTGCTGCAGTGATGCCCCTGCGTGTGGATTTCGTCTTCCTTGTCCTGTCTCACCTTCAGCAGATTTTCTTATTCTCTGCCAGCTCAAATGTGCGCTATGTTTTGAACGTCTTATTCAGCGTTTTTCAGTCTGCATTTCTGCAGGATTCCTTCTTTAACTTGTACCTCTTTTGGGCTTTCCTGACAACTAGTGTGCAAGTTTGTGCTTTCTGGGGACCCTTGGGAGCTCTATTTTTAAAGCACACTTCAGGACGTGGGCTAAGTTCAGGGTAGTTGTGAGTAGTTCTATGCACTCATCTGGATGATGGCCTTGCAGAACTTCCAGAGGAGAGAGAGCCCACTCCTTCCTCAGACTTCTAAAACTTTGGGTTAAAGTGACTTCTACATTGGTCTTTACTTTGTCAATGCTGCTGTCAATGTTGAAATGAATGTAGATATTACTAAGTTTAAAAGTGAGGTTGAATAAATCTGTGCCTGCTTGATAAAGGGAAGTGCGTAATCAAGTCTGGAAGCCCAGGGAAATGCTGTGAGCCGGTCCAGGGTAAAAGTGGGAGTAAGCAAGCTTGGAGTTCTTCACACAGGGAGCTTTTCCAATTCTGCAGAGAAGAAACGCCTCCCGCGTGGATACACGTGCTGGGGGCAGAGGGTGGCATGGGCGTTAGAAACAGTGGGTTCTAGACTGAAGTCACGGAGACGTGGCTTGCATGCCATCCCCGCTGCCCTGTGCCCGGTTCCGGGGGTGGTGGGGCCGAGGGCACCCTTGCCCGTGTGTCTCATGTGGTCCCCTGGCCCCCACTCTACTGGCCAGGGTACCCCGGCAGCTCCCTCCTGAGACAAGGCGAGTGGCTATAAATCAAGTCTGACCTTTCAGATACCTTCTGTCATGGCTTTGCTCAGTCCACCTGGAACTGACACTCCGGAGACACCTTACCCGTGGCTACCGACTCCTCATGAGGCTGCCAGACCCAGAACAGGTTCCTAACTTCGGCTCAGTGCTCTTCACAAGCCACTGCGTCACTGATTTGAGGCCACCTAGTCTGTCTGCCACTCAGCTCTGGGGACAGCGATGCCCCTACCTGATTTTCAAGCAGGCTCCCAGGAAGACAGAGATACAATATTCCTCTGTTTTAATAACAGTGGTTTGTCTTGAAAAGCTCTACTGAGCAAAAAATCTAAACATTTAACCAAATGAAATTAGTGGCACTTAATTACTTCAATAATTAACAATGAGTATTGTGATATTTTGATATAAATTTGAACATTTAAAGCAAATCCCCCCCCCACCCAAAAACAGTACCCAACCAGAATCAACAAGAAAACGATAAAGACAAAAGAAAGCAATCAAAATAATTCCATTCCAATGGTGGACGATTACTAGCTGTCAATTACCAAACCACCAGGATCCTAGCCAAATGCTATTAGAGCATTAATGACACCCCCTCCCGCCCCCGCTGTAATATGTGTGATATTCCTCAGACACTCCTGGCCTCTCAAGAACAAGAGAAAGGGGGTTAAGTGCTTGCCATGGTGACGTGGGAAACTAAGGCAGATGAAAAATTAAATTCTCTTACTGCCTACAGCCCATTGACAAGTCCTTGAAACCCGCAAAGTGACCTCCCTCTGGGAGCTCAGCTGCCTCGAGGAGGACACTTTGCTGGGGGCAAAAGAGCACCTTACTTCACATGATCCCAACCTCGAGGACCCTGTAAGTCTACTTCTTTATCTCATCTGCCCCAAGATACACGCTGGCCGTGCTCCTCCAAGCTTATGGCTCCTGATACACATCTGAAGGGTCTCATCACTGAGGTTTTATTAGAAGGCAATTCGCGGCGTTTCCCTAGCAACAGCTAGTCCCTCAAGGTCCTGAAATCTTGCTTCCAAAATACCTTAGAGACTTTATCCCTGACCCCTTTCCAACCTGACGGCATATAGCGAGATGACCGTCACAACCCGAGCACAGCTCTTCCTGCCCACGGGTCCTGTCCCCTGCTTTAATAAAATCACCTTTCTTCCACCAAAAACATCTTCAAGAATTCTTTCTTGGTCGTCGGTTCTGGATCACCCCACCATCACCCCAAGCCTTCATCGTCCTGAGCTCAGATTCTCATGATCTGCATTGGCAACTCTCAAGGGCACTGTATTTTCTATAGAACAAAGTCACCGACATTTCTGGGGTGACTCCTAGGAAGATGTGACTATGGTGCGAAGTCTTGGACACCGAGACAAAAGACAAGTCCCAGGGACGCCAAAGCCTCAGGAAGTCACAGAAGGACATAGACCCCCCCCTCCCACCTGCCAGACGCGAGTTCCCAGCCTCACTTCCACCCCGTGGGATGAGGGTAACAAGGAAGGGTGTGATCTCTCAGCAGGTCTCAAGGGCTCCCTGCCAGAAGCCCCTTCCCCGGGGGAGCCGTGCCCCAGGGGCTCACGCAGCCTGGGCGTCCTTGGTGCGCCCCACCCCCCGCGGAACACACCGCAGGAGAACTTTGGGTTCATCTGAGGTCCTTGGTGTCTGCGCTCGCCTAACCCTGCGTCCCGGCGGCCGGTGCGGGGCGCCCCCTGCAGGCGGGCCGGGCGCCGACGGGCTTCCCACGGTCGCAGCTGCTGCTTAAACCCCGCACAGGCGTCCCTGTGTTAAGATCCTTCCTCCCCGCTCCTCTCTCGCCCCGCGGCCACACCGCGGACTCTGAGGGCGAGAGGAACGCGGGAAACGGGCGCGTGGCAAAACCAAGCCGGGGGCCGTCACGTTTCCCGACCCGCGGCGGCGGGAAGTGCGGACGCGCGCTGGGCGGAGCCAGAAATCAGGCAGCGGGAGCCGCGCGTTCCGGACTGCATTTACCTCGCTTTCTCCCCCGCCCCCCGTCAACGTCTCTATTGCGAAGTTCAAGTGATTCGGGTCACAGCTGCACCAGACCGGAAACCTGACTTCCTCGTCACTAAACAGATGGGCCCTAGGACCGAAAGACGCAGGACCAGCTTTTTTTTTTTTTTTTTTTTTTTTACAAATAGTTTATTGTCAAATTAGTTTCCACATAACACCCAGTGCTCGTCCCCTCCCCGCACACCCACCAGTCCCCAGGGTTTGGACGCAGGGCCAGCTTCCTCTGGATGACGTGTGGCCTCAGGCTCCCGACAAGCACAATCCGGAAGGTCGGGGGGGACCGCTTTAGACGCTGTTTCCGGCCGCAGCTCCCGACGTAACAAACGCATGTCCCGGACGCAACAAACGCATGTCCCGGACGCAAACAGGGGCGGTGGAGGCTGTGGGAACGCGCTGGCCGCTGGGGTCACACCCTCCTGGCCTGTCTCCCCAGCACAGCGGTGTCCCTGGGGCCTCAGGCTGCAGGGGCCTTCCCGCCGGCGTTGGGAGCCGGCCTACAAAGGACCACCCAGCAAGTGCCACCACAGAGGGCCCGGCTCTGCCTTTCTGGATGTTTCCACACTCAGGAGACTGCCGAGGAAGTGGACACCCTGCAACAGGCAGGGCCTCCCCGTTGGGGTCGCTTTTCCGCTTCTCCCCCATGTCCCCAGGGCCACGTGAAAGCCCAGGCGCTCCAAACGGTCCTTAACTCTTAAAACCTTAAACCTCTTAAACCTAAAACCTTAAAACTCTTAAAACCTTAAGAGTCTGACTGGTGTCGGGGCACCTGGGTGGCTCAGTCGGTTAAGCGTCCGACTTCGGCTTAGGTCAGGATCTCGCGGTTCGTGGGTTCGAGCCCCGCATCGGGCTCTGTGCTGCCAGCTCGGAGCCTGGAGCCTGCTTCAGTCTGTGACTCCCTCTCTCTCTGACCCTCCCCTGCTCACGCTGTCTCTCTCTCTCTCTCCTAGAAATAAATAAAACATTTTACAAAATAAAAAGTCTGACCGGTGTTGGCTTGGACTTTGGGTCATCCGCCCAAGTCGAGCTTCAGGTATGGAGCCACCGGGGTGAAAGCCGGGGTCAGAGCCACCGCACGGCCAGCTCAGGGCCCTCCCGCCCTTCAGGGGAGCGGGCCCGCGGGGGTGTCGGCACCCAGCATCCTAAGGCTGGGGCAAAGGGACAGCCCTCCAGGCCGGACTCCCCGAGTCTTCAGCTTCTGAGGGCGCCCTTTCTAAGGGCGCACGGGTCCCCCCCGACCCGGTCCCTTCCACCAAGCGGGCAGCTCCCTCGGAGGCCCCGGCCCTGCAGGCAGGGGTGGAGCAGAGACGGGAGGGTCCGCAGTTCCACTGTCAGGAAGCTCCGGGTGGTCAGCAGAGGTGGGTGAGGAGGGCACGCGTGCCCCACGATGGCGTCCGGCCGGCCGAGGTGGGGTCAGGAGTGGCGGGGGGTGGGGTGGGGGCGGAGGGCCGAGGTGGGGTCAGGAGTGGCGGGTGGGGGTTGGGGTGGGGCAGAGCCAGGGCCCCGGGAGCGGCTGGCGTGGGGTCAGGAGTGGCGGGCGGGGCGGAGGGCCGAGGTGGGGTCAGGAGTGGCGGGGGCGGGGGCGGAGGGCCGAGGTGGGGTCAGGAGTGGCGGGCGAGGGGGCAGGAGCCAGGGCCCCGGGAGCGGGCTGGCGGGGGCGGAGGGCCGAGGTGGGGTCAGGAGTGGCGGGGGTGGGGTTGGGGTGGGGCAGGAGCCAGGGCGGAGCGGGCTGGCGGGGCGGAGGGCCGAGGTGGGGTCAGGAGTGGCGGGGTGGGGGGTGGTGGGGGCGGGCAGGAGCCAGGGCCCCGGGAGCGGGCTGGCGGGGGCGGAGGGCCGAGTGGGGTCAGGAGTGGCGGGGGTGGGGGTGGTGGGGGTGGCAGGAGCCAGGGCCCCGGGAGCGGGCTGGCGGGGCGGAGGGCCGAGGTGGGGTCAGGAGTGGCGGGGTGGGGGTTGGGGTGGGGGCAGGAGCCAGGGCCCGGGAGCGGGCTGGCGGGGGCGGAGGGCCGAGGTGGGGTCAGGAGTGGCGGGGGTGGGGGTGGTGGGGGCGGGCAGGGAGCCAGGGCCCCGGGAGCGGGCTGGCGGGGGCGGAGGGCCGAGGTGGGGTCAGGAGTGGCGGGGTGGGGGGTGGTGGGGGTGGCAGGAGCCAGGGCCCCGGGAGCGGGCTGGCGGGGGCGGAGGGCCGAGGTGGGGTCAGGAGTGGCGGGGGTGGGGGGTGGGGTGGGGGGCAGGCCAGGGCCCGGGAGCGGGCTGGCGGGGCGGAGGGCCGAGGTGGGGTCAGGAGTGGCGGGGGTGGGGTGGGGAGGCGGGCAGGAGCCAGGGCCCCGGGAGCGGGCTGGCGGGGGGCGGAGGGCCGAGGTGGGGTCAGGAGTGGCGGGGGGTGGTGGGGGGGCGGAGGGCCGAGGTGGGGTCAGGAGTGGCGGGGGTGGGGTGGGGAGGCGGGCAGGAGCCAGGGTCCCGGGAGCGGGCTGGCGGGGGGCGGAGGGCCCGCGTGCGCCCTGCTTCCGTCTTGAATTCACTCCGTGCACACGGTAGGGAACGAACATGGAAAATTCCATGAAAACTTGCGCGGGGCCCCCATTTGAACTATTGAAAGCGCATAGTAGCAACGCCCACTTGCACACAGACACGACCAAGCGGGTCAGCTTCGGTGCACGTCCAAGGCGAGGAGGGTTCAGGGCTGGCCTTTCCGACCCCGTTTTCCTCTCCTGTCAGCTGCGCACCCCTGGTGCGGGGGGACGTCACCCACCGCAGCACTTCCCGAGCATTGATCGAGAATATTCCTGACGACGCACGGACAACCTAGACCCGCGTTTCCAGGCGGGAGGGGGCTACCGGCCCCTCCTGAAGGGAATGGGGGGGCCCCTCCCGGGAGGCTCCTCACCCGCAGCCCCAGACCACCCCACCCCACCCCTGGGCGCAGGCTGCGGCCGCCCGGGAACCAGGGGTGCCCCCGATGGGGCAGAGTCCTGCCCCGAGAGCTGGCCCTGGTGACCCCGCCCGGGCCACGCGAGCTCGGGGAGCCCCTCCCTTCACACCAGCACCCCGGAAAGTCGGCCTTCCTCAGAACTCTCTAGCGGCCCGAAAAGAACTTTCTGCGTGTCACACGCACGCACGGAAGGTCTCGGACAAAGTGCACAGCAACGGAAGGGAACAGGGCGGAGGTGTTAACGGTGCCGCCTCCCTGTGGAAACCCTTTCCCCTACGTTTCTAGAACATTCCACGCTGAGCGGTCTCAGGCAGGTGGATTCAGTACCGGCTGGCGCCTGAGCTCCGCGCACACCGCCGGGGCCCCGCGCCCGACGGCTGGGCGGGAAGGCCTCCGAACGGAATCCGCACGGTCAGCGCGGGCAGGCGCGGAGCCCGCCGCCCTCGCCCCCGGCGCCGCCCGCGCCCGTCGGTCCGGCCACGCGGCTCGAGGGCCGGGAGGGCTCAGAACCGGCGCGGCGCGTGCGTTCGCGTTCGGCCGGGAGGCAGGGTGTGCTCGCGGATGCGCGGCCCTGGCCTCCCACTCTCCCCACTTACTGCCGGGGAGGGTGGGCGAGGCACGACAGTCGCCCCCGGGCGCAAAATACGGAGGGAACCAGGCCTCCCGGTGAAAGGCTCCGCGAGTGTGGACTGTGCTCATCAGCCACATCCCAGGGTGGGCGCCCTTGGCGGCCCGGCCGGAGTTGCGCACGGGTGAGGCTGCAGCGCCCCCTGCTGGCCACGGTGCAACGCCTTCCATTCCCACGTTAAATCCAGGCTCCTACTTTTAAAGGTTCAGTCTGAAGTGCTCCATCACATCCTGTCTTTAAGAACGTGGATGGACCGTGAGCGTGTTATGCTGAGCGAAATAAGCCAGGCAGAGACGGACAGCTACCATATGTGTGCACGTATAGGTGGATTAGGAGGAACTTAACGGAGGACCGTGGGGGAGAAGAAGGGGGAAATGGTGGGGGAGAGGAAGGGAGGCAAACCACGAGACTCTTGAATGCTGAGAACAAACTGAACACTCATAGGGGTGCGGGGGGTGGGGTGGGCATGGAGGAGGGCACTGGTGGGGATGAGCACTGGGTGTTATATGCAAACCAACTTGACAAACTATTTGTAAAAAGAAAAAAAAAGTAAGAGTGACCAAGTGCGCTCAAGGGTGGAAAACGACAGCCTGAAGTGCCACATGCAGGCTGATTCTGTGCTGGGAACGAAAAGCTGGGACTTCCTGAGGGGAGTCCCTGAGGACAGGGCTCAGCAGTGAGTTAGGGTCACAGAGCCACAAGGCTCACTGCCCCTGCTCATGGCCACTGCCCCGGGGACAGCGCCTCAGGCTCCTGCGCCCTGGGCGCCCGCGGCCACGCCCAGAGTGTGCGGCCTGGCCTGGGGGTGGCCTGGGGGTGGCCTGGGGGTGGCCGCAGGGCAGCGGCCAGGCCTGCCCCGGGCGCTAATATTAAGCTGTGTGGGACCCGGCTTGGGCTGCCCAGAGCCTGTGTGCTTCCTGGGTGCACAGGACGCAGCTCTGGCCAAACCCCATCCAACTCCAGGTTCGAGTTTGTTTATTCATTTCTCCGAAATGATAAAACCCACAGGGGTGTCCCGCCTGGGCGCCAGAAATTAAATCGAACAGCAGCTTACAACTGCCGCACCCTCTGAGGGAAGGGAAGCTCAGGCCTGTTCCTTACCAGGCTGCATCACGGACCGAGGCAGAGGGTGGCCCCACCCACCCGGGGGTCAGAGAACAGTAACCGGCACAAAATGTCACCATTCTCCACCGATTAAGGACACCGACACCCCAGGTTGGGTGTTCTGAAGCCTGTGACCGGCCCACTTGCCAGGCAGGTTCTCGCACAAGCCTGCCCGCCCACCTGCTCTTCTCTGGCCCTGAAGCCCCTCTCCTTCCGGAAAGGCTCCCCGAGTCCCCGCCACCCACAGGAGGCAAAATGCCTCACCTGTCCCGACGTCGCGGGTTCAGCGCAGACACACGGCTGCCTGCCTGCCTCCCTGCCTTCTTCGCCCGGGGCAGGAGACGGCCACCAAGGGGCGACCCCTGCCCCCCGCCCGCGGAGCGTCAGGTCCCAGGAGGTACTGAGGCGGGCAAGCTCTCCCCGCCTGTGACCACGCACACGGCTTTGAACAGTCTCCCCAGGCCATCACTCCCCGACCCCTGCCCGCCCCCGTCCACCCACGACTCCTGCCCGCCCCCGTCGGCCCCCGACTCCTGCCCGCCCCTGCCCGCCCCTGTCCACCCCTGTCCGCCCTGTCCGCCCCACCGATCCGCCCCGTCCAGGACTCCTGCCCGCCCCCGCCGCCCCCCTCACCCCTGGCCCCCGACTCCTGCCCCCCTGTCCGCCCCCGACTCCCTGCCCGCTCGGTCGCGTCCACGTCCGCTCCGCCGCCCACTCCTGCCCGCCCGCCCGCCCCCACCCCGCCCTGCCCGCCCCCGCCCCCACCCCGACTCCTGCCCGCCCCCGCCGCCCCGACCGCCCCCCGACTCCTGCCCGCCCCTGCCCGCCCCCGTCCACCCCTGTCCGCCCCGTCCGCCCCACCGAATCCTGCCCGCCCCCGTCCCCCGCCCCCCCGACTCCTGCCCGCCCCCGGCCGCCCGTCCGCCCCCAACTCCTGCCCGCCCCGCCCCACCCCGACTCCTGCCCGCCCGCCCGCCCCCACCCCGACTCCTGCCCGCCCCCGCCCCACCCGACTCCTGCCCGCCCCCGCCGCCCCGTCCGCCCGACTCCTGCCCGCCTGCCCGCCCCCGTCCACCCCTGTCCGCCCCCGTCCGCCCCCACCAATCCTGCCCGCCCCGTCCGCCCCGTCCGCCCCGACTCCTGCCCGCCCCCTGCCTGCCCCCGTCCGCCCCCGACTCCTGCCCGCCCCTGCCCGCCCCTGTCCACCCCTGTCCGCCCCCGTCCGCCCCCACCGACCCTGCCCGCCCGGCCGCCTCCCCCGCCCGTCCGTCCGCCCCCCCACCCCTGCCCGCCCCGCCCGCCCCCACACCCCTGCCGCCCCCCGTCCGCCCCCACCGACTCCTGCCCGCCCCGCCGCCAGGACTCCTGCCCCGCCCCGTCCGTCCGTCCCCACCCCACTCCTGCCCGCCCCTGCCCGCCCCCCGCCGCCCCCGACTCCTGCCCGCCCCGTCCGTCCCCCACTCCTGCCTCGCCCTCCGTCCCGCCCCCGCCCGCCCCTGCCCGCCCCCCCGCCCGCCCCCGACTCCTGCCCGCCCCGTCCGCCCCCGACTCCTGCCCGCCTGCCCGCCCCCCGCCCCCGACTCCTGCCCGCCCCGTCCGCCCCCGACTCCTGCCCGCCCCGTCCACCCCCGTCCGCGACCCTGCCTGCCCCTGCCCGCCCCCGGCCGCCCCGTCCGCCCCGCCGCCCCCAAAGGCTGCCACCCCACTTGCAGGTCTCCCGGCTCCCACGTCCCAAAGGCACACCGAGGCCTCCTGACCCCAAGCACCAGCCTGTGAGCCTGTCCCCAGCCCGGCGCCCAGCTCCGCGACCTGGGGATCGGATTCCTGCCCCTCCCGCAGCGCGCAGTTCAGCAGCGACCTTACGTCCGTCCACGACGGGTCTGAAACCCCATACTCTCCACCCCCCCCACCTCCTGACAGGTCTCTGCTTCCCCTCTTGCCCCTTCCCGTCATCTGCCCCAGTGAGAGGTGACCTCATGGGACCCCTCGAACCTCCCTCCGAGAGTGAAGGCGCCTGGGCCCCCGGGTGCCGGTGCCGGGCGTTGTCTGCTGTCTGCACCCGCACCACCGCTCCCTTACGGGGTGTCGGGCCACCCGGCCTCCTTCCGGCACCTCGGGCGCTGCGCTCAGACTGCGGACTCAGGGGGTTGGGGGGCTCCTCCGGGGCAGCTCGCAGGCCTCAGAGCTGGGCAGTCGCTCCCCAGCCCCTCCCCGCGACGCCCCACGCCCGGCAAATCCTGGTAGAACGAACAACAGGCCAACAAACAGCTTCCAGAGGGCAGCGCACAGTTATGCATGGACGTCAGTCACGCGTGCTGTAATTCAACACACGAGGCAGGAGCGACAACGTAGTTGTCACATGTAATTTTTAAGGGGCAGCAACACCCGTAAGTAAACGAAGGGCGGCGGTCCGCGGGCAGCTCCGCGGTGCCGGGGTCACCACGCGCCCGGGAGCGCGCCCCGCCGCGGGGCGGCCCGCGGCTGCTTCCGCTTGCAGCCGCCCTCTGGCCTGGGGCCAGAGAGACCCTCCGTCTTGGGCGAGAACGCCCGGCGTCACTCTTCACGGATCAGACCAATCACGCGCATGGCTTACTTTTTATTATAAAAAACACATACAAGAGTTTTAAGAAATGATGAATATAAGACAAATCGGAACCACGGTGAGTTATTAAACCCATTTTCTATGTACAAATACTACAATTCCGAAAGTGGAATATCATCAAATGTGAAACACATTATAGCACTGTCCACATGTACACGGCACACACAGAGGCCTGGCCGCGCCCGCCTCCGACTCCTTCAGACAGCGACGCGACACGACCTTGCCCGTGACCTTCGCTCCTGGGCGCTCCCGGTCCTGATGCAGTGACGCGGCTCTACGGAACTGCAGGGACCGAAAGGAGACCCCCGGGGCGGGGCTCGAGGGCTCCCCTGGGGCTTCCTGGGGCTCGTGCTGCGCCTACTGGAGAAACAGTTCTGTAGCCCCTTTCCGGCTCACACCGTGGAAGTCTTCTAGGTCTTTCTTAGCCATTCATTCTTTCCTAGTCAATCATTTCAGCGCAACGTCCAAAATTAGCTCAGGAACCAAATCAATGCTTTTATATTAAATTCATTATAAAATGCCACTCAATTTTAAAAAGCGACTAAAAGGACACTTTCTGCAGCAAAAAAGGGCTAAGTTCAAGTTTTTGTTGTTTGACCAAGACACAATAACACAACCCACATGTCATGGAATCACAACAGCCGTAAGTGAAATGTACGCGGTTTGGGGGAAGGCCCGGCCCCTGCTGGCTTCCATGTCCTCCCCACGGCGACGGGGGCGTCTGGGCGCTTTCGGTCTTCTACGACTTTCTTTCTGAAACCCCAGTCCGGGTTCTGAGGGCTGACTCGTCTGCTCGTGCTGGAGACACTGAAGGCACTTCTCTAGGCGCAGCGCCCGCGGCCTAGCCCACGTCCTCGGCGCACAGGGAGCTGACCTCCTCCAGGCAGCTGAGCACGGCCGACGGCACGCTGTGGGACGTCTCCCTGCGCCAGGCTTCCAGGATGCGCGAGATCTCCGCCGGGTTGCTGGGACTCAGGTCGCACAGCGCGTACACGGCCGCCAGCTGTATGCCCCACGGTATATCTGCAAAGAATTTTCCCATCAGTCACGACCCAAGGAAATGGCTGTTGCTCGGAATTTTAATGCTGCGATCTGCTGAAGTACTATTCAAACACAGGGCGCTTTCTGCCAGCAATGAAAAACATGAAAGACAAAACCCAGTGAAAAAATTAACTGAAGACCCAGCCACACGTGGAAAGAGAACCGCAGGAGAGCCGGGGGCAGGCTGGCATGTACGGCTCTGGGAGGCTCCCCCGCCGCACCCACGCATCCACAGGGGCGGGTCCGGAGCCTTCCTGAGACGAGTGACCACCACACAGCCACCGTGAGGTGTACACACGGGCTCGGAAAAGGAACCGATCCCGGGGCAGAAAGCCCTTCAGGGGCCGCACCTGCCGCGCACCTGAGAGAAGACCACGAGGCGGAAGCTTACGGTGACGGCACAGGCCACGTATGTTAGGGTCCTTTTCCGTTTAGCCTAAGTTTATTTACAAGTTCTTTACTGAAAATTTAGCTGAATTTCAGTTAAATTATAATTGAAGAACACAATGTAAAACCCACACACACTCAAACGCCAGTGCTGGAAGGTAGGCACAAATGCAGGTTTTAAAATTACCCCTCAAACATTAAAAAAAAAAAGTGGGGGTAGAGGGGGAGCGCCTGGGTAACTCAGACAATTGAGTGTCCGACTCTTGATTTCGGCTCAGGTCACGATCCCAGGGTCATGGGGTCAAGCCCCCTGTCGGCTCTGCACTATGTGTGGAACCTCCTAGAATTTTCTCTCCCCCTCTGCCCTGCTCCACCTCATGCCCAGATGCTCTCTCAAAAATAAACAAACATTAAAAAAATAATGTAAAATAAAATAACTCCCAAGACAGGCAGTGAGAGGTGCACGGCGCACAGGAGCTCAGAGAGGGTTTCCCAGGGGAGCAAGGGACATAAGTCACCGCAGCGGCAGAGGACCTACCTTCATCCTGGGCGTGCTGGATAAACATGCCGATAACCGAACTGATATTCTTCACAGCAGATGGGAACCCTTCCTTCAAGCCCAACTGGCCTAACCGACCTAGGGGGAAAATAAACCAAACTGTAAGCAATCTTAGGTTAAATGTTAACTTTTCATCAGAATTTAAAATTCAAGTTTTCTTTCACATAACATTATGCACATTAAGGAGAAGGATCCTCGAGCTGAAGCAGGTGCCTGTCCTCACCTGAGAGCTGGCGGGACAGTAAAGCGCCAGGATCCTAAGGCACTACTTGCCCCCGGGGGGGGTGGGGGTAGTGGCCGCCAAGATGACTAACTGTCCCTTCTCGGGTCACACAGGTGACACACGACATGAGGCTTTCTCCGCCGAGGGAAGGGAGTGGGGTTTGGTGGAATGTGCGGTCTCCGGGGGCCCCAGGTGAGAACGGGTCAGGAGGCCCCAGGTGGGGCCGGCGCACCGGCAGGCGGGGCTCTGGACCGACATGGTGTGGGCGGCGCAGCCCCGGCGATGTCACAGCCCGGGGCACACAGGCGTGGCTGGCAAGGTCCCCAGGTCCAAACGGTTTTCACAGCAAAACAACACTAACTGAGAAGTGACCAGCCTTCTTCCCAGTGCTGGAGAAGACGAAGCCTCACCACCAGGGCCAATCGGATGACGGGGCATTGGGCACCCATCCTGGTGGCGGTCGCGAGGAGGTCACTGTTCGTCCCCACGAGCTCCTAGTCTGAAGCGAGTTTCACCCAACAATGCCCCCTTCGAAGTGCTCACAGTTACTCTTACTAAGCTGAGATGCCCACGTCCACGTCCGGCAGCCCGTAAGCTGCCGTGGGTGCCGCGGGCACACAGCCCACCCGGTGTGCTGGCTGCCCCGAGGAGGCGCCCCGTGGTGGCTCCTGAACCCGGGGCGGAGCGGGGACTTGGCCGCGAAACGCCCCCCTTTCACTGCTGGAATGACTTGCAACCGACAGCCATTCAGACCCAGACAGACATTTTCTCAAAAATGAATAAAGTGAGCCAGTGACAGCGAGGAAGTCCGTCACTGCTGTCAGTGACAAAAATGTGAGCTCTTAAGCAAAATCGGAATTCTGGGAAAGCTCCCATCAGCCACGCTGGGCCTGACAGCTTCAAAGTCGAAGACCTGTCCGACCGCGGAGACCCGTGAGGATATTTATGCCCGCTTGCTGTGTACAGGTGGCGGCCGCAAGAGCTGCGCACACCCGCGTCGTCCTGGGAGGCGCGCGGGGAGTCGGGGCGGGCCGGCCCTGGGGGAGCGGCGAGGGTGCACAGGGCACACCGCATCCCCGCGGGGAGTCAGCGCGGGTGCGGGGCCGGCGAGGGGGCACAGGGCATCCCAGCGGGGAGTCAGCGCGGGTGCGGGGCCGGGGTGCTGGGCATCCTCGGGGAGTCAGCGGGTGCGGGGCCGGCGAAGGTGCACAGGGCATCCTCGGGAGTCAGCGGGTGCGGGGCCGGCGGGTGCACAGGGCATCCCCCTCGGGGAGTCAGCGCGGGTGCGGGGCCGGCGGGGGTGCACAGGGCTGGGAGCATCCCGCGGGGAGTCAGCGGGTGCGGGGCCGAGCGAGGGGTACCACAGGGCATCCCCGCGAGTCAGCGCGGGTGCGGGCCCGAGGGGGCACAGGGCATCCGCGGAGTCAGCGCGGAGTGCGGGGACGGCGAGGGGGCACAGGGCATCCCCTCGGGGAGTCAGCGGGTGCGGGCCCAGCAGGGGTGCACAGGGCTCCTGAGGGGTCAGCGCGGGTGTGGGCTGGCGAGGTGCACAGGGCATCCCCTCGGGGAGTCATTGCGGGTGTGGCCGGCGGGGTGCACAGAGGCATCCCAGCGGGGAGTCAGCGCGGGTGCGGGCCCCGCGAGGGTGCACAGGGAACAAGGCATCCCCGTGGGGAGTCAGCGCGGTGGAGTTCTCACGCAGGGTCGGAGGGTCCCCGCAGCGAGCTCAAAAGGCTATTAAAACACCCAGCAGCTCCGTACAAAACCAGATTTTCTTCACAGGTTTCAACCGAACAGCCGAGCACACGAGCCCGGAGCACAGGAGACAGGACGCGGACAGAGAGGAGACGAGGTGCGGAGGGAGAGGAGGTGTGGACGGGGAGGGGGTGCGGGGGGAGAGGAGGTGTGGACGGGGAGGAAGTGTGGACGCGGGGCAAGTGTGGACAGGCAGGAGGTGTGCAGCAGGATGACTTGAGTTCTGCTCAGGCTGGTTTTCTTTGGCAACGACGTCTCGCTGACGGAACACGGGTTTTTAGTGCGGATTTAAGTGACTGGCTAAATGTTAGCTTCAATTTGCACATACTCTCCTGGCGGTAGCACCTGGACTGACAAGCTCACTGAAACCCTCTGAAGGGGAAGGCCGACCCGCTGAGCCACGTGGTAGCCCCCGGCCACCTGGATCCTGGAGGGGAGCTCGCTTCCAAGCGGAACCCGCTCCCTCGTGTTCCTGTCCCTCCTGTCCCTCAGGAAGAGGATTCCAGACGCACCCAGATGCCCTTTTCTCCGAGTCCTTTTCCTGAGTTTCAGGACATCACCCTGTAATCCCATTGTCGTGTGTCTGTGCTTTCTCGGCACGACACACGTCCTCAGCTGCGCACGTGAACCCCAGACATCAGCGCCACCGCCATTCTGAACATGGGAGACTGAGGCACGGGACACTGAAGCAACCCCCATCACTTAGCACGTGCTACAGAGCTCAGTACTGGCTCCACGCACGCCGAACGCGGTCATAGCAGACACCTGCTAAGTTCCCACTGACGAATGGAGGCAGGAAAACTTGGAATCCAGAATGAAACTATAAAAATCAGGTAATTTCTGGGCAATCTTTCACTGAGCTTGGAAAGTAATGTATTTTAGAGATCAGGAGTTTCAATTAGTGAGCTCTCAATTATCTGCTTCCAATCAGCTCAAACTGCTGTCTGCTCCCTGGCCTGTCCTCTGAGACAATCTACGCGGCTGCTCAACACATACGTGACAGCCGCGGAGGGGAAGGGCGTGTGCCACACAGACACGGGCTCGGCCAGCCCTGGGGTGTGCGTGTACTCCCAGATAACAGAATGCCTCCTTTTCTTTCGATTACAAGTGCCTAATAAACTGGATTTTATAAGCTCTTCAAATTAATAGAGCTACCAGGGGTCAAATAAGGTCAAATAAAAGGCAGCCGTGAGTCGGAGGTAGGAGGCCTGGGGGAAGGACTCTGTACCTGAGGACAAGACGACAGACACACCTGCCCTACAGGTGGGAAGAGCAGTCCCCCCAGAAGGACTGGGGGTCCAGGGGGCTCGGCCACACGACGATACAAGTAGGCAATGAAGAGTTAGCCTCACTGTCACAGGCAACACTCCCCTGCACGCAGGGGGGCATGAGGGGGGCAGCTGGGGGCCGGTGGGGGCCGCCGAGGAGCCCCCAGGAGTCACTGAGGAGTGCAGGTGCGGCATGCTACGGAAGACATGGCTTGAGACAATTTCAAAGCAAAGGTGAAGAAAGGCCTGGGAGAGGCCGGGTGGATGCCGGCAGCAGTGGCTACCTCACCCTGGCCTGCAGACCCCTGGTGACCCGATGTGGGAGGCGCTGCCCTTGCTTCCAGGCCGCAGGAAACCCCGCGTGGGCCCCCAGGGGGCTCGAAAGCTCGTTAGGGGCAAACGGTGCTACACAGCTTTGCCCTCAATGGAATCCAGTGGCAGACAGACTTCGGTCTCAGCTCCGCCCCTTCCCACCGACAGACCTCAGACGAGGGCATGACCTTCTCTAGCCTCAGCCCTGCCCTGAAATGAGTGGACTGAAGCAGGTTCTGGCGCTTCCCCACACTCCCCTCGATCGAGAACAACCCAACACGCCACAAAATGCCCCACCACATTACCACTCAGAGACGTCAGAAGAAACCCCTTTGCATAGTCCCGTGTGACCATCTGCTAACAGCACTGTTCACACCCCCACCGGACATCACGTACCCCTGAACTGTCTGGACAGAAAGCGTCTTTCGTCTCCCATGGAGTGAAAATGCATTAGGGTTTTGCAAGTTTAAAAATAAAAATAAGGACAACTCCTCTATTTGAGGAATGATGGCTGTGCCATTATGATTAAAATCACGGCTTACCAACTTATTTGCTAAATTCTAGTGCGTCAGCCTCGAAAATTGCACAAAGGTCCTCTAACGGAGGTTCTTCTTAGAAACTGTTCAAACTCCAAACGGGAGAGGGGTGCAGGGGTCCACGCACATACGGCCCGGACACTTCTCACAGCTCTGCCTGTTCTAACGAGCGAGCCACCCCGGTCCCCCCTGCCCGGCACTATGGCTTCAGCGCCCGCAGACGGCCGCAGCTAGCCACGCCGAGCGCCCCTGGCTGGCACTGGCCCCTGTCCCCAGCCCTCTGTGTCCACACCCGCCTCGGGTAGGCGCGCTTGTCTGGCTACCCTGGGTGTCAGCAGGCCCAAGGAGAATTCTCCAGGCCTAACTCTGCTCTTATTTTCCCATTATCACTTCCTAGTTATCCATTCTTTGATCCACATTTATAAATTTATAATTACCATTTTATCCTGCACTGTTAATTACATGCTATCGATTATTCCTGAACACGGAACTTCATCGCACATGGCTTCATTACACAAGTACACACGTTTTTTTAAGAAGCTTCTCAGGGAATCTGGACGACCGGCCGACGTGGAAGGCGTGGAGCCCCGAGGGCCAGCTGCAGGGCACAGCACGTGAGAGGCCAGGCCCGCCGCAGCGCACGGGACCGCGCCGCGCGGGAGCACCAGAGGCGCAGCCCTCCACTCCCACGCCCGCTTCCTCTTGTTACAACCAACACGTGTGCAACCTCCTGCAACAACAGCGGCAAAAATCACGCCATATTTTGTAAGCGTGACTTCAAAAAGTTCGTGTTCGTTTCAAAATCCCAAAGATACTTTATCGAGGTTGATCTGTGTATTTATAGACTGAACACCTTCTAATGTTTTGTCTTCCAGAAGGTTTTGCAAGGTAAAATAAATTAGTTCAATGTAAAATAAATTACAAACACTTTTCCCAAATGTGTACGAGAAGCTGCTATTGACAGGAGAACGTGCAGACACTCAGGCCTCCTGCCTGCCGTCCGGGGCCCTCGTGTCCTTCCTGCTTCCCGCTGAGGACGCGCACTGTCCCGGGGGCCCGAGAGGGAGCGCTGTGGCACACGTGAGGCGGCAGTGCCCCCTAGAGCGGCTCGCCCGCCCCGCGTCCGCACCTCTATTCACCTCTGCACGCGGCTCTCCCCCTCCATGGCCGCGGACGCTCACTGGGCTCGCACACTTCACTCCAAGAGTATTTTCAGTCATTTCCAGTGAAACTGGTCTTCCCGGAAAGCAGGTTGCCGTCTTGACCCATTTTACACACTTGCTTAGCACAAGGCTCTTAGGTTTGCGTGTGCAGGAGGCACAGAGCAGGAATGGCTCCCAGCTGAGACGGTAAGCAAAGCAGCCACAGGCAGATCTGTGTAGAAGACTCCCTCAGACAACCTAAATAATACTCTCGAACCTTCTCTCCTGTGGCACGGTCTAAGTAATTACTGAAGTTCTAGGTAATCAAACTCCAGAGACCCTGAAAAGTCACAGGAAACACCTTCCGGGATCTGAGGGGCTACCACACAGGCTGTCAGATGGACCCTGTCTGCTGAGCCCCCCGGGGCCACGCTACGCACGCAGACAGAGAAGTCAGGAGAGCCTTCCACAAGTTACAGGCTCATCACGGGTAACCCACAGGGCTTGGAGGGCACCGTGTCACAGATGAGGCAGAGAGGAAAAAATGAGTAAAGCTAAGACATAACAATTTGTAGGTGACAGGGAGGGGCAGCACCAAAAAGCCACTGAGGTCCTCCTTATCGGAGATGGAGAAGAATCTATGCCTATTTAAAATACGGTTAGACAACGATTTTAATTTCTACGTGTCAGCTTGGAGGAAAACAAAGCTGCTCCCCAGTCCCGGAACTGCAGGACGGACCCTGCTGGGCAAACAGGAAGGACCCTCGCTGCGTGGCGGGAGACACCGAGTTTAGAAACCAGAGGAGACCAGAGCGTCGCGTACAGCGACTCCGTGTGGCAGTGTGCGCGTGTGTGCTGCGAACAGCACGGACTGGGGAGCACGCGCTCAGTCACGCACAGTGTGCCGGCACGGGGACGCCGCCTCTCACAGAGCAGGAGAAAACCAGAGTCCGTAAGAGAAAATATCTACTCTGATGACGGTAAGGTCACTCCTCATGGTGAAGTTTCAGTCAGCGTACATTCCTATACCTCTATTCCCTACCCAGATGTGCTCAATAACAATATCAATAAGAAGAAAGAGCTTAATAAAACAGACAACTCACCAATCAGCCTCAGAATCGATGCTATAATAATGTCAGGAGTATATGCGATGTTTGCGTGTCCTTTTCGGTATTTTATCCACTTATCCATTACAGGCCACAGCTCTTTGCTACAAAACAGTAACAGCACATGTTTATGTACACGTGGAGGAAAAGAACATACACACGGCACCACTCAAATGTTAACAACCTAAAAATGGTCCATGAAAGACAATAAAGACGAGGGACTTAAGAAAAAAATTTTATTTATTTTTAAAAGTAGGCTCCACACCCAACGTGGGGCTCGAACTCACAACCCTGAGATCATGAGGTGCACACTGTACCAACTGAGCCAGCCAGACGCCCACGAAGAGGGACTTCTGAAGATGTAAGTTTTCAGGTTAAGATGGGAAGAGACGGGAAGCTCATACACCCTCCAACGGCCCAGGACACTGCGCCCACGCTGGCTTGCACGAGGGCACCAACACCCAGGCTCGCACCCTGACTTGGTGTTCACCCTCTTCTCAAGGCTCTGAGCAGAGAGGCTGCACAACGTCTCCGGATCTCAGAACGGGGAGGCGGGGCCGGGATTTCTGCTGGCGCTTTCGGGATGTGCACGAGGCACCTTGTTCTAGGAGCCCAGCACGTCCTCCCCTTAGAAACTCTCTCCTGACTGAAAACACCACCAATTCCTCTTTGCTTTCTCTCCTTCCAAAAACAGATTTCCTTCTTAACAGCATTTGCAGTATTAGAAAAGCTGCATGACGACACACAGGAGAAAAATGTCACTTACAGGCGCCCCGCATGACGTACCTGCAGATGGTATTACTCCACTAACTCTGGACCTTTCCTTCCACCTGCTTCCTTATGTGCACGTGCGGAACACCTGGTGAGGGTGAGCACAGCCCTGAGGGGTCCTGGTCTGGACTTGCTCAGACGGAGGTCCTGGTCTACAGCACTTTGTCCTCATGCCCGGGGGGCACCTGGCCAGAGCACTACTGACCAGGACCACGTCCATGGTCTGTCACCCTACCCATGGGGCTCCCACCAAGAGCCAGGAGATGAGGCCCACACGAGGCACATGTGCCTTTACAGATGGCACCAGACGGCTGTCACATCCTTACTCGTTAGCAAAGGACTGTGAGATACCGTCATGTCAATACCTGAACATCCGTTTGCAGCTATTTATCTTAACACAGCTGTGCCTCATTACACAGGTACCACCATCCGATTCTCTCCCGTTTCCCTGGCAGACGGCTACTCTTTCCCTAGTGTTAAGAAGAAAAAAAAAGAGTATACTTTTCCAGAGATCATAAGCAAGTATCTCTAGGATATGTACTATCAATCCTTTGTGGATCCTTTTCAATGTCATAAATTTCTTTAAACCAGCCTTTTGGGGGCACCTGGGGGGCTCAGTTGGCTGAAGTGTCCAACTCTTGATTTCGGCTCAGGTCACGATCTCATGGTTCATGGGAACGAGTCCTGCATTGGGCTCTGTGCTGACAGTACAGAGTCGGCTTGGGATTCTCCCTTACCCTCTGCCCTCCCCACTGCCCCCCTCCCCCGGCAAACACACTCACTCTCAAAAAAAAAAAAAAAAAAAAATCAAAAGACCCAAAAAACCCCCAATCTTTCTAAGTCCGCGTTCTAAGAAAGTTAAGATCTAATAAGAACAATTATTTGAGTGACGGTTTTCTCCTTCCTCCCATCTCCCGTTCTCCCAAAGATGCCACATTGCTGGTGCCAGGATTCTCCAAGCCCAGAGAAAGGAGGATTCATTACATGAAACAGACGCCACAGACTTCCTCTCTCCTGAAACCCCAGGTGAGAAGAGCTGCTAACCCGAACTCTTACTCTGCCTGTTCACGTGGGTTTTCCCGAGTATGTGACTGTTGAGGTACGATCCTTCCATCACCCTGCTACTCGCCGACCTTCCCTTGGGGGGCACTGCTCTGCAGGCCAGGAGACGCGGGGGACCCCAACCTCTCCCCCAGAGACTCAATTCTCCTTGGGAGAGAAACGGTCGTAAAACAACCTACTGAGGAGTGACAGGTTCCACAAAAAAAAATAAAGTAAACGGATGTGAAATACACGTCCTTCAAGGGCAGTTTCACTCTTACCCAAATCAAAATGTCATCTGCACATGATTCCGCTGCCTTCAACAGCAAAATCTGTTTGAACCAAAGTCAGCAGCTTCCCACCCAGCACCCCAACACTACATCCGCGAAGCGGCCGGGTACCTGATGATGTTGTCATGCGTCCAAATCCACCGCTGGTGGCAGCACAGCAGGTCAATGGCAAATATGTACTCCCAGGTGTTATCACTCAGGTCTTCGCCAAATTTTTCACTGGACTGAAATTCTGTTTTTGGGCACAGCTGTATGGTCAAAAGCAGCTTAGAAACCATGAAACCCACATCCACAGGAGCATTCTAGCAAATGAAAAAGGAAAAAAACCCAAAATACAATTTAGAGTTTCAAACGTAACACATCGCTCATTTGTAATCTCGAGTGTAACAAGCATCACACAAATGATCATTTAATTTTAAGAGACACCTTTTGAAAGCTGAGTTTGAATAAGCAGCTATGTTTATCTTAGTCCTAATACTTGTCGTAAACTGACTATAAGTGTGGTGGGAGGCAGGCCAGAAAACAAGGCTCCAGGCACGATGCAGAATTGGGTCAGGCAGAAAACAGATTGGCTGCAGTCCAGGCAGAAATGCAAATTTTCATGACTGCAAATCACAGAACTAAAGTTATAATAAATTTTCAACTTTAGAGAGGTTCTTTAAAGTCTAACATCTTTCTGACCCTAGGTATCAGTCTTGTTACAGAAATTCGTAAAATTAGGCTATCCGGTCCCAGACTCCTTCGTCTGGCCTCTGTACCCCCTGCGCACATTTGCGGCTCGTCACCCACGTCCTTGCACCTGTTGGAGGGCTGGACGCCCCGCCCCTCCTTGCTGCTGAATAGTTCATTACGCTACAGACCCGGCTGCTCACCCACTCACCTCCTGGCAGACATCTGGGCTATTCCAGCCTAGGCGATGCACAAGAACGCACATGTACAAGTCTTCGTATGGACATTAATCTGACTTCTCTTGGATAAATACCTAACAGTGGACCTATAATTTTTCCTTTCTCGTCCTGTTTTCTATTGGGTTTTATTATTAAAAAGAAACACGAAGCCTTCAACCTTTTCTTATATTGGAAAAGACTCAATAACTTGGTTCTTTAAAAGATGAGGCAAAATTCAGGTGGAGCCTATACATGCTTTTTATGTTTTATATCAACTTTTCCACCTTTTTTAATAAAAGTTAACTGAAAACAATGTTTCTGCAAGTGTTCGACCCCAAAACCAAATTTGAAGCTGTTTATTTTGTCACAAATCATCCTTGGCCTCCAAACCTGCTGCCTCACATGTGGCTACAGTCTCCCCACACCCCTCACCCTCCGACCACAGCTCCAGTTTCCTTCTCGTTTTGACATCTTCAATGTTTTCCCTTTCCTCTTATTTCATTAAGCTGACCTGGGAGCTATTTTGTTACCACTTTTTAAAAGCAATGTGTTTTTCTTCTACGTGTTTTCTTTTTGTTCTCTGCTTCATTACTATTACCTTTTAAGCTATATTAGTTTTTTGGGGTTTTTTTTTTTACGATTCCTTCTCAGATTTTTAGGTTTTTTTAAATAGTTTACTTATTTTTGAGACAGAGAAAGACAGAGCATGAGCAGGGGAGGGTCAGAGAGAGATGGAGACACAGAATCTGAAACAGGATCCAGGCTCTGAGCTGTCAGCACAGAGCCCGACGAGGGGCTCAAACCCACGAACTGTGAGATCATGACCTGAGCCAAAGTCGGACACTTAACCAACTGAGCCACCCAGGCGCTCCTCAGATTTTTTTTTTAAATAACTGTCAACCACTTTATTATTTGTTTCTTAATGAAAGTATTTAAATTATTACAGTGAGTATAATTTAACAAACATTAGAGACCTTTGGTATGAAGGGGTTTCCTTTATGACTTTCAAAATGCTGATTTTACATTTCAGTTCCTACTTCTTCCCCAATTGTCCCCAAGCATCCAGGATAATATTTGTCAACTTTCAAGTAGTATTTATGGAAGCTCTGAATTATTTATAGAAAATTTCACTGAATTACTAACAGTTTTGAATATGGAATCTTCACTTTTAAATTTTTTTTAAATGTTTATTTCTTTTTGAGACAGACAGAGACAGTGTGAGTGGGGAAGGGGCAGAGAGGGAGACACAGAATCCAAAGCAGGCTCCAGGCTCTGAGCTGTCAGCACAGACGCTAGTGTGGGGCTCGAACTCACGAACCATGAGATCATGACCTGAGCCAAGTAGGACCCAAAGGAATCTTCACTTTTTAAAAATTCAGATTTTCATGTGGCCAAATTCATGATGGGTTTTGTACATGTGCTACAGGATTATGTACTTTTCATTCAAGTTAACTTTGTATATTACTGAATTCCACTATGTCTATTCTCCTTTCTATCTCATCAGTTGAACTCTGAGAGAAAATCTGGAAGTCTTGGACTACACTTGCATTCTGCCCCCAAGTATCACTCATTTTTGTTATACCTTTCACTTGATACTCTTATTTGATACGATACAGTGCAAACACATTCACTAAAATCATAAAGAATGTCTTTTATCATCAAATCACCATATTTGGTTTCATCCTGAACACGCCAGAGGAGGAAAACCAGGCAGAGGCACGTGGCCCCGCAGGGACCTGGGGTGGGGGTCGGGTGGGGGGGAGGTGACGGTGGCTATCACGGTCAATGGCAGGAGACGGAAGGGCCCTTCTGACTCAGTGACTGATCTGAATCTGACGATGCCTTCCCAGGACTACACTCTGCTTTGTTTACACAAGTTGTTAAACAGATGATAACAGACTTGCTTTTAAATATTTCCTTAACTTTTACCCACCAATAGCCTTTTCCTTTTCACAAGAAAATAGAAGTCTAATGAATAGTAATATCAAAAGGTACTAAATAGGAAAGCAAAACGGCATATAAAACTCCACTGTGTGCAAAAGCCTGGATAATTTTAAGAGGAAATTAAATCACAATAGTTTAAAAACAAACCAAGGTCAACCCCTCACTGAACTCAACATCTCTTCTTCAAGTTTCCCACAGTCAAGTCAACATGCAGAGGCCCTCACTAGCTGGCAGCTGTGTATACAGGAGCACCAATCTAGACGCCACATCGGCACTCAGCTGCCAAATAAACACACAGGAACAAAATACTTACATAAAAACCCCATCAACCAAAAGGGGAAAAAAAGAGTATAGATTCAGAAAAATCAAAACAAGGCGTTGAAATTTTTGAAAATTTTTACCTCACCATTTTTTCGCCTCTACAAGTACCTACTGTAGAAGGAAATGCTCTATCGGCCTCTCTGAGCCCTGCACCCACACACACGTTACACATGGACTTCATCCGTAAATCAGTGGACAAAAGAAACTTTTGTTAAATTAAGACAACATGTAAGTGTACAATTCTTCCCAGGGGGCCCACGCAGATTTTCTGAACTAAACGCATAAGCTTCGGCTAAAATGAGATTTTAGAGGCTCTAATACACAGAGGAATGTAGGTCTCTGAACTACTGATGAACTAGTACAACCCCAAATGTAGAGCCGGGTGAGAATCATGTAAGGTCTACAAGCATGGTTATAGCAAGAAACAAAAGCCAACCTCACCTTTTCCCAGTTGAGAAATGCTCTCAGACAGTTGCGAACCTCTCCTTTAGCACGCTGCCTGGCGACCAGTTGCATTGCCTTATTAATCACCGACTGGGAAATAAATATATCATGCCACATGTTTGCAATGAACAAAGTCAATTTTTCGGATTCTGGAAAATCTATGAGAAAGGAAGACAGATAATAAACCTTTACATCAGCTCAAGTGAATAAACTAGGAGCTAAGAACAGATTCCAGTAACGCTGCTTGTGCCTTGCAAGGCCTCCGAACACTGAAGGCGGGGGGTGTGGGGTGTGTGCGGAGAGGCCCCGCCGTGGTTGTTTCACGATCTGCTTCCTTCTCCCCTAAGCCCCTCACTCTGGCAAACCTTCCTAATTACATCTGAAACATGACCCCTCACATACCCCACTGAATTATGAAAAGAGCCATAGAATCCAAAACATGAAGCAAAGGTAAACCTCCCTCTCCAGACTCCGTGACCCTAGAAGCTTCCCATTTGTTAACCGGCTTCTCAGGCCAGCTTTTTATGCACCCGTAAGACACAGCTCACCTGTGCAACACAGAAAAGGCTTTCGACCTGCAGACGCGGCTCTACCCTGCGGAGAGCAGTTCTGTTCTGTGATGCGAGTGCGGCTGCCCGCATCTGGCTGTCTAGTCCGCCTAAGCCAGCCCAGCTCACACACGGCAGAACACACTCTTTTCAAGCAGACAGTGTGATGAATGGATACATCCGTGCAGCCCCCACCACAGTCAATTTAAGAGCATTACCGTCACCCCAGACTCCCACAGTCTAACCCTTCCGAGTGCGTTCCTTAGTCCCAGATGTGGACAGCCCTGGTCTGCTTAGCTGCTTCCTCTCAAGTGTTTACAAGTGGAGTCTGACAGCAGCTCAGACTTTCTGTCCGGCCGCCGACTCCACAGAACGACTCTGCGGTTCACCGCCGGTGCCACACGTCAGCCGTCCCTCGCTGCACGGCCCAGCGGCGGCCACTGGCCGGACACAGCACACCTGCTCCTCATTCACCTGCTGGCGGACCTGTGCTTCCAGCCACGGGCCACGGCACATGAAGGTGCTGTGAATGACTGTGAGCCCGTCTAGCGAAGACACATCTCTTCTTCTGTCAGATAAGGACCTGGGAGTGGGGTTCCTGGGCCACTTGATAAGTCAATTATTTTAATTTTACAAGAAACTGTCAGTGGTTTGCAATGTGGCTGAACCAGGAACACAGACTTCTACCCTGTTGGGCAGGAAGTGCATCTCTTAGGTATTCTGTTCTATTTCATCTAACACTGGAGTGTGTTTAAAGAGCAGATTAACCCAAAGCATAAGCTCACTATACTATCTTGGATCCTGCCCCTGGACCTCTGCACATTCTGCTTCCTCTGCCTGGCATTCTCTCGCTTTTCTCGGATGCACTCTGTGGCATATTGCACTTTGAGTTCCAAAGTCACTGTGACAAGGACAGCTCCTCTGAGCCCACACTCATAAATCTTCCTTCCACAGCGCTCTTCGTTCGTTCCTTCAACAGATACTCCGTGACTGTGGACAGCACACTGCTCTGTGGTCGGGACGAGCGGGGCAAGGCCAAGCTCCTCCCCTGCAGAGTATGCGATCCAGTGGGGGAGAAAGACCACACACCGGGAAAGTGGGAGGGGGTAAGAGCCAGGAGAATGCAGGGGAGAAAGAAAGACCGCAGGAGTCCATGCGGGAGGTAGCCACGTGAGCCCCAAGAAACCTGGAGGGGAGGCTTCCCGGGGGAGAAAGCCGAGCCCCAGGAGCCCGAGGGAAGAGCGCTGGACCCTGGCGGGGTTCGGGTTGCACGCAGACCGCCGCCGAAGCCCTGGCAAGCGGGGCCACGCTGACACGCGCACCCGCGTCAGGCTGTGCCCACCGCTGGAGCCCGGAGGCCTGGCATGCACCCTGCTACCGCCGTTGAGGAGTGCGGGGCCCGCGGAGTGAATAACGTGATGAAGAGGGCGATGGACAGCAGCCTCGCTCGCAGCTCCGTGCGAGGTGGGCGAGCCCCACACGGCACCACCTCCCACACGGGATTAACCACCTCCACGGTGCACTGCACTTGGGACGACTGAGAGAAGATTAGCACGGCCTCTGCGTGAGGATCCACGCAAATTCGTGAGGGCTTCCAGATCTTTTGTATGTTGGCCAATTTGACAATAAATTATATTTGAAAAAACAGTACAGGCCATTCATAATGAAATACATGTCCACTTGACAATAAAATTCAGTTATCAAAAAAGAAAACCTTCATGACCTGGATCAGACTTTCTGACATGCCACGAAATTGCATCTGCACGTGGTTTCAGTGCTCCCAAACGTTTCCACGGATGCCGTGCAGCCACAAAGGAGGCTTCCACGCGGAACGGTGCATGGAGACAGAAGGAGTGGGGGGCAAGGGGCTGGGACAGCCCTCCTGGGAGTCCACGAGTCTCTGGTCCTCGTCCTGTGGGCTTAGACGTGCTGCCCTTTGCAGCAGGGACACAGCAGCATGAGCGGTCGCCGACCTTAAGGCCGTCCCCGCACCCTGTGGGGCCTACCCTGACCCTGGAGTAGCCGCACTAAGAACAGACCGACACGCAGGAATGAGACACACCCTACATTCAAACGGAAACGCATGTGCTAACACGACGTCAGCCACGTAACTTCCCCCCGGAAAACCAGGCACGGCTTCATCCGGCTAAGGTTCTTCATGGCCTCAGGGAAACGCACGAACATTTTGTGTACTTGCAAGATACACAGTGATCAGTCAGCTGCAGGCACAGACCCGAGCGTGACGAGGTGAACGTGTGAACCCCCGCGCAGCGACCCCCACGCCGACGCACCTTCCTTCAGCAGGCTGTAGCAGAACAGGCGGGCACGCTCCAGGTCCCCCAGCTGCCGGCATATTCCCACGTACACTCTGCAGAGGGCGTGGATGTAACTGCGTTCCAGAGAGATCTTCTGGATCTTCAGTTCTGAGAGAATGGAGTGAAGCAAGCACTCTGCTAGATGCTGGGTTGAAAAACAAAAAGAAAAGGCAACATTCACTGCTATTTCTCTCTCTTACTAAGGAAGAGCTAAAAGTTACGAAGCTGAGTCTCTGCAAGGAGCATACGAGCGGCCCTGTAACAGCAGGGAGAGGACAGCACTGACTGTCTGACCGTGCAAGACAACCTCCCCCATCGGCCCAGCGAGCCACGTGCCGGGGGCTCAGGGGCCACGGCTGTGGGCTGCCTGTGGGTGCCACGGGCCATGCCTGAGTGCACCTGGGTCCCTGAAGTCGCCACCAAAGCACACTTCCCGGGTTTTCGCTAAGCAGTTCTCCGCGTGTGTCACACGGACTGTGACCCACTCCTGTTCCTGTTTCCTGAACTCCGGTGGGTTCTACACGGTAATCCTGCTCAGATCTTAAAACCACTGGGCAACGTTTTTTCTCACTCAGGAAGAAGGGCGTTAAATAATTAGATCCGTTTGTTCATCTGAAAATGAACTTTTCAAAGCCACGCGTACTGCTCTTTGTGCTTTCTGAAAGTATGCGATCTAGGAAAACTACCCGCTTTCCAACCCACCCTTTCCCTGGTAGGGAGTGGTGTCCCTACCACTCCCACTGCAGGGATGTGCAAGCACGAGCACTATGGGATTCACGGGCCAGGAAGCGATCCGCTCGAGCTGTCGACATGGGCACTTCGAGGACACGACCCTGGGAAGCCATAGTAAACCACGTGTGTCAGTCGGCACGGGCTCCCCTCCTGCCCTCCCCGCCGGAAGCCGGCACGTTGTCCTGCTTCACACACGGCGTACGTCAAGGGAGGGACGGGGACCCCGCGCTATCTTCCTGAAAGATGCCGACTCTCAGGTGTGTACACACTGCTACTCACGGGACAGAAAGGCTCCGCTACACGAGCATAATTTGCTGCTTTGAGGCAAATCATTTTGAGCCTTTCAACATAGTAGAACGGACAGAAAACGTGCAACTGCAGTCCTGACGGACACTTTTTATCTCCCAAACTGTAAAGTATTTGACAAACACAAGTGCTCAAATCTCCACTGCTTTATCACATCACACACGTGTAATGTGCTGACCAGAAACCGAGTTCAGGCCACAATGTTTACACAGGTCACTGTCCACCCCTGGGATGAAATTTCCGTTCAAGGTAACCTTGCCCCGTGCTGACAGCAGCCAGCCTGTCTCTGAGCACATGCAGCCCCTCATACTCTCACAGAAAAGTTCCACGTACCTTTTTGGTTGTGCTAAACTCATACACGACCTCCTTCTCCTGATCTCTCATTACGGGCTTTTTGGAGATGTTTCCCACATACACGTGACTCCGAATGACAGGCAGGAGGTCAAAGGAGGACTCCGCGATCTTCTTCAGCGCGTCCGCTATGGCTTTGTCGTGGGACTCTACCGTTTCCTTCGGGTTTGGAGGCACCTGGGAGGCGGTGCTGACCGTGAGAAGAGCACCTCGCTCCTCCTCCGTCGCCGGGCCGTCAGCCTGAGGGAGGCCCCTTCGGGGGGTCCTGGGGACTCCATCCGTGGTGCTGCTCCCAGGCTCTGGTTCTGGGGACCCACTATCCAGCCGCAATCTCTTGGCGCTCCTCAGCGTAGCTGCAGACAACGTCCTCTTCCCACCGGAGTCCTGGTGAGTCCCCGCATCTCTCGGCCTATCCTGATCAGAGTCGCCCCCAGAGCCGCCCCCCGTTTTCACAAAGGCGGTTGATGTTGATGTGATTGCTTTGAATCCCGTGATGGCGCTGACGGGCCCTGGTAAGTTCTTGCAGTCGGCGGGCGGGCCCCGAGTGAGCTGGATGTTCCCTTTGAGGATGTTGAGGGTGCGGGCCCTGGCCGACAACTCTGGGTACATGGTGTCCAGGATTCTGACCGAATTCTCCTGGGGCCCGGCCACGGCCGAGGGGGCAGGAGCGAAGGGGGGCAGGCGGCCCGGCACGGGCAGGGCGTGCTTTGGCGTCGCAGCACAGAACTGCAGAGGGGAGGACAGGGCCCTCTCGCCGGCTGGTGCGGTGGACGGGGATGGAGACGCGCACGGGGGCGAGGGGCATCCGGGCTCCTCTGGCAAAGGGGACATCACGGGAGGCACTGGGATCTCACACAAGGGAGAGAGGGGGCCGATCGGAGAGGCAGGGGAGGAGGGCGAGGAAGCGGCTATCAGAGGAGACACGAGCTGGGACGTCCGTGGAGGGGTAGCAACCAAAGGGGCGAGCAGGGGTGGCAGCGGGGGCCCCACCTCCTGCCGTATCTTACTCAGGGCGTCAGAAGGGTCTGTGGGGGTCGACGTGTCCGCGTTGGCTAGGGTGGTCTGAGCTTGGTTTCTCTGGGTCTTTGTGTTCTCTCTCTCCCCTGGAAATGACTGGGAGCCTTCACCCGGATTAGCTTCAACTCGGCTTGATGCTGACGTCTTGGCTGGCTTGTTTGACTGATCTTTGCTGGACACCTTTGATCGATTCTTATTCTTCCCGAATGGCTCTAGTTTTGAGTTAAAATACGTGTGATCAGACGCAACCACCTGGGACTCAAAGTTCTGGTCGTAGATTTCGGAGCTGAGCCTCACACTAGGTTTGACCGGCCGATTGCGCAAACGACTCTTATCGAAGTTGGTGCTCTGGCTGCTACCGGAGATCTCCTCCTGGGCACTCGCGGGGCTGGCGCCCTGGGGCTCCGGAAATGCGGGGCCGGGCTGCTCAGTTTCTGGGGGCTCGTCCACGGCAGCGATGGAAATGAAACCAGCTCCCGGGGCTCCTGGCTCCGGGGACACAGGGAGGTCCTCGGGCGAGTCACACAGTATAACCTGGTCCACATTTGGCATGAGAGCCACCCCATTGATGATAGTCCAGTGGTCCCCCTTCTCAATGACCAGATTCTGATCCTTGTTGATCAGCACGTTTATGACTTTGGAGGTCACTGTGGAGATCTGGCACTGGAATGTCGTTTCTGCCTCCCCTTCGGCGCCGGCCTCTGCTGTCTGCCCTGTTCCGGAGTCGGCGTGCAGGGGTAAGGGCTCCGCCGCTTCCAACAGGCCCTCTGACCCCCCACCAATCAGGCTGCTGAGGTGCAAGTCGGCCTCAGGGCCGCCGGGAGCGTTTCTGTCCCCCGCGGCCCCGCTGCCGGGGGAGCCGTCCGTGGCGGCCGCAGGGGGCGAACCTGAGGGGTGTGGCGCGAGGCACTGGGCTTCCTGAGGGGGACTGTGCTCTCCGGCAGGCCCGGCGGCCCCGGCCTCGTGCATACTGAGGAGCATGAAATCCGTAGCATCTTTGCCAGGGGAGGCCTCAAGCTCCTGGCCGATGGTGTTGAGGACCTCAGACAGCGTCTCCAGGGAGCGCCGGGAGAGCCGCGGCGCGCCCCGCAGGGGCCCGTCCTCCTCGTCAGACTCGACCCACCCCTCCGAGGCCTCAAGCGCCTCTTCTTCACAGAGCTGCTTCCTGTACTTTTCTCCTGAGAGCTCGCCTTGCTTCAATTCTTTGCTCGCTTCCTTACTCAGGGTTCCTTTGCTAGAACACTCAGAAACAGAGTCCCCCGAGCTATAATCTCTCAACTGACAACTCTCAAGAAACATAACGACCTCGGACGTAGAAAGGCCGTCTATCTCCGAGAGAGTACTGATGTTGAAGTCCTGCAGGGCCGACGTCAGGCACCCCACCTCCACGGAAGGCCTGCTCTCGGCCGCGCCGGCCTCCAGGGCTCCCACTCCTTCCCTGGGGGCGCCGGCGGCCCCGAGCGGGGCGTCCCCCAACAGGGCCTCGGGCTCACTCTCGCCCTCGCTGCCGCTGGGCGCCTCACTCTCCTCTACCTCTGTGTCGCCCCCTCCCGCCTCCCGGATGCCCGTGTAACAGCACGGAGCCACGGCCAGGCCGCCCTGGGGGCCCCCGCGCGTCTCTCCGTCTTTCCTGAGACTCGCCGTCCCCGTGGTGCCAGGATCTTCAGGAGAAGTAGTGCCCGGAGCCTGCGATGGCAGCTCTAGGGACCCCTTCAGGCTCTGCCGCCCGCTGGCAGGGTCCTGGGAGACGGGCGGGGCCTCCCCGCCAGATGTGACCGAGCCCCCACACGGCGCTTCTCCAGCAGGAAAGCTTCTCGACGCAGGCGCGGGTGGAAGGCGCCCACCCACGGCCGGCCGGGACGAGCCTAGCCCCGGGGCCCGGAGGAGCAGGCCCGGCTCCTGCACCGCTTCCTGTGCTGAAGCTCCCGCCAGGACGTCCTGCTTTGGTATTGGGATGTTTTCACAGGAGAAAGACGGTTTGCTACTGGTGGAACACTGAGAACTTTCTACAGGTAAAGAACCGCCTGGACAACTGAAATCTAGTTTTCTCCTTGAGGCAGAAACTTGGGGCGAGGTCCCCCCTGGAGCAGCCACTGCCGGCATATTTTGGGCAGGGTCCTCTCTCTCTCCGCCACGTCCCGCTACAGACGCCATCACGAAGGCGGGGTCGGTCCCCTGCGGTCCCCGGGGCTCCGATCTGGGGCCATGCGCTGCGCCGGCCCTGGCCTGCTTGGTGATCACCGACACCTGGTTAGGCAACAGCGCTGCGGCGGCCCCGAGCCCCACACGGTTGTTTTCTCTGGCAGCCTCAGGCTGGGACGCCGGGCCTCTGTTGTCCAAGGCCGGAGCTGTCTTTTGAGACTGGCGGTCAGGCTGCTGTTCGTGTTCTGACTGAGCTCTCGGCCTTTCCTCACTCCCTCTCCTTAACAGGTCACTGTGATGCCAGGAGGGGCTTTTAGCGAGACCAAACCCACTCTTGGTCAAGCTGCACGGAGACTCTGCCAACGACGTGGAATCCGCCCTCGTCAGGGTGCCCTCAGTTCTTGGAGCTTGACTTTGACACTGTGCCTCTTTCATAGCTTTTATAAATACTGACTGTGGAAGCGAGCAGACTCCGGGCCCGCCTTTCACAAGGTTTGTGCACTTGACCGCACTGCTACTTAGATTATTAAAATCTGATGTTCCCAACTCGGGGCTCAAAGCACACGAGCTCTTTTCCGGACAGTTCCCTCCAGTAGGGCACTCTATGGGCTCAGGCTGCAGGCCTAGCAGGGAGAAGGCTTCCGCTTGTAACCTGTGTTCTGAGAGCTGCAGCTCGGCAGGGGCTGCGTCAGCAATGTGTGCATCAGAGAAAGGCTGGGAGTCACTGCAGACAGACGACGCTCGCGAGGTAGAAGAGGAGGGAGGCCTGGTGTCAACACCAGGTCCCATGGTGCCCACCGCATGACCCGCGTCGTCTGCGGGTTCAGGCGAGGCTCCTAAAATGAACCTTCGAACATCTCTGTCTTTTCCCAATACCCCACACATTCCCTGAAAGTGGTCAGAAATGGACACGTGATGTGATTCAAGAGGGATGTCGTTAGTTAGTGGCCATGCAGTAAACTGTGATGTGGGCGATCCTATCATTTCAGGCAGTAGGGTTTTTCCTTCGGATTCCTCGAGCTCACTGAATGGTCTGCTGCCGAGCGGGGGGTGGCGCCCATCAGCCGTGCAGAGGGCCGCTGCCCCGTCCTGGTGCCGGCTGCCGGACATCCCCACGTGCACGCTTCCGAGGGTGCCATCGAGCATGCTCTCAGTCTGCACCGACTTGTCCACTTCCCTGCCCTCTCTGTGTCTCTGTGCCTCATCTAAAATGCCTCTCTTCCCGTCACCTGTGGGTTCAGAGGACACTGCCCAGGGTTCCTGGCGGGTGAAGGAGCAAGTCGCTGAAGGCTCCCTCAGGGCCGCTGCAACTGTCCCGAACCCAAGCGCTGTCACTTCATTTACTCCCAACATAGTCAGAGCTCGGGTGGCTTCACGTGACGTGAGCGTCTCCTCCCACGTATCCCTGCTGCCTTCACTTTTCCTGGATGAGCCAAAGTAACGTGATGCAGGCGCCTCGTCTTCCGAAACAGACGCAGCAGACTTTCCAGGCTGGGATGACTCATCATCACTGGAATCGGTAGAGTCGCCAAAGTAGGTTTCCTTAAAAAGAAAGGAGTTATTCTCGTTAGTTAAACTGAGCCTAGTGAACGTAACTATCACTTAAATGCATCACAGAACACACCCCTGCTTCCTGAAGAGCCTCGAAGCCCATCCGCGAGGACACACGTCACAGCAGGGCCCCGAAGCCCATCCGCGAGGACACACGTCACAGCAGGGCCCCGAAGCCCATCCGCGAGGACACACGAAGCCCATCCGCGACACGAAGGGCCCCGAGAAGCAGGCCCGAGCCCATCCGCGAGGCACACGTCACAGCAGAGCCCCGCCCATTCGCAGGACACACACGTCACAGAAGGGCCCCGAAGCCCATCCGCGAGGACACACGTCACAGCAGAGCCGCTCATCCGCGAGACACGCCCAAGGGCCCCGAAGCCCATCCGCGAGACACACGTCACAGCAGAGCCCCGAAGCCCATTCGCAGGACACACGCCAGCAGGGCCCCGAAGCCCATCCGCGAGGACACATGTCACAGCAGGGCCCCGAAGCCCATCCGCGGGACACATGTCACAGCAGGGCCCCGAAGCCCATCCGCGAGGACACATGTCACAGCAGGGCCCCGAAGCCCATCCGCGAGGACACATGTCACAGCAGGGCCCCGAAGCCCATCCGCGAGGACACACGTCACAGCAGAGCCCTGAAGGCCATCTGCAGAAAGAGCAGGTCCTTGGGCGCAGCCCCCAGGCGAGAGGCGAGGCTCAGGGGAGCACAGACAGCACAGCCTGGCCGCCTGCCAGAGCCTCCCAGAGCCCCGCCACCGCCTGCTCCTCCCACACCTCGCAGCCTGGGACTCCTCTGCTCTCCTCAGGCCCCCGCACCGCCTCCTCTCCAGCTCTTCCCCTCCATCTGGCACAAGGGTGTCTGACCCCTGCCTCAAGGGCCTCTGGTCCCCGGCCTCCAGGTCGCTGTGGCACAGGCGTCCAGCTCCAGCCCAGGGCAACCCCTGAAGGCGGTGCGCCAGGCCCCCACTCTGGTGACGCCAGGTAGGCATCTCGTGTCCACAGCCCCCAACCCGCCAGGCAGAGCGGACAGGCTCCCCTCAGTCAGCCGTGCCGACACTGCTCTCCACTTCTGCTCCAGAAGCCCTTCGCCACCCCGGGCGGCTCCGCAGCCTGGGGTGAACTGGCCCCCATCACGCAGCCCCCCCAGGAGGCCGTGGGGCCTCATTCTACACGGGAGACCACGGCCCGGGGAGGGATGGCGCGCACACACACTCACGCACTAACAACCCCTGAGAGCCTGGGCGCTTCCGTCTGCTGCTCCTCACGTTCCGCCACGTGCCCCTGGCGTCCCGGCCTCTTCGGTGTGCTCACACACGGGCGGACGGGGCCCTGGGACCCCAACCACTGAATGACGTCCCAGCCCCGCGCACACCTGTGGGTCTGACATCACACTGCACGTGTCCACACCCACACCCACACCTGACGCGGCACCTTTCCGCCCCCGCAGGGTTTCCCCTTCCCTGGGTTTTCCCGCAACCCTGACTCCGCCTCCCCATCCCCCAGGCTGAAAGTCTCACCAAAGGCTGCTGGCTGCCCTCCTGGCAGGTCTCAAACCAGCCCCGGCTCGGACCCCAGTGCTGCCGCGGGGCTGACATGCGGAGGCCGCAGCTGCTGAGTCAGCCGGCTTCCCCCCGCCTCCCCCCGGGCTCTCCCCACTGCCTACTCCACCACAAAGGGGCTACATGGAACCTTCCAGATGAAAACCCCCCAGCAGGTCCACTTGTCGGGACCCACCAAGGACCTGCCACTGCTCTCAGGATAAGCTGGAAGGTCCCGAGGGCCCAGACGCCCCGAGCAGAGCTGGCCGGCGGGAACGCCCTCTGGCACCGGCTCCCCTCAGTCCCACAACTGTGTCGAGCCCCACCGGAAACACTCCAACCCTCATGAACACCCAGCGGGGTCCTGTCTTCCCAGAGCGTCCCCACCAGCCCCCGCCTCCCTGAGGCCTCCCCCTGAGACCCACGCTGGTCCCAAGAACACAGACACACCCCACAGATTCTCACTCAGTCCCCAGGAAAACCTAGCCTGGGGACCACGAGCGCCTCCCGCCAAGCACGGTGAACACGGTGGGGCGGGCAACGTGCCCACGGGAGAGCTCAGGTGCAAAGTGCAAACTCACGGGGGCAAGTGAAGAAGGTAAGGTGCTCAGGTGTGGCAGGGACGGCAGAGGGGGTGCCAGAGGCGGTGACGGCACCGGAGACAAAAGAGGAGGGGGGAGTTTGAAGAAGTCGACTGCGGCCTGGAGATCTTCGTCAAAAAAGCGATCACGTTCAGAGAAGCTGGCGCTGTCCCCGTCATTCCTCTGCACGGAGACTTCAGGATTTGGGCCCTCGGCAGACACGTGGTCGCGGTCGCGGTCAGGGCCAGGGCCAGGGCCAGGGCCAGGGCCAGGGTGAAGGCCAGGGCCAGGGCCGTGAGCAGCTGCACTGGGCCCCTCTCTGCCCACACTCTGACAGGCAGAGAAGTCGCCCTCTATTTCCATGGACAGCTCCGTCAGGCACGTCTGCACGGCGGCGGCTCTGAGGGGACCGCCCCCCGCAGGAGGGGGTGCGCCATCGCCTCTGGACTCTCCGGGTCCGGGTACGGGGGGGGTTTCTTTGGCAGGTTTCTCTGTGGGAGACAAAAGTCAATACTGAACATCTATAATATCAAGAAAACTTAAAAACAATATCCTAACTGTTCAAATGCTTGTATTATTGAGTAAATCCAAATAAGCAAAAACACTCCTCAGGAGGTAACCAATCCCTTCCCAAAGATGATCTAAGAAGGCCTGGGCACGTTTCCCATAAGCACACTTCCCTCGCAACGAGCAGGCCAGGAGGGCGGGCGGGCAGAGGGAGAGGGCACCCCCAGCCCACGGGCTGCAGGCTGCCCGGGTGGAACGGCGCCAGGATGACGGGGGAGCCAGATCGCACACTCGTTCCCTCAGTACACCTTCCACGACCAGCGGGATGCCAGGGAAGGAGCGGGCAGCCCCGTGCAGGACGGGGAGCTCCGTGCAGGACGGGGCCCCGTGGCAGGATGGGGGGAGCTCCGTGGCAGGGATGGTGGGGAGCCCCAGACTAGGGGGAGCCCTGCAGGATGGGGAGCCCCGTGCAGGATGGGGAGCCCCGTGCAGGATGGGGAGCTCCGTGCAGGACTGGGGGAGCTCCAGGCAGGATGGGGGAGCTCCGTAGGCAGGAAGGGGGAGTCTGCAGGATGGGGGGAGCCCAGTGAAGGGGGAGTCTGCGGCAGGATGGGGAGCCCCGTGCAGGATGGGGAGCCCCGCAGGATGGGGAGCCCTGCAGGATGGGGAGCCCCGTGCAGGATGGGGAGCCCTGCAGGATGGGGAGCTCCGTGCAGGATGGGGAGCTCCGGCAGGATGGGGAGCTCCGTGCAGGATGGGGAGCCCGCAGGATGGGGGGCAGCTCCGTGCAGGATGGGGGCTCCGTGCAGGACGGGGGGGCGGCCCGTGTGGGCGGACGGGGGGCGGCTCCGTGCAGGACGGGGGAGCCCGGCAGGGATGGGGGCAGCTCCAGGCAGGATGGGGAGCTCCGTGCAGGATGGGGAGCCCGTGCAGGACGGGGAGCTCCGCAGGATGGGGGAGCTCCGTGCAGGATGGGGGGGGAGCCCGTGCAGATGGGGGGAGCCCGCAGGACGTGTGAGCCCGTAGACGGGGGACAGGCAGGACGGGGGAGCCCGTGCAGGACGGGGGGCGGCTCCGCAGTGGGTGTGGGACGGGGGGCGGCTCCGTGCAGGACGGGGGCGGTCTGCAGGATGGGGAGCTCCGTGCAGGATGGGGGGCAGCTCCGTGCAGGATGGGGAGCTCCGTGCAGATGGGGGGAAGCTCCGTGCAGGATGGGGGGCTCCGTGCAGGACGGGGAGCTCCGTGCAGGGATGGGGAGCCCGTGCAGGATGGGGGCCTGTGCAGGACGGGGGGGGAGCCCGTGCAGGGGACGGGGGGGGGGCTCCGTGCAGGACGGGGGGAGCTCCGTGCAGGATGGGGTGAGCTCCCGTGCGGCAGGACGGGGGGAGTCTGCAGGACGGGGGGGCCAGGCAGGACGGCTCTCCCGTGCAGGACGGGGCTCTGTGCAGGACGGGGGGAGCCCTGCAGGGACGGGGGGGGCTCTGTGCAGGACGGGGGGCTCTGTGCAGGACGGGGGGGAGCCCCGTGCAGACGGGGGGAGCCCGTGCAGGACGGGGGGCAGCTCCGTGTGCAGGATGGGGGGAGCTCCGTGCAGGATGGGGGGAGCCCGTGCAGGACGGGGGGCAGCTCCGCAGGACGGGGGAGCCCGCAGGACGGGGGGCAGCTCCGTGCAGGACGGGGGGAGCTCCGTGCAGGACGGGGGCAGCTCCGTGCAGGATGGGGGAGCTCCGTGCAGGACGGGGGAGCTCCGTGGCAGGACGGGGGGGGAGCCCGTGCAGGGACGGGGGGAAGCTCCGTGCAGGATGGGGGGGGCTCCGTGCAGGACGGGGGAGCTCTGTGCAGTGATGGGGAGCTCCAGGTAGGATGGGGGGAGCCCGTGCAGGACGGGGGGAGCTCGTGCAGGACGGGGAGCTCCGTGCAGGACGGGGGAGTCTGCAGCAGGACGGGGGGAGCCCGTGCACGGGGGGAGCTCCGTGCAGGACGGGGGGCGGGCCCGTGCAGGACGGGGAGCTCCGTGCAGGATGGGGGGAGCCCGTGCAGTGATGGGGGAGCCCGCAGGCAGATGGGGGAGTCTGCAGGATGGGGGAGCTCCGTGCAGGATGGGGGGAGCTCCGCAGGACGGGGGGCAGCCCCCGCGGCAGGATGGGGAGCTCCGCAGGATGGGGGGAGCCCGTGCAGGACGGGGGCAGCTCCGTGCAGGATGGGGGCAGCCCGTGCAGGATGGGGGGAGCTCCGCAGGACGGGGAGCCCGTGCAGGATGGGGGGCAGCTCCTGCAGGATGGGGAGCCCGCAGGACGGGGGGCTCTGCAGACGGGGGGAGCTCCGTGCAGGACGGGGAGCCTCGCAGGATGGGGGCAGCTCCGTGCAGGATGGGGGAGCTCCGTGCAGGACGGGGGGCTCTAGACGGGGGAGTCTGCAGACGGGGAGCTCCGTGCAGGATGGGGAGCTCCGTGCAGGGACGGGGGGCTCTGTGCAGGAACGGGGAGCTCCGTGCAGGACGGGGGCTCCCGTGCAGGATGGGGGCAGCCCTGCAGGATGGGGAGCTCCGTGCAGGGTGGGGGGAGCTCCGTGCAGGATGGGGCAGCTCCGTGCAGGATGGGGGGCTCCGTGCAGGACGGGGGGGCAGGCCCGTGCAGGACGGGTACGGCAGCTCTGGCATAGAGGCTGACCGGGAACATGATCTTCTCTGCCTGAAAAGCAATAAAAAACCAGGCAACATCAAGCCCGTATTTATCCAACACTCTAATGAAGGGACTCGGCCAGGTCACGTGAATACGTGCAGCGTAGCACAACAGGAAAACTGCTGCAAAAAGCCAGTGGCTTGGGGGTCGTGATTCCGGTGGGCCGCAGTGAACTGCCAGGGGGGTATGTGCCTCCTGGGACATAACTGCGAACAACCATGTGTCATACATGAAAGTCGTCAACGCATGTTTACACCAGGCGCAGGCTGCCTGGAGCCGTGACTGTGGGGCTGGGGAGGCCCCGACACATCTCGCAGAGCCAGAGAGAAGTTCTCCAAATAGGCCGGGGGCACCTCAAGGGCTCCGGAGCCAATCTGAGAAGGACCCAATCACCAAAGCGGGAAGAATTTGAACAACGAAACGATATGATGAATTATGATGCAAAGAATAAAGAATTTCAATTACTATGTGGGGAAGGCACGAGAGAAATACAAAACCACTAACAGACTGAGCAGCAACGGTAGCACACAGGCTCGGCCAGGGGACTAGAGCGGGAGAGGGACAGACCACGCGTAGAGTATCCGAGCGTCTCCCGCAAGACAAGGCATGGAGGCCAAGCAGTGGAGACGCCTGGCGGACACCACCTCACACAAGCGCTCCTGCTCACCCCCGGGGCCCTCGCCTCCCCCTGCCCTGCGCAGCACCCCGAGGAGCGCGCCAGGGCACTGCTGTGCACTTCTTCCCGTAAACACAGTCTGCACCTCGTATGATGAAAAAGTACACAGACAAAACCGAGGGGTTTCCTACAGAATGATACTTCCTCTCTCAGTGTCAGAGACGTGAGACAAAGTGAGACGGAGGGACCGCCAGGCTGGGGGCCAGAATGCGGGGTGGGGGGCTGCTGCGGGCAACGTGGGCTCGGGGATGGAAACGCGTAGAGTTTCCTGGAGCGAAACTGGAGGCGTCCGTGTGAGGCTCAGCTCGGCTAGAGGCCTGCACCAGGTGTTACATCCAGGGGAGTCTGGATGAGGAGTATAAGGGAATTCTGTGCATTCCTTTCATGAATTTTCTTATATACAAACAAAAAATTTAAAAAAAAAGTACATTTTAGGATTTAAGGTTCCAAAGATGCCACGTTTTCCTTTTTACTTGAAAAAGTTAACATCAAGCCATAGACTTACTCCTCAAAATAGGCTCGTTTTAAATAAAAACATCAGATTGTTAAATGAAAAGCCCTTTCACTAACATCTTTAAGGAGAAGTCACGGGATCATAATAAAACACGACTGCCACCTGCGGAAGGAGCCGTGACGGTCCCAGGCCGCTCCTGCCTGCGCGCACGGGGCCCGGTTCGGAGCACCCGCCACGTGCGTCTCTTCACCTCACACAGCCTCACGGGTTCTGAGAGAAGCGCTCATGAGAACCAGGAACCTCCGGCAACATCTTCCCGAGGGCACGTGGCCGTCGGAAGCCGGAGAGTAAAAACAAGTGCCCGTCTCTACAGATTCCGGTCCTGGGCGACCTGGGCGGGCCCGGCAGCTCAGCACAAGAAACAGTAAAAGGAAAAAATAGGGAAGAGGCGCTTTCCCCTTGCGCGAGACGGCGCCCTCCTCCCCACCCCCGCCGGCATGCCGGACGCCCGAACTCCTGGGCCGGGTGTCGTCCCGCCCGGGTGACGCCAGCTCTCTGAGGACGCACCAGGCGGTGCCGCGCAGTCACGAGGCAGCAGGACGGCGCGGGGGAGGCAGGCCCGCGTCCGACCGCAGCGGGGTTCTCAGGGAGGCGGTGCAAGCACGCAGATGCGCGCTGCAAGGCCGGCCAAAGAGCCGGAGCGTTCCAGGAAACCCACAGGCAGCCGGGCTGCTGCTGGCCTCGGAAAGAGCCGCGCCCCCCGGTCCCCTGCTGGCCCCTGCCACGTGCCCCATCCTGCGTCCACCCAGCTCCCCGCCACGTTAAACGTTAAAAGCCGAAGCCACTTTTAATTTTACTTTAATTTGAATCTCAGGTCCCACAGAAGGGAGGAGCCCCGGGTAATTAGAAGGACCCACGCGCCAGCCCAGTTCATTCTTGCCACATGAGATCCAGGAGACTTTACAAACTAAAGGCACACGGCACCCACGGTAAACGTTTCTACTTTCACGTATGAGAAGTACCTCCAGAAGCTTCCCTCTCACCTGGGACACATCTGCTGCCTTCACCAGGTAGTCTGTGTGTTGTGTTTATACAGAGCCAGAGTTCCTTCAGAAGTAGTTTTACTTTTCCTGTGAAAGAGAATAAAGCATTAGGACAGGGCGCTCGCTGCTCCTTCCCAAGGCCGACGCACGCTCGTGGGACAGCAGGGGGTCTCAGGGGCCCAGAAGGCCAGGCACCTGCTACACGCCCCCCGACCCGACCACTGCGGACCCACCCAATATGCTCAGCTGCGGACAGGAAGGCCTGCGAGGCTCCAGCTCAACCCTGAAGGCTGACTCTACCTGTGGTTTTGTTCGAGGGGAGGGGGAATGAGACGGCAGAGGATTCAAAAGACCAAATCTGTTAAAGGCTCTTATAGGTCTCTGTCATCCCTGTGTATGCGTGGACCAAAGACTTCTCCGGTGAGAGACGAGGGGTGGGAGCACGGACGGAACGAGCGCTGTCAGAGTGCCAGCTCTCCGGACGTGACATACGACGGCAGAGACGCACCCCTCAGTCACAGCGAGGGTGTCAGGAAACCCCTGGGAGCTGACCACACTGTAGCTAACCCGGGCGCTTCACGGATAATGGAAAATCCAGTAATGGTTTTCAGGGATAACAGGGTGAGGGACAAAAATGTGTGTGTATAAACACACGGAACGGAAGAGAGAATCACACACATGAGCAGACACACACAGAGACCTATGCTTTTATGAGGAAAGTGACTGCCTTGGAATTTGTATACATTTTCACAAGGGTCTGATTCCTGAAATAGTTAAGAACCATTGGTTCAAGCTGAAAGGTACATATTTCTACAGATTTAGATCCTTAATGAACTGTGAATTCATATTTTTGTAACTAAGACAAGCCTAATGAAATTCGTGTAACATTAAGAGTATGACACTACAGTTCTAAAGTGAGTTCAACATTGATATGCACCCACATTCCAAGAAACTCCCAGAACAAAAAATATTCATAAACACTTGAGTATGAATATGTGGTCAAATCTGCATAAAAAGACCAACCACGCTAATAAAAGTTCAATTAAAAATATGCTTGAAGTGTTAGGCGATTTCAGGCCATCTCGAGCCCCATTACAGTTTTTTTGAAGTTCTTATATTAGCCTGAAGCATTTATTGAAAACACTAAAATCTTTAATCCAGTTCTAGAGAGGATAAAAGATCAACCTTTTAAACCAAAATATCTGCAAGAATTCATTCTTTGAAACAGGTCAGCCTTACAGAAGCTAACAGACTGCATGGTCCCGAAAGGGGACCAGGGTCAAGTGGTGAGAACACAGTAACGGGCGAGTTTAAAAAAAAAGTCTGACATTTCCAGCCTCTCCTGAGCCACACCAGCTTCTGACTTTCACTGTGTGTGAGCCACACACCGTTCCTGGGTTCCACAGTTCTTCAGTAAGTAATGTAACTATGCAGTGATTTAACCTACCCAAAAGTCTGCCTCCAAACACTGTAATCCCTCTTTGCTTACATGACCTGACCAGGACCCTTGCTTACTACGAATACCCAAAGCGGCAAACCAGGAACCTTCAAGGAAAAGAAAAAAAGTTAGTCTTCTATCCGTATGGAGGCTATTAACCAGAGCTAAGCCTGTTCTGAGTGCTCCTTACTTCTCATCTGACAAAACACAAGTAGCCATTCCCGGCAAAGCAGAAGAAATCCACCGTGCGGTTCCGTCCCTCGGCTGGGAAACGTTGCACCGCACGCCTCCCCCGACTCCTGCCAAATCCTCCCGGTGTCAAAGGCCAAGGCAGGATGAGCAGTTCTGTACCCGTCCCTCCACGGGTGCGTCAGCTACCACCACGTGAACGCCATGCTGCCTTCATCATGACAACCCACGATTAGGTTTTAGTATCTGTGTGGGCGTGAGCTTTGCTCAGGTTTTTCCTTCTCGAACACTGGATTATTCTTGAATTCTTATGCTGAGAAGCCTTTACCCTCTGCTTGTCTTTCCGCATACAAATCCTCGGTGGGATGGGGGTAGGAGGGGGAAATTCACATCTTCATCCGGCCAGCCTGAGCCAGGACGCAGCGCTCACTCACATGATCTGCTCTTGAACGCTCCTGAGGCTCACGGCTCTCCCCGCTGAGGCCTGGCACACGCCGGTCACAGGATTTTCTCTTCCCAGACGGCTGACAGTCCTGCTGCCTTGGAGGACTTGTTCCTATTCTGTCCCTATTCTGACGGGTTCCATGGGGCACTGTGTGCGTCCATGGTGCACATCGCCCTCCGCCAGCACAGTCCACCCAGACAGTCGGGCCATTTGACATGATGACCATTCTGACTCGTCTGTACTGGCCCTACTCTGCTGCCACACGGTGCAGGGGGAGTAAGCATATGTGTCTGCTCCTCACAAGACAAGGCTCCTCACGTGTCACCTCGATTTCAAAATGTGTTTCCTGTTATTATGTCACCAATATGTTTCCATGGGAACGGGTACTCTGCCCCTCGGCACCGGAGACAAATGTGGAAGTCATCACTTGCGTGTGCTCCCTGTTACTAGTGAACTGGAGTCTCCAAAGCATCATGGCGTATTTTGCAGCCATCTTCATGAGCGACTGCGTTTGAAGCCTGGAGGATGTGAGCGCGTCATTCTCGGCCGCCTTCGGTACAGCCCTATTTGGGTTTGAGAGACAGACGCAGAAAGCGGTCCGCATCTTTCTAAGTTCTGAAGTCAACAGGAAATAAAGACATTTGCCTCCTTCACCGAAGCTTTCCCAGAGCTCCCTTGTAAGGCACCCGGATGTTCGATGCTGCTAGAGCGTTATTATTTTTTTAATTTCTTCTGGGTTATTTTCCCGTTCAGGTTCACAACTGTCCCGAGTCAATCTGAGCGTGTTTTCCTGGACACTGGCCCGTTTCACAAACACGATCAAGTCTGAACGTAAACTTGTGAACTGAGTAATTCTCTACCTGCAGCTTTGTCCAGGCTTCCAGTGCCCTGGCTTCTGTCCCTGCCTGTCTTGACCGTACCTGGCAAGGAGCTGGGGCCCCACTGGCCTTGCAAAGACCCAGACATTCCTTTCAATGGTCCCCAGTCAAGTACTCGTTTCCCGTTCCATCGACGTAGGTCCTTCCTTCCATTTTCCTTAGTTTCTGTTGCATTTTCCTACTTTGCTATTCACTTTCTGTAGTTCTTGCTTTCTAGAATGATCACGCAAAACCACTGGTTCCTGAGAAAGCCATACTGGCAGGATCTCAGAGACTTCAATATTTACCTCCCAAAGGGTTTAGTATTTGTTTTTATTTTGTTATCCAAGAGATGGCTGTGTTTACGCATGTTCAGTTACCAGATACATTTGGAAAGTATTTTTCCCCCCCTTTGGGCAAGGGCAGATTTGTTTTTTAATACCTTATTACCAGTATCTTAATAATATGTTAAGCTATAGTTCCTACTGTCTAGTAGTCAGCCTTCATATGTGTTTGAAAAGTATTTTAAAGAATTCTAGGTTTGTGGTTTAAAAGGATCAGGTAGAAATCACCAATCTGCAATTAGGAAATCAATTCCACTTCCTGCTTTGTCTGCTTTTACAAATCACTGTTTCTGAGAAGAATACAAAGGCCTCTTGTGGAAACAATGTGACCATTCCCTCCAGAATCCCCAGGCATTCTTACCTGACACAGCTTCGTTTTCTTAGGTCTCTGAAAGTAGCATCTTCTTGGTGAACTGTCCCTTTAATCAACCTGGATATTCCCTTTTAATTCATGTAAACTCACTTCCAGGCTTGAATTACTTTTTGCCTGATTTTGGGTTTCAAGTCAGCATTTGGTCGAAATTTCTTTATCTATCTTTCTATACTCAACTCCATTCGATTTTAAAAATACTTCCTACGAACATGCCAATAACGAAGGTCATATACACACAATCGTGCTCAACACCCGAAAGGCCTTTCCAGTAGAAACATGGTGTGTGTCCTGCTCCTGGGAGCTTCCTTCGATTGCTTCTGGCTGACTGTCTCTCCCAAGGCTCTGTCGTCCTCTTAGGGGATCCTGCTGGGGCTACGGTGACATCTACGATCTGGCCTTCCATAATCGAGAATTCAAGAAGCCCACTGGCTCAATCTCACAGCAGCAGCCGATGGGTATGCTCTTAGACTTTTCTAATGACATTATCTCAATTTTTCACATTTTCTCCTCGTTCATGATTTAATCTTGTTTCTTTAGGGTTTTTCTCCCGGACTTTGGTGGCTTCCTCTCTCACGACTGCTGCTTCTCAGCTTAAAATGAAAATTGGGGCAGAACGTCTTTGAGAGCCAGTGTATATACTTCTTCAACCTCCACTCCCCTGGCAATAAACAAAGGTTCTCCTTTCATGGACCTACAGGACTCTACTTTCAGACGGAAGCAGTTATGAGGAGTCACATGGAAAATGGAAGTATTTCATTTTCTAGGAATCTGAGTGGCTGTAATTACTCAATTTCTTGATTTCCTGACACCACAGCCACTCTGAGTGCCACCGCTGTCATAAATGACACTTCATAGAACTGAACTCTGGGCCACAGAGTGTAGACATGTGACAGAAACAGTTTCTGAAACCAGAAGGCTACACAATTTTCGCCCCTGAATCAATTACCTGGTAAACCTCTCCCGTCCTGCTCCTTCTCGAACTCCCTGCACCTCTGATTTGAAGAAACACAGGCCTTCTGCAATGAAACGTGCTTTTTGAAGGCTGCTATTTTCTTTGTATATTTGGGTTTCATCACCAACTGATACCATCTGCTTTACATTTTTCTCCACTGATAGTAAACGTTTTAACTCTAAGTTAATTCTAAAGGAGAGGGTTTTCTTTTTTCTGCCATCTTTAGTGGAGTTTAGAAGGAATGAAAGGCAAATGTGGCATTCGAGCAGACTTTTTAAAAACGAAGTCAACCCAATACTCTAACTTGTGAATTCTTCCAGAATGACATGGGGGTCGGGGCACCAGCAGTTAAAAATCCACATGTAACTGTAACGCCCCCAAAACCCAGTTACTAACAGCCCAGCATTAAAGCTCCCAGGCAGCAGCACACACGGTAAATGCCGGGAGAAAGAACACGCTGTTAAAATGTCAGAAGAAACGTCAGTGCAGTGCTGTACTGTAGTTACAGGAACCCCTACCCCCTGACCACCACCACATAGGTGGGTACGTGTGCAGTTCAAACTAGTGTTAAGGGCCAAAAAAGTGGATTAGGAGAAAGTGTTAAAGACCTACTTAGGAATTAAACCCAACAAAGTCCTCTGTTAAATAATTCACAGATTCCTAAAGACTTCATTTCTTCAGAAGAAGTAAAATGCACAGCAGACAATACTCTCGCTGTCACCGTGAGGGCAGATGAAAAGAACAAAGAAAACAGAACGTAAGGCTAGAGAGCAACCATGGGGGCGGGGGGGGGGATCGATTTTATTTATTTTTTTTAATTAATGTTTTATTTATTTCTGACAGAGAGAGAGAATGTGAGCAGCAGAGGGTCAGAGAGAGAGGGAGACTCAGAATCCAAAGCAGCTCCAGGCTCCGAGCTGTCAGCACAGAGCCCAACGCGGGGCTTGAAACTGCAAACCGCAAGATCATGACCTGAGTCAAAGCCGGGTACTTAACCGACTGAGCCACCCAGGCGCCCCAGGAGGGATCGGTTTTAAACAGCAAGGCCCGAGAACATCGGATCCTAAACAAACCATCCGTGCAGAAAAGAAGATGGTGACGCCAGCAGCAGGCAGCGGGCCAGGAGAGCCAGGCCCAGCGCCCCGCTACCTCCCAGGGCAGCCACCTACCGCTCTAAGCCTGGCTTTCCGCGTGCGAGGGCGGGAAGCGGGGGTCAGAGCACACGGAGCTATGAGGCAGCAATAACGGTGAATGGCAACTGGTACTCAGGCAACTGAAAGGTGTCAAGTATTAAAGCCTCAATCCCAGGAAAAGGTGGTTTATACTCTAAATTTATTTTTTTTAATGTTTTATTTATTTCTGAGAGAGAGAGAAAGAGACAGTGTGAGCAGGGGAGGGTCAGAGAGAGAGACAGAATCCGAAGCAGGCTCCAGGCTCTGAGCTAGCCATCAGCACAGAGCCCGATGTGGGGCTCGAACCCATGAACTGTGAGATCATGACCTGAGCTGAAGTCAGACGCTAAACCCACTGAGCCACCCAGGTGCCCCATGCTCTAAATTTATTTAAAAAAAAAAAAAAAAAAAAAAGAAGAGACGAGGTAAGGTAAAGGAGACTTTTGAAGAGACACTATCTACCTGCTCAAAACAACACAAGTGGTTTTAGTAATTTCCATTTGGAGGAAAAATTACATAGCAGTGAATGAAAATACCATTACTTACGTATTTATCATTTCAAATCCATCCCTACCAAGAAAACAGAAAGGGTGGGATAAAGCAGAAATTCACTATCTCTGTTTTAAAAATGAAGAACAGGGGTGCCTGCGTGGCTCTGTTGGTCAAGTGTCTGATTTTGGCTCAGGTCGTGGGTTTGAGCCCTGCATCCGGCTCTTCGCAGACAGTGCACAGCCTGCTTGGGGTTCTCCCTCCCTCTCTGCCTCTCCCAACTCACACTTGCTCTCTCAAAATAAATAAGTAAACTTTAAAGAAACAAACCAAGTAAAAACGAAGAAAAAAACACAGAGAAGTGAAGTAAACAGATCTGACAATAAAGAGGAAAGTTAAAGCAAAAACTCCCAATTTCTCAGTTTCCAGGGTTAGATCCTCCTGCCGGGAGGCATCACACCCGCTGACAAAATGCACACTGAAGCAACCCCTCTTCCCCTCCCACCCCCGACTGCCCTTTTACTTTCCCGTATCAACTCTGGACTTCCCCAAATTCTTCTGTCCTCCAAAAACACAGTAGAGGGCTTTGACTCCAGTTTTCCTGCCTGACTTTAATAATCATTATGTATTTGGCACCTAAGAAATTTTAAAATTAACTTGATAAACTGTAACTTTATGAGAAAACTATTTTATCAAAAAGTATGAAAAATGTATCTCTGACAGTTTTCCCCAAACAACGTTGCTTTTTGAGTCTTTCATTCACTGTTTTATCTGATCAGACAGCAAGGTGATAACAGATCTGAGGAAGACATAAAATAGGACTTCTCTCACACGAACATCTGGTAAACCTCAGAATTTTCGTAATTACAGGTGAGCAGCAAGCCACCTCCCAAGCCACTGAAAGTAACGCACGGTTAAGAAGAAATCTATAAGGTACTCACTTTTATCTATGCTTCCGTAAGAATCACTTGAAATTTGTGTCCCAATATGTCTCAACTCTAAAAACATGGGGGGAAAAGCTGTTAATATGGGATACTGCATGCTGAGACAGAATTTGTAAGTAGGCATGACGTGAATACTCACCCTTTTCAGTTTTCTGTTTAGAGAATTCATCAAGCCGTTCCTGTGAAAAGAGAGGGCTGCCAGTGTTTGTAGGGGACAGAGGGGGACACAGAGTGCAGGCACCCCACACCTAACAGAAGACAGAGAGCCGAGTGGGCCCTGTGGACTGTTTCCTCGGGCGGCCTCACTCTTGACGCTGGGCTGGCGGTCACCACGGAGCCCTGAGGCCAGCAGTGATGCATGTGTGCTATTATCTCTTACCTGTGTCTTCCTGAATTCCTTTTCCAGTATCTTCTTCTCATTCCTCAGTTGCTTGAAGTCCTGAGTTTGCTTGACAGCAGCCTCTTTCAAGAGAGCAATGAAGGAGAGAGACAACGATAATTTACCAACTTTACAACTACCGGCAGTGAAATACTCAAAACATAATCTGAGTTTTCCTCATTTCATAGAACTTTAACACAAATTTTATAAAAAGTCCCTGCTTCTTTAGCATGTGACCAGTCAGGAACACTTGTTGTTTACACTGTTATCTGTGAAACCACAGACCTGGAAGAGACCCTAAGACTCCTTTCCAATCCCAGCAAGAGCCAGCCCATGCCCTCCGGTCAGTCAGGAACCCAAGACACGCGAACTTTCCAGATGGAGGGGCACTGCTCCCCTTGCTCTTCTGCAAGAGGCAACCTTCATGCTTCAGAGATTTTAGAAGCGTGGCTTCATCTCAGAATAAGGTTCCTACCGTTCTCTGTATTAGGAAGGGAGTACACTCTTCTCTGTGCTTATTATACTGTTACGCCTTCCTGGTGTCCCTTCAACAAACGCATAGTTCTGGTGAATCTAGAATATGTCTGTTCTAGATCTACTTTTAAATAAAGTATTGCTATGGCTCTTCCCTAGATCTTCAGCAAATTCTTCCACCTGGTTTTTGGTTCTGAAGCATATGGTCCAAATATATTAGTAGGAATCTAAACAGCACGGACTTTACCTGAATATGTTCAGACACAACTGCCGTGAAAACTAAAATCCCGTAAGCCACCGTAGTAACTATCCATTCCCAACTACTCCAACAGGGCTGAGTTTCTCTTTACCCGATTACGATGCCATATCCCTTACTGGGGAAAAAATATTGTTGTCACATGGGAAATAAAGGCTATACTGTGCTTCAGAGGAAATCTGTTCTAAAGCTACACACAATCTCCCAGGCATTTCAGATATCTTTGAAATATTTCCTAAAATAGACGCTTCTCCGCACACACTAGCAAGAGAAGGCAATACTTGAAAACACAGTCATATCACATTCACTACCATACTGTCAGTGCTTGTGCAAAAACCCAATCAGAGAAAAATTGTTAAACATATAGAGTTTAAACCTAAAAAAACAGCCTCCATACAGGTAAATTAATTGAGAAGTATTTCCAGCTAGGTCTCTTCTCTGCATCCGGATCCAACTACATTTAAATCCTTACTCCTCACTGCACATGGAAAATGCACCACGCTTGTAAGCAGGGTGGGGTCAGGAAGATGCAAGGGCCCCCGCAGGAGGGGGAGGTGGGTCAGGGGTGCGGCCAGCAAAGTCTCACTGGCCCCTCCCCGATGTCTCTCCATGATCTAAGGAAACAGGGAAGAGCCCAAGAAAAGACCCTGAGGTCAGTTCCCAAAAGCACTACTGGCTATCATGTGCGGACTCAGCTGTGCCCTGCCTACTTGGTGTAGACCAGAAGCCGGGATTCAAACGCTGGGGCGGGGATGGGCCAGGAGGGGTCAGGGACAGAGGGAAGGCACCCAGTACAGGCAATTTCTCAGAACCTTCCCAGGGATGTGTCATAACTATCTAAAAACAGCAAGTTTCCTGGTACTAAAAGTACTGTTTTCTTTCTACTAGCCACTTACTTCAGGGAAAAATGAGAAAGCTTCATGAAAGTCAAGTTTCAAAATTAAATCCTTTGACTGACTGCTGCCTTTTAAGGTAAAAACATGTGCCGCTGCTATTCGGAGCGCACCGCAATTCAAAGATGCGCCACCCGGCCTGCTCATATCCCTCCCGGGAAGGGGGCGCTGCAGTCCAGCTTCTCGCAGGCGGTGGCCTGGGCGCACCCGCGAGACCCACGATGACACGGCCACAGGGCCGAGTCCTAAACTCCGTGGAGCCACCAGTGAGATAGGTGAGAAGGCCGGTGAGTTCCACCAGCCAGGTGCTGATTGTGCCCATTACCTTCCAGCTTCTTCACCTTGGCTTCTAGTTTCTTCTTCCTGGTGAGACAATTTCATAAGTTAAAAACAGTCAGCTTTCAAACCAAAAGTATGTATATACTATAATTCACGGTACACACGTTTTTTGAGGTCATTGCACCTTACACAGCGAGGACACATGACGAAGAGGCTCACGCGCCCACTCCCCACCCCCGGTGCGTCCTGGGGGACCGGCGGCCGTCCTGAAGGCAAGAGTGACCCCAGGAGGCGGCCGCGCTGCTCTGGCTCTAGAAAGAACGCTGTGACCTCTGCCACGTGCGGGGCCGCCCTGGACCGTGGGCCCCGCTGCCAGGCCGAGCGGACACGTGCGGACGGTGTAGCAGCAGTGTCGCGCGGTCCCGAGTCAGAGGGCGCAGCGGCTGCCGAGCTGCCCCGGCTTTCAGCAGACTGCGGGTCAGAGCGGGCGGCAGACCCTGAGGAACAGTGCGAGTCCCAAGTCGTGTCTGCCTCACAGCACTGGGCGTGGCGCTCACGAGCTTTGTGAGGGGTCGGAAAATAATCAACCGGGTGCTTCCCAACAGCTCTTCTTCTTAGTGGTAAGAAGGCCCCGCCGTACAGGGCACGGGGGGAGGAGCCACGGCCGTGTCTGAAGACACAAGGACACGTGCGCACGCGCACGGGCAGACATAAAAACTTGTTTGCGGTTCTTTCTTTGGGCAGCTCTTTAACGCATCGAGGCGTCTTAGTTCCCCTTATGACCCCTCACGGGAGCTGTAACCTCCGTCTTACAGACGGAGAGACTATGGCTGAAGGACTGACAAGTTTAGGATCACAAGGTTAGTTACAGGCAACAGCCCCGAAACAGAGAAAAGAGAAACAGTCCCGACTTAAGGATTAGCTCTTTTCAAAAATGAAAACTGTATTTCCACAGTTATCTTAACACTTACTGAGCATCTGTTTTCAAGCATTCTTCTTTCACACGCGCGTACTCCTGGTGAGTGTCCTGGTACAACTTCAGAGAGCTCTGAAAAAAGATAAGATACCTTATCTCACTGAAAGTCAGTGACCAGCAGCGATCACTTATTCTGACCTTGGCAAGCAACATTATTATTATTTAACGGTAAGAACGTAACCAAATGAATTCATACGTTAGGCAGGAAGCCAAAGTATAGTTCTTTGAACATTTTAATAAAGATACCCAGATCCTTAGTATAGATGTAACATGATTAACAATCTCATCAAACAAAGCTAAGAACATTACAATACGCTAATTTTAGGGCAACTCCAAATCTCCCTAGTACTGATTAGCAAATATTTTTGTCTCAACCAGTTAAAATTCAAAAAAATCTAAGAAAATTTTAGAGCTTAATAAATAAAAGCTACCATTTTTACTATGCAAAAATATAAAGCAAATCACTACACTTAACAATAACCAGGAAAAAAGCGTTCATGCCCACTACCGTGCACATCCTGATGGCCCGCACAGAGCGGGAGAGACCGTCTTGGGCACCGAGCCCTACGATGCACACGGGCTGGGCATCTAGCGGCCGCAGCTCTGAGAGGGGTTTTGTGACCCTTCGGACGTGAGGGGTCTGAGGGTCCACAAGCTGACTTATTCTAAAGCCACAGAGAACGAGTGATGCACAAGGTCTGACACTAGCACTCGTGCTCCCTCGCGGCTGTGGCTGCCGAGAGGACTGTGTATGTATGAGAGGCAGACAGAATTCAACATCGCAGCTATTTCTGGTTCACCTCCTCTGCACGGTGAACTACAGAACAGAGACCTTCTACAGAAGTGTTCCGACGGTCAGACCGCTGAAGGTCAGACCTCCCCTCCGTGCACGGCATCGCTACAACAGCACAAATTGAGGGCTGGGAGGCACGGACCCCGTCGTGACCAGGGCCTGGAGAGCAGGCCGCGAAGCCAAGCGTCATTCCAGCGTGGCTCTGACATGGCTCAAGCAAACCACCCAGCCAACTGCACTGGCCTCTGACTCACCTTACCTGTAAAAGCCACAGTCCTCTCCTAAGACTCCTGGAAAGAGTCAGCCGAAATGTATACAGAAGTGCCAATGTACAGCAGTGTCTTGGCACTGCGCCCCAAGTTTACAGAATTTTAAATAAACTGTTTTCCTGCGACTTGATTTTGAAACAGAGACCATGATTCCTGTACCTGTGAGTGTGAAGTTTTGCATGTTATTTTATAATTAAAGCAAGACCAATGCAAAAAGGTAATCAATGCGGGACACCTAAGAGCACTAAAAATTCACAGTTAGCAGGTTCCTCTGCAGAACCTCAAAGAACGCAGAAGCGACTAACACAGCATCACAGGGCTCGTGATTACTGCGAGGACCAAGCCATTAATCAACTCTGGCGACGTTCTCTAAAAATAGCAATACACTTAACGACTCTTGACTAGCACCTGCTTCCTTTGTTAAGATGTAAAACTAACCCTCTTTCCAATGACAGTGAATAAGCAGATCTTAATTTATGGAACATAAAGCTTTGTAGGGAAAGCCCTTCACGTACCTTCTTCTCCTCCAGCTCTGCTTTTAAAGATCCCAGTTCTTCCTGACATTTCTGCAGAGGAGAGATTTTTTGAAGCATCTGTTCCACTTGGTGATGCAGAGTACTGTTCTCTCTAAAAATGGACGAGGCGTTAGCATTATTGTACAGAAGTACCTCCAGCATGTTACCAAAAAGTTCTACTGATGATTTCCTATTTTTTTCTAACTTGGAACAAAAAAAAGGAATAAAAGAGTATCTCGTTTTAAATGCATTCTCTATATCTGCACCAACATGATCTTCAACTGCCCTGGACTCCTTTGACATTATAGTCTATTTCTAATAAAAAGTACATGAAAAAGCTACTTGAGATATTCTCAGTCTGATGGAGAACACACTAAAGAACAATCTGCCAAATACTTTGGCTTTTCTAATCTTGAATTCATCTTCATTTACTCAAATTAAATGACAGGCAATTTTCTGATCCAGTTTGTAACAGTGTTTTGCCTTCTTCTAGGTGACAAACATATTCAGAGTATGAAACACTGCTAAATTTTAAATCCATTTCAAACTGTTTAAAATACATAAGATAACCACACTAAACAGTCCAATTCATGCAGACAGCGATGTGATTAACAGTAAGCTTGGTTCTAACGGCAATGCCTTCAGCACAAGTACTGAAAGGTCAAACACCAGGCTGTAACTTAAGACCTTAGTAAGAAATTGATCTAGATGATGCAACATCTAGAAATGTAAAATCTTCTTCTATTACGACCATCAGAGCGACATCCTATATAACAGATCAATCCTACGTGGCACTTTGACGGAGTCTGTTTAAAAAAAACCTACTCTTTAATGTTTATCCCGAAACAACGATGAAAACAGGTATCTTACCTTCTTGCGAACTGCAGCTGTGAAATTCGTTAAAGAAAACGCTGAGAGTTTTACCTACTGACACTTGTCTGAAGACGAAACTCACTTTAATCAGTATACATGCAGGCAAGATCACAAGTCCTATAAAACAATTATTCCAAGTTCCATTTATAACACAGTAAGAACTTTTACTAAGTTATTCTATTTACCGTACCATGTACCTAAAGTCAAAACACCTACTTCTCTAAATTAAAAAAGGTATTCAATTAAATATAGATTAATAGGAAATTCCAAGAATGAACAATACCTTCGGTCCTATAACAAAATCCAAAAACGACCTATCCTGGATTTCTCAGGCAGTCTGGAGCTGGATGCCAGCCAATGAGGTTAGGCTCTTCCACGAGCCGCCTACCACTACGTGTAACGAGTAATGGGAACAGAAGCACAGGGAGAACACGAAGTCTAGACACCTCTTCCTCTGACAGTGTCCGCGGTGTGATCACTTCCGCCCCATCTCCTGCTGCCAGGGAAATGTGGCAAGTGTCTAGAAGCGCGCCTGCTTCCTCCTCTCCCAGAATACAGACTGCTCAAGATTAAGGACTGTATTTGTCCTAACTTACACTCTGTGCAAGAAAGCAAAGTTCGAAAATATTGAAAGGAAAAATAAAACGTGCTCTCTGTCCTTTAGAAAAAAAGAAATCATAAACTTACAACAATCAGGATTACACAAAAAAGCAAGAAATGAAGTTACATGATAAAGCCACATAAACCTGCATGGGGGGCACGCTGGGCTGTAAGGACAAGCCAACGCACGTGAGGTACAGCAGTAAGTGTCCGGAACAAACACAGGGCGTGCGGTGGGGGCCGCGGGTCACAGCACAGATGGGCATTCCACAGTAAGCCCGAGGGTTCTCACTTTTTAATCAGCTACTGTAACAATTTTGACTTTAAAATTTGACACATTTTTAAAAAGTGAATCGATTTTCTTCCCAGATTACACGTGTAATTACCCCCAAAAATTTATGCTAAAAAGGATATAATGAAAATATAATGGAATTGATTGTCCATTTATTTCCCTGTTGAGTTAGTTAAAAGTATTTCTAATAACTGTTTCCATACAGTTTTCATAATCAAAGATAACTTGATAATACTATCAAAGATATTGCTCTTGTCATGACATGTTTAGCTCAACAGACTGAGAATTTCAACACATAAAGCACTAGAAGAGGCTCTCACTGACCTATCTTTCTAACGTGGAAATTCAGCACTAGAGACCAATCTCAACCTCATGCCTCGATCCTATGACCAGCATCACATGAGCAGACATGGTACAGACAGGCCGCGACCACACATAAGTCCCAGGAGGCAGAAAGAACACAAGGCAGGCCACAGGCCCCAGACTAAGCTCAAGAGCAGACTCTCCCATGACTGAAGCTGAACTTCAGTGAATCCCTACAAATACACCTGTGTTACTTTTTACGGGAGAGGTTTCCTTCGTGACGAATGTTTCCACCACAACATGCAGAAGACTCCATCACACACGATTTTCACCCTCACCGCAAAATACTTCAACGGTTACTGAACAAATGTCGACCTTGAGTCCACGCCCGTGGTGTCAACACAAATCACACCCTGATCAGGGGCACCAGTTACAGCGATTCTCTACAAATCAGAAAGCTAACTCACAGAAGTCAATTTCCCAAGATTCTGAATGCTCTTCCACCAGGGCAGGTCTTTGAGAAACCCCGGAGAGCCTCACACTCAGCTTCGTATTATTCCCGACCCCACAGAACATACGTCACGTCCTCAGGACACGTGAAAAAGACCCACCTCTTAGAAAGGGTTTAAGAAACCTGAAGAAAATCCAAACCAGGGACAAAACCAGACTGTTCCAGAACAGACAGCGGCAGGCCTGTCATTCCACGCGGTCACAGGAGAGCCTCGTGTTCCCGGTGTTCCTTCCGTAGAGGCTACAAACCCCACCTTCGGGAAGATAACTGAAAATCCCCACTGTTTTTTAAGAAACTATAAAGATGCATATTTTAAAATTCAAAGGAAAAAGCTGGTAGAAAGGATATCATCACATTTCTTCTGATATTCTGTTAATAAATTACTGCAACAAAGAAAAGAATTACGTTACTTCTGTGATCTGGAAAATACATTGTTAAAATCACATTTCAAAATATGCCAGGCACTTTTCTTCCTAGGTTTCAGGCAACAAATTAATGCTTAATTAATTAATTAACTATACACGCACATATGTAATCACCTTCAATTCCTTAAAACAGCAATGCCCTGATACACGAACTTTTAATTTCAATCTCTTTGACTGGAGTAATATCTTAGTGTATAAATTCACGTGACTTACAGAACATTTAAAAAAAAAGACTACATCTCATCCGATGGCTGTGAAATACTGAGGAAATCTGAGGTCCAACCCTAAAGCTGAGTAAGGGCTTTAAAGACAGAAAACACCTTAAAACACGCATCCTACCCTGCAGGGCTGGCTGTAGAGGCTGCAAAGCCAGAGCGCAGCGGGAGCCTCACCACGACCCATAGCACCCAGGCCCCGGGTGACAGACTCCAGGTCTCCGGCCCAGGGACCTGACACACCACCCACTCCCGCTTACCTGTCAGGTGCACAAAGTTCAACCAAACACTTGAAAACATACTCACTCTGTATTAATGATTTTTTGCTTCAAGGTAATTAATGCGTCAACGTATTCATTTAAATTCTGAAAGACAAAAACAGCTACAGTCAGATACTTGTTTTACAAATAAATGACTCCAAACAGATTTTCTGTGTAACGCATTGTAAAACATGGACATACTGTTCACTGTGCGATATAAATACAAAAATATATAAGACATTACTGATGTTACGTATAAACAGACCTACTCCGAGTGACCTTGAGCCCATGCTATGTCTCTCTGAATCTTCACGTGAACGACACACACTCCCTCCGACAGCAAGGGAGCTGTGCAGAGGCCCCGATCCATGCACTCAAGCATCTGGTGAGTGCTTACTACGTTAGTTCACCAAGTACGAGCAATCTTCAGTCTACAACACACTCTGCATTGTTTCTGAAGGGATTTAAGACAACCAAAATGACACACAAGTTATTAAAAAAAAAAAAAAGCACAAAATAAAAATTAAAAAAACACAGGACGGACAAACAGGAACATCTAAGGATCTGTATCTTTTAGGACCAACTGCAAATCCGGCTCTAAGTTGCTGCTTTCGACAGGGAAACCATCATCAGTTACTGCGCTCAACATGTTCCCGAGATTTAAAAGCAAGTATTTTTTTCTTTAAGTGACTTTTTTTCCCCTTAAGGTCTCCACATTTCATTAGTATTTCAGAAATAAGTATTTATTTTTCACTGGTTATACCAAAACACCTTTTTCTAGATAATCCAAATGATTCTGAGAATTAAGGAAGTATCTCCCTTTTCGGTACCACACGCACCTTCTCTGCAGCCATACACATAACGTGACTGTTTGTTAGAATAAAGAACGTACACGCTGAAGTGCATAAGTAAAGTCTTGGCTCTCCTCTGGCCCCACCCCCATATCACAGATCATGACCCTGCGTCACGCACCACCCCCAGGAACCCTCCTGCTCCCGCACGTGACAATGGGTGTGCCCAGGGCCCCTGCGGGCCACGCGGGTTCCCCTCAGCCTTCACCAGCGGCACCCCACGAACGTCCCCGCCCGCCCCTTCCTTAGGACCAGGTGCAGACAGGCCCCTGTAAGCAGTGACGGTTCCGGGCAATGAGAACGCGAGGACCACTATTTTCCATTTCTATTTCCCACCAGCCTGGCAGGTCCCTTCCTGCTGCTCAGTCTTCCTCTTCTTAATCGATAGCTCCTTACTACTGTCTGCTCACCGGTGAGGTTGCCCTCAATGTTTCCGCACATCAGACAGAACCCTGACCGTGAGCAAGAGAGACCAAAACAAGACAAGCAACTTGGAGAAAGCAAAAACTAAGAAGAAAACTTCAAAAATACTAACATGATCAGAAGTAAGTGATGCTACATCCAAGAAACAACCATATTTTTAAAAGGAATATACTGAATTCCTAGGAATTTTTTTAATAGCTCTTAAAAATTAAAAACATATACACCCAGGAGGATGGCTAAAAACAATCAAAATGACACAACAGCAAGTGCTGGGGAGGACGTGGGGAGACTGGCGCCCTCCGACCGTGCCGAGGAGGGCGGGGGGGGTCGCGGCAGCTGCTGCGCCTGGCGGTCTGGCAAGTGCTCTGAATGCTAAGCACCAGGCCGCCCAGCAATCCCACTCCTAGCTGCGCGCCCTGGGAACTCAAAACACACGTCCCTGCCAACCTCCGCACTGCGATTTACAGCATTAGTCACGCGCGACAAGGAAGTAAAAAGAGGCTAATGAGCAGATAAACAAAATGCCACACAGCCACACAACACGATCACCTGGCAATGAAAGGGTGCAGGACACCGCTGCAGCAGGGGTAAACCCTGCAAACGTCACACGCCTGAACGAGGTCACAAAAGGCTGTACGACTCCACTCGTACGAATCGTATCTAACAGGCAGATCCAGAGACAGAAAGTTCACCAGCGCTTGCCGGGGACCGAGGGGAAGGGTGACAGGGAATGACCCGCTGATGCCTCCCGGGTTCTTGACAGGGGCGCGGTGGGGGCCGGGGGTGGAGATGAACGTTTTCTTACAATTACAAAGTGGTGACAGGGTTGCAAAACAGTCACTGAACTAAAGACCACTGACTCGTATACATAAAAAGGATGAATTTCATGGTATGTGAATTATATCTCAATAAAACTGTCAGAACTAAATTAAAAACAGGAAAGCAAAATACAAGTCTCAAAAGAGTTGATGATAAAATTGAAATTAAAAGTTCCCCAGATAAAGCAAAACACAGATATAAGAACAAAGTAAAATAAAAAGCAATTAAAATATCACTGCAAGACCCACTAGCCCAACAAGGAGAGTTCTAGACAGAGAAATAGAAGATGGGCAGATAATCAGAGCCATTCTGATATTCGACAAAAAAAATCTCAGAACGGAAGCCAGAAGTTTCCAAACTGAAAGGTCCCAGCACATAAACAGAAATAGAATCCAAACCATGAACCATCAGCACGAAATTTCAGAGCATCAGGGACAAAGCAAAGAACCTGTAGGAATCCTGAGAGAAAAATAAAACCAAACAAGTCACAGGCAAAGAATCTGGAATCAGGGGCGCCTGGGCGGCTCAGTTAGTTGAGCGTCCAACTTCAGCGCAGTTCATGATCTCAAAGTTTGTGGGTTCGAGCCCCGCATCGGGCTCTGTGCTGACAGCTCAAAGCCTGGAGCCTGCTTCGGAGTTGTGTCTCCCTCTCTCTCTGACCCTCCCCTGTTCACATTCTGTCTCTCTCTCAAAAATAAATAAACGTAAGAAAAAAGAATCTGCAATCAGAACGGCTTCAGCCTTCACAACAGTCTGGAAACCTAGAACCCAAGTCTGCACAGTTTTGAAGGAAAATGGTCCACGGGGAAATTCTATACAACAAGGTGGCAATCAACTGGGATGGTAGAACTGACATTTTTGGGTTTTTTTCTTCCAACAAGATTTTATTTAACTTCAAGTTAGTTAAAAACAGACTTTTTCAAACCTGCAGAATTTCTACAAACTTACTTCGCAGACTTGCTCACTTAGGGAGGCACTGGAGGAGGTGAACACGATCCCCCAAACTCCTGGAGGAAACACAGAGGTGGCAACGCGGCACAGAAGACAGAGGTGACCAGAATCTAGAAGGCAGCCGCACCCCAGAAAGGAGCAGCCTCAAGGCTCTGCACAGAACTTTTCCCTTAAGGAGAAAACGACAGAGCGTCTGGTGCCGCGCACGGAAGCACTGAGCATGTTCTGAGTAACTGGCAGGGCTGCAACGAAATCTGAAAGATGATCTTGTAAACACAGTGATTCCTTTCTTCCGCCCCCCTTGCCGGTTCTCTGCCGGTGGATCTCATCTTCCCCACCTTGCTTCCAGATGCAGTGCTACAGAGTTAGAGACATTCCAGAAACTTGAGTCTAGAGAGTCACACAGAGCTGGATTCAAATCCCTGCCCCACCTCCTTCCTGCTGAGTGAGCCTTGGGCACATTTATTTGGCCTCCCTTTGCCTCAGGACCCTTTCCAGTCCTGCAGGTAAGGAGACAGTAGTACAAGGGGGACGCGGCCGGCCTGCGGCTGGGGGCAAACGGGGTGAGGCCGGGACCGGGTTTAACCCAGCCCCTGGCACACAGCAGACAGTCACTAAGGGTTTCAAGATGAGCAAGCGGAGTTACGGATAGAATCGTTCATCAGGGGAAACAAACAAAATAACACAAGAAAGGAAAAGTAATCATAATTTATTGCAGAGTAGGGCTCTGAAGAGATACAGTCAGAATACCATCCACTCTGAGCAGGGACCTAACCGAAATCACACGCGTCTGGGAGCGGCAGCAGAGGTGCTCGGGGGCGGCGGGGGTGCTGGGGGCGGCGGGGGCGCTCGGGGGCGGCGAGGCGCTCAGGGGGCGGCGGGGGCGCTGGGGGCGGCGGGGGTGCTGGGGGGCGGCGGGGGTGCTGCAGGCGGCGGGGGGCGGCGGGCGGGGCGCTCGGGGGGCTGGGGGCGCTCAGGGACCTGAGGCGCTCGGGGACCGCAGGGGGCGCTCGGGGCGCGGGGCGCTGGGGGCCGGCGGGGGCCACTGGGGGCGGAGGGCGCTGGGGGCGGCAGGGGGTGCTGGGGGCGGCGGGGGCGCTCGGGGGCGCGGGGGCGCTCAGGGGCGGCGGGGCGCTGGGGCGGCAGGGTGCTGGGGGCGCGGGGGCGCTCAGGGGGCGGCGGGGCGCTCGGGGGGCGGGGGCGTCGGGGACCGCGGGGGCGCTGGGGGCGGGCGGGGGCGCAGGGGGCGGCGGGGTACTGGGGGCGGAGGGGCGCTGGGGGCAGCAGGGCGCTCGGGGCAGGGGCGCTCAGGGACCGCGGGGGCGCTCGGGGGCGGCAGGGCGCTCGGGGACCGGAGGGGCGCTCGGGGGCGGCAGGGGCGGCGGGGCCGCGGGGCGCTCGGGGACCGGGAGGTGCTGGGGGCGGCAGGGGCGCTGGGGGGCGGCAGGGGTGCTGGGGGCGGCAGGGGGCGCTCGGGGGGGCGGCAGGGGCGCTCGGGGACCGCAGGGGGCGCTCGGGGCGGCAGGGGCGCTCTCGGGGACCGCGGGGGCGGCAGGGGCGCCGGGGCCGGCGGGGGCGCTGGGGGGCGGCGGGGCGCTCGGGGACCGCGGGGTGCTGGGGCGGGGGGCGCTGGGGGGCGGCAGGGGCGCTCAGGGGCGGCAGGGGGCGCTCGGGGGCGCGGGGACCGGAGGGGCGCTCAGGGGCGCTGGGGGCGGCGGGGGCGCTCGGGGCGGGGGCGCTCGGCGGGGGCGCTCGGGGACCGCGGGGGCGCTCGGGGCGGCGGGGGCGCCGCGGGGGCGCTGGGGGCGGCGGGGGCGGCGGGGCGCGGGGGCGGCGGGGGCGCTGGGGGCGGCGGGGCGCTCGGGGACCGTGGGGGCGGCGGGGCGCTGGGGGGCGGGGGGCGGCAGGGAGGGGCGCTGGGGGCGGCGGGGGCGCTCAGGGACCGTGGGGGCGGCAGGGGCGCTCGGGGGCGGCGGGGCGCTCGGGGACCGTGGGGGCGGCGGGGGCGCTCGGGGGCAGCGGGGCGCTCGGGGGCAGCAGGGGGCGCTGGGGGGCGGCAGGGGCGCTCGGGGACCGTGGGGGCGGCGGGGGCGCTGGGGGGGGCGGGGGGCTCGGGGACCGTGGGGGCGGCGGGGGCGCTGGGGGGCGGCAGGGGGCGCTCGGGGACCGTGGGGGCGGCGGGGCGCTGGGGGGCGGCGGGGGCGCGGGACCGTGGGGGCGGGGGGCGGGGGCGCTCGGGGACCGGGGGGCGGCGGGGGCGCTGGGGGCGGCGGGGCGCTCGGGGGCCGCAGGGTGCTGGCCACAAAGAGAGCTCAGCGCGCAGCTGCCGAGTCCGCCAGCCAGCCCATGCCAACGCTGAAGGGCCCGAAGCAGCAAGACCAGTCTGTTAGGTAAGGCTATTAACGTTCATTACGGGGCAGGGCGCGTAAGGCTATTAACGCTCATTACGGGGCAGGGCGCGTAAGGCTATTAACGCTCATTACGGGGCAGGGCGCGACAATTCAAAGCGGGAGGGAGGGAGGCGGGCCTGGGGGCTGCCGGCTCGCTTCGCGCACCTCGCACACGTGGCCACCTCTCTCCACTGCGCTCGCGTGTACTTGCTAAAGATCAGAAGTGAAAACCACAACCCACGGCACCCCACAGGGAAAAAACGGACTAGGGAGAGGCGAGCGCTTGGTTTCCTAGAGCGGCGGAGGCTCTGGGCTCTGAGCCGGGCTTCAGGGCGGCCCCGACCCGGGCAGGCACCTGAACAAAACGGCTGCTTTTCTCCCATCTGGTCCAAGTGCCGTTCACAGCGGTTGCAGGCGTCCCTAACCAGTACGTCACGGGGCTGTGAGCGTGGAGCAGGCTGTGTCTGAGTGATGTGTGTTCACGTGTGAGCGCACACCTCCCTACACCGTCCAGCCTCGGCAAGGAAGCAAGGTGTGGGGCGCTCCCTCCTGGACAGGCTGACGTGATGCGGGTCCCCGGACCGTGGCTCCTCTCCCAGCCGCCTCGCCCTTCTGGAAGCCCCACGGCGAGGTCTGCGGCAAAGCTCGGGCTTCCTCCCGGCCGCCTCCCCACCGCCCTCTTTCCCTCCAGCTCAGCTTTGTGCCACCTCACGTGCCCGCCCCTGCGACTCCCAGAGCAGCGCCCCCCGTTCCTACTTACTCCCCATGCATTCCTCCTCCACAGCGCACGGTTTTAATCTTATCCACACCAGACCCTCTGGAACGTCCCTGTGCACGTCCGGCACTTGAGGAAAATAAAGGAAACCCACCGTTTGCGTCTGTTCCCTCCCTTCTCCCGGAGAAGCAGCGGCGAGCGCACAGGGTGAGGCGGGGCGAGCAGGGCCCGGGCGGAGATGCCAGCGCAGTGAGGAGAGCGGCACACCTACAGGGCACAGCGCGCCAGCAGGCAGAGGGGGCAGCGCCCCGCCCCGCCCCGCCGTCCGGGCGGCAGGTCCTCGCTGCTGCGGGTGGTGTTCGCGCGGTCTCTGGCCTCACTGCCTCCGCCCCCAGGTGTACGTGAGGAACGAACAGCACAGCGGGTGTGAGGCTCTGGCCCTACAAAGGCTGTAAGGGTGCCCTTGGCGGCGCCCGGCGAACTGGATTCGAGGGTTCCACCCTCCGCCAAGGCTGGACAGGCTCCCTGTGCCCGGCTGCAGTGTGGTTTATGCCGAAGCCTGCATCCCTTCTGGGGGTCTGGAACCCGCGGGCGCACCCAGCTGGCCAGCCCCCCGTCGACACTCGGTGCGCATCACGGCGCGCGGCTGGGTAGCTGCGGGGAGTCGGCCACCCTCACTGGGCCTCCTCGGGGCCCGCCCCATAGCCTTCGGCTGGGCAGACTTGGCTCCGTTCGCTCACGGCAAGCCCCCTGCGGGGGAGCACTCGCTCACCTGCATGCTCCTTGCGAATCGCTGGGGACCCTGACACGGCGAGACCTGCCACAGGGTCCCCCGAGCTGGCCAACGAGAAGGCACAGCTATGCTCTGGAAGCTTTCAGGAACATGAAGTTCAGGGAAAGACTCAACGGAGGAGGCTGGAGAGACATAACCTCGCTCTTCAACAGTCTCCTGACGGGACCCTGATCCAGCGAGAGGCTCTTCCTGAAGGGCAAAGCCTGAGGGGCCCAGGGGTGGATGAATGGCGCCCCAAGGCCAACGAGCAGCCTTCAGGGCAGGGGGCTCATCAGGCTGAAGTGTTCGGACGGCAGGGAAACCTGCGCCGTGGCATGCAGGGCAGAGGGTGCGCCACACCGATGACGATGTCCACGGGGGGCGGGTACAGGGAACACCAGAGCTCTGCGTGCTCTTCTGGTGACTTTCTTGTAAGTTCCAAGTTTGTCTCAAGAGAAATTAGTTTTAAAAATCCCACTAATCCCGTCAATTGCCAGGCGGGGGTGTTGGGGTTCACTGTCTGGTGCGACTCCTCTCCGAAGCCCCACCTTTTACTAACTGCAAGCCCCTGAAGTCCGCCTGGATCTCCCGCAGAGCTGAGTGTGCGCCCCGAGCGGGAGCGAGGAACCCCACGTGGTCTCCTTGGCGCTGAGCAGACGAGAACGGGCAGCAAGGTGGGGACGCCCCCCCAGCTGTGCCCCGGGCCCCCCAGCAGGCCAGCTGAGGGGCTCCGCTTCCCAGGAAGGCAGGACGGAGCCTGGCGTCTTCACAAAGCACCTTCTCCCCGCCTGCTCTCTGCACGTGGTCCCGCTCTGGCCACACCCGCTGCCTCCATCTCTTCCCCTCACTCAACTAAGAACCATCCTTAGATTTCAATTCAGACTCACTTCCTGTAGAAGCCGTCCGCCGTCCCCCTCGGTGCGCTCAGGGTACCCTGGTCACCCCCCAACAGGACACCTGTTCTCATACCTGTTCTTTGGCGTCTTCTCACCCCCTGTAACCTGACCTAGAACACAAGCCCCCAGCCGCTTCTGTTCCTGACTGTGTTCCGAACACGCACACACACTGATGTTCAACAAACACTTGCTAAGTGACGAGCAATTCTGTGAGCGTTCCTTGTAACACAGCCACTTACCAATCGGTATGTCTAGGAGAAAACAGGTTTCAGGGTCTACACACCGGCAGTTATCAGGGGGCGTCCAACACAAGTGCATGTAAGCCACAGGCTCAAGTCTGCCCTGAGGACAGCCAGACAGCGTCTACCCTGAATCCTGTCCAGTGACACGAGCTGAGAAGGATCACCGTGTGCTCGTCAGGGTTCCCCGGGTTCAGCTATTTCACTCTCCTCCACCAGAACACGGCAACCTGTGCCGGACCCAAAACCACCACTGACGCGGCGTCACCGCGCCAGAGTAAGGACCCACACTGGAACGCGTGGCCGCTCACGCTCAGGAGCCCACAGGCACCGTGGGCCAGAGCTCAGTGAGAAACCAGCCTCGCCACTGAGGGTGACAAGAGACAGGAGTTGAGGCTTGAGTGCGACTACAAAACACAGATGCGTAAAATGAGGTTAATCCGCAGCCGCGGGCGGAGCGATGATCGCAGGGCACCACAGGAGAAAGACGAGCGGGCGGGGAGGAGGGGCCGGGACCGCGGGACTGGGGACAGCCAGCCAGCCTCTCACCGCGGTACACAACGAAGGCCCAGCACACGCGCCCGAGGGGACGACGCCTGGCCGCTTGCGCGCGGTGTGCGACACGTGAGGAGCTGTGTGACACCATACAGCGGGCCACCGTCTCTGTGCGGGGCACACCCTCCGCTTCTCTGGCACAAATTTACCTCAAGTGCGGGACCTGCTGCGGTACCAGGGCGCCTCTCAGAAAGGTGACCTTGTTCAGGCTGTCAGATCCCTCGCCTGCTCCCTGTTCTCCATCTCCCCACCCTGACTTCACGGGCACTTCCGGTCCCTGTGTGGCCTCCTGTCCCCATTGGGTCCCCGCTCGCCTTCCTCCAGCAGCCTTCTCTTCAAGGACTCCTCACAGCAACACCTCGTCTCAGGATTTGCCACAAAGGTTTCCAAAATCCCTTATACGTGACGGTGCGCTCCTCCAGGCCGCCTCTTTTCCTCCAAGTCCACTGGGTACGGAGGGCACTGTGCGCCACTCCAACCGCCACACACACCATGTGTGACCCCAGAACCTCCCTCCCCGGTTTCCAACATCGCTTCCGGCTGCGTTCCTGCCCCCCAAGCCCCCCACCCCTGCCAGTGCTCGGCTGCTTGGGTTTTACCCTCTGATCTTTTATTGCCCAGATCTGAGACCCACCTACTCTGCAAATTCTCACATTTAGGCCCTTTTTCTTCTCTATTCCCTTCCCTGGGAAGCTGCAGTTCACCCATGCTTCTGTCATCACTAGTATGTTCCACAGCTAGGGCATCCCCTCAATCCAAGCGGTACACCACCACTGCTGTCTTTACTGAAAAGCCCGCTACGTGGCAACCTGCAAGGCCTCGCTCTACCCCATGACGCTGACAAAACTACAAAACTGTAAGGTAGTTACCATCCGAGATCTTCCATCATCTGCCACAATCTTACTTTTCCAGCCTCACTTTGCAAAATTAAAAACTTGTTTGAGGCTCTACGCACATCTACTCATCCTCTTCTCCTGAAAAGACTTTCTAGGCAGAAACCCAGATGCAATGGCGCGTCCTGACTTAGGAAGAGGCCTAGTTTCCCTGGGGCCCAAGCACGCCCGTTCCCTTCCCGCTGCCACGCAGCGCGTGCCTTCAACGGCCACGGGCGGAGCTGCCACCAGCCCGCAACACCTCGATCTCATGACCTTGCCCCCCGTGGAACGAGCCTGCGGGCCCCTGGATTGCAGAGACTTAACAGGACTCCTCCTCCTGCTGTTCTGAGACCCAGGAGTGGGACTGCGCCGAGGGCGGGAAGCGGGAAGTTCTCGGGAGGCTACAGCAAGACCCCCTAGGCCAGAGAGCACGCTGGCCCCCCGGCTGGAAGCTGCGGGGAACAGCCACACGGAGGGGGGAGTGAACGCTGAGTCAATGGAATGGGTTGACAGACTGGAGGCGGGATGTGAGAGAAAGCAGGAGCCAAGGATGACACTTAGTTTCTGGCCTGAACAACCAGAAGGCTACAGTGGCCACTTTGAACCACCACCAGGACTGCAGACCAGGCTCCCGAAGGAGGGCCAGATCCACAACTAAAAAGTGAAATTTCTCTCCTGCACAAAGCCTCCAACAACTCACTATTCTTTCAGAGTAGAGGCCAAAATCCTTACAGCAGTCCAGAAGACCCCACAAGCAGGCCCTCCTCGTTCCCGACTTCATCAGACTCCACCCAAAATGCACTGGTTGAAATCTGATCCCAGAAGTGACAGCGTTTGGAGGTGGGGTCTTTGGGAGGAGGTTAGGTCAGGAGGGCAGAGCCCTTGTGAATGGGATTAGTGCCCTTTCCAAAAGAGCCGCAGAGAGCTGGCTTCCCCTCCCACCAGGTGAGGACTGAGCACACAAACTAGGCATGGGGCCCTCCCCAGACCCCGGATCGGCCTGTGCTTTGATCTAAGACCCTGGTCAACAGAACTAGGAGGGATGAACTCCCACTGTGTTTCAGGGTTTGGTTACGCAGCTCGGCAGGGGCAATGACATCCAGGGTCACTCCGCTGCAGCGACGCTGGCCGGCTCTTCCCGGGCGCACCCAGCACGCCCCAGTGTCAGGCGTCCACACCCCATCTGCCCACTGGAAGGGACGCTCCCCTCCCACGGTGTCGACGGAGTTCATTCTCTCACCCCCTTTGCTCAAATAGAACCTTTTCACAGAAGCCTGCGCAGGACTTCCCATGTAAGTACCACCAACCAGGGGCCCCTTCCTGGCCCATTTGTTCTCTCTACCTTCTTTGCCTAATGAACCTCCAACGCGTTTGATTTCCTCACGTAACTTGCTGCATCCGCCTCCTCCTAGAATGGAAGCTCCCAGAAACCAAGAGTGTTTGCCTTTTCCCCCTGATGCTAAGAACACAGCAGACCACCTGTAAATAGTTTTGGATGAAACTGGCCCAAAGAATATGGTTTATAAAAGATCTAAGAGAGTGTCACTCATGTCCCTGGGGGTTTGATTGAGGGGAGACAGAAGCAGGTTATAGGCATCCGTCCAGGGCAGCGGAGCTCAGACCACGATCTTCCCTCCATCCGGCGTGCCCAGTGCAGGGCCCCCTCTCTCTACTCTGTTCTCAACACCTGAAACACGCGGAGTTGCTTCACAGATAACGCCCTTAAAAGAAAAAAAACCACGTCTCCTAATGGCCTCTCTGGCCCACACTCCTTGCTGGTCTCTGGGTGCATCCCTCTCCCGTCTGCACTGTACTCTCGCCAAGCCGACACTGCTCTGCTCCTCAAAGACACCCGGCTCCTTCTCACCTCCTAACATTTCCACCTGTTGACCCTCCACCCAGGAAGCTCCTCTCACGCTCTCCTGCCTAACATTCGGGCCTCCCTCCCTCACCCCCGCAGCCATCGCGGCCCAGGGGCAAGGCCACCATTCCAACTCCTCCTTTATTTTCCTCCAACTCCTTAAAATCCCGCAAAACCTTATCTGCACAAATGAGTCTTACAAAGGCAGATCTTGTGCTCTGCTCGCTGTGTCCCTGGTGCCTAGAGCACCAGGCAGGAAGAGTGATACCTTAATGGCATCTAGTCGGTGGGGCAGTGAGTGGATCCACTTTACCGGGAAAGGCGCTGACCGCAGAAGTTAAGAGACCCTCGACATCAGACAGCTAAGAGGATCTAGTCGGCAACAAGTGCCTGGGACCATTTCTACCACCTCCCAAGCCCTGGGGTAAGCAACTCCTCTTCCGTCACTCTAGAGAAAGGTCCCTCCTGCTGCCAGAAGCTTCCAGCATGTGCACGCCTTTAATTAATGAATGGCCCTCCCGGCCAACCCGCACGGCCTGCCTCCAGGCAAAAAATATTTCAAGATGATCCAGAACAATCCAACCCCTCATCCTGAGAGGCAGCTGCCCTCAGCATTTCGCGCATCACTCGTCGGCCCTGCGGCGCCTGGAGACTGGGTAAGTGAAGGAAGCCCCCCCGCCCCAACCCCGGCGCTCGCTCACTCCGCCCACGCCCCCCTCCCACCGCATCCCGGTAAACGAGTCCCGGGGCACAAGCCTGAATAAAGCAAAGGAGGCGGCTCCCAATGCAACTGCAGTGGAAAGGGGGAGGAGGGGGAGCTTCCGCCGTGGAGCGGGCGCAGCGCGCCGAGGCGCAGCCCGCGCGGCCGGACCCCCAGCCCCACGCCCCGGCCGGCCGAGCCCCTCCGCGCCCTCCGCCCGGGAAGGCGCCGCACCTGCTGCAGGGAGGCGCAGCCCTGACACCGCGAGAGGTCCGCCGCCGTCCCGGGCGCCGCCGAGTGGGTCTCGCCCGGCATCATGGTGCCAACGCCGGGCCCGGTGGGCCCGCGCGCCTCAGGGACCCGCGGCCCGGGCCCTGTCCTCCCTCTGCTGACGCCGCCGGGGCCGCCGCCTGCCAGGCCGCTTCCCGCCGGGTCCGGGCGGGTCCATCCGTGCACAGAGGTCCCCGTGGGGCTGGCGAAGGGCTCTCCCAGCCGGAGCCGCCTCGGGCACTAGAGAGAAACGCGACCCGGCGCGGCCCCCGAGCGCGACAGCGCCGAGCCAGGACCCCGCCCCGCCCTGGCTCGCCCCGCCCCTCGCCGCGGCGTGGGGCTGCCCGGGGCGCCGCCTGAGCAACATAGGGAGTGGGGCCGGGCCGAGGCGGCGGCACAGGCGCCCACAAAGGAAAGGTCGGCGAGGGCAAAGCCATCGGAGGTGCGCCCCTTGTGCTGGGCGAGGGGTTAATCTTTTATTGCCGGCTTGATGTGTGGCACACTTTCCATAGACGCCTAAAGCCTTCAGCGAGGGGGCGGTGACCCCGTGATGACGTCACTCGGGCGCCCGCAGGACTGGAAGGCCCCGCGCGGGGATGGGCAGGTGTGCGCTTTGGAACCGGTGGGAACAGTTCTGTCCGAGTCCGACCGGGTACCCGGAGGGGAAGGACGGACTGTGGTTCCCGACGCCCCGCGCGGCGGACGACCCCGGGCGAGTCCTCCCGCCGTGGCGCGGCCTCCGCGACAGCTCCTTCCCGCGAGACCGTCCTTCTTCCCGGCAGCTGCCCGCGCCTGCTGCGGTCGGTCGGCCCCTCCGCCAGGCCCTCCCCGCGGCCCGAAGCCCTGGCTGGGGCGCAGCCGGTGGCCCCAGTCACGGCCGGTAGCAGGAGCTCCCAAATCCCGAGGCTTTACCTCTTGAGAGGGGAAAACAGAACTCCTCCCCCGGCCACAGTTCCTGGGTAAATTCGGGCCCGATCCTTGGCTCGGACCGAAGCCAGCAGAAGTCTCTTTTTAACGACCCCAGCTCGCTTCCGCGCCAGTGCCTGGCTCAGAAACTTCCCGCGGCTTCCCAGGGCCTGGTTATACAGTCCAAATTCTTAGCATTCGGTACAAGCATTGTATGTGCTACCTAGACCCTCGAACTTGACCGGCTGCTTCCAAAATGTTCAGTATGGACACTGCAACCGGAAACAACCCTTCCCAGAGAGCAGTCTGGTTCCTCTACAAATACCGCACCCCTGCCCTTTCTTACACCGTCTGTGGGTCCAGGGATCCAGACCTGACAGCCGGATGTCCCGTCGTTGACACCTAAGGCAGGCCAGTACCTGAGGGGCCCGAGGGACCCATTTACCCCAGAGCGGAAAACAAGGCCGGGGTTTACAGGGAAAGGAGGTGCGCCGCAGCGGGAAGCAGATGGACCTCGGGAGGCCGACGCGTGACCGTTAGGGAAAGGGCAGAGGAGACCACGTCTGCGTCCTGATGACTTTCCACTTCTGGTTTCTGATCCCAGACAAATGTGTCTTCACAGCAACTTCCTTTTTATTTAAGATTTCCCAAATGAGTGGTTTCGTCCAGCTTATTTGAGTGGGGGAGGCAGGAGCTCACCCTCCAGCGTTACCTCCCTCTGCCTTGTCCGCCCATACCCGCAGCGCCCCTGCTGAGCTCTCGCTGCTGCCCGCACGCCTTTGTCTGTCAGCCCGTTTCTTCCCCTTGCGGGGAACACCCTCCTCCCGGCTCTACTGCTTGTCACCTTCCCGGTCCCACATTTTACTCCACAACCGCAAGGGACACTGAACTCCTTTTCTGCCCCTTAGCATTGACTGATTTAAATTTTTTTAAAAATGTTTACTTATTTTTGAGAGCGAGACAGACAGAGCGTGAGCAGGGGAGGGGCAGAGAGAGGGAGACACAGAATGTGAAGCAGGCTCCAGGCTCTGAGCTGTCAGCACAGAGCCCGACGTGGGGCTCAAACTCACGGACCCCGAAATCATGACCTGAGCCAAAGTTGTTCAACAGAGCAAGCCACCCAGGTGCCGCCTGACTGGCCTTTGTGTAACACCACATTTAGACTTGGATTACAGTGATTGTCGTGTCTTCTAAGACCTCTCAGTTTTCCTTTTAAACCTTGTGAAGTGTTGTACACAGTAGGTGCTCAATGAATGTCAGAGTGAGTCAGACTGGCTGCAAGTAATTGAAGGTAAAAGAGAGTAAGCACTTACATTCAAAACTGAACACACATTTTCTTCTAACTTTCCCAAACCAGTTCTTCAGACGTCCAAAGGAACGAAAGTTTTGTCTGTGTGATGTAGGGTAGACACACTCTGCAAAAGGCCACATGGTACCTGTTTTAGGCTTTTGGAAGCCACACAGATATCTGCTGCATATGTGTCATTAGTTTTTAGTTTTTAAAGAATCACTTAAAAACATAAAACTTGGGTGTTGGGGCGGCTTAGTCCGTGAAGTGTGAGACTCTTTTATCTGGGGTCATAAGTTCAAGCCCCAGGTTGTGTACAGAGATTACTTAAAAAACGAAATTTTGGGGGGCACCTGGGTGGCTCGGTTGAGCGTCTGACTGGCTCAGGTCATGATCTCACGGTTCGTAGGTTCGAGCCCCTCATCCGGCTCTGTGCTGACAGCTCAGAGCCTGCAGCCTTCAGATCCTGTGTCTCCCTCTCTCTCTGCTCCTTCCCCTCAAGGTAAAACTCATTCTTACCTTGCAGGCTGAACCAAAACATATCATACATGGTAACAGACATTGACGTAGGGCCACTAATTGAGGAATGCTGAAAATTACATTTTTCCTCTTTCCCCATGTTTCCCACAGCCACACCTGTTTCATCATTGTCATGGAAACAAGCAAATGTCTACACTGCAGAAAGTGGTGAACAGTGAATTTGGAACCACACACCTGCCTCTGAATTCTCAAGTGAGTGGCCTATTTGAGCTGGTATGTCCTTATAAAGGATTACCTGTCATTTAGGGGAAAAGTGACCAGAACAGGTCCAAATCCATAGGACCTATGAGGCAGAGAGTATTTCATAACAGGTTATCAGTGGCGTTATCCATTTTGGAAAACAAGTATGTCTTTAGCTTACTCGTAGAAAAATCGTTTGTGATCTTCAGGTTTTGGGTTTGTTTGTTTTTTTTTAATTCATTTTTTATCAAACTTCCAAGAAAAACATGGCATTTTTCTGTTCAAACGCCCTTGGGCCTGGAGGGGTGTCTAGATTCTGGCTTCTGATGTGGGGGCTTCCATACATGTGGCGTCCAGTTCCTTGTTTCGAGGGTCTGGAGGATCTACTCAAAGTCTCAGTTGTTGCTGATAGGCAGTAAACTCTCCAAACTAAAACTTTAGGACGTAACAAAATTCGGAGGTTAGATAGACTGATGACTTAATGTATTAATGCAGCTTTCCGCCGAAATGGTTAATAGATTTGGTCTAGAAGCCAAGGAGATTTTTATCCTATGAACGTAAAATGCATTTGTTCTTAGAAAGTTCCTATGTTTTGCTTTACGCCGAGCTGTTCTTTCATTTGATGTGCGTCTCTATAAGAAGAATAAACCGCCTTACATTATATCTTTTAAAATCCCTGGGTTTGTTTCATGGAGCGCTTTGCAGCGCGAACAGTTTAGAATTCAGACTGCATCTGAGGAGGTTCGTTCCCGGACCCGTGATGTCATGCTAACAGATGGCCACCAGATGTCAGTCTTTCCTTGTGTCTTAGACACAAATGGCCTCGGGAGCCACATTACGCGCTGTTTGCGCGGCGTCCTTGGTGGAAGGCGCTCTGCCGGGCGCGGCTGCCCGCTGACAGGCCCCCGCGCACGGCCCTAAGCCCCCTGCGCTCCGGGGGTGCCTCCCGCCCTGGGTCACGGCCGTGATTTGTCCCCTGGCCGGCGCTCGCCCGACCCTCCACGTGATGCGGAGCTGGGCGACGCGAGGCCCTTCCGGGAAGATGGCGCCCCCTCGGGAAGGGGAAGAGTCGGGTTTTCGAGGCCGGCGTCGTCGGGAGGAGAACGCAGAGCCCGTGCGAGCGTTACGGTGAAGCTCGGCTCGGAAGGACGCACGGCCGTGGGGCCCCTTCACGGGCCGCGCCCCTCGTGGGGACTTGGGGGCCGCCAGGCAGCGGGAGCGGCTTATCCCCGGACGCTCCGTGTGGTGTCGGCGGTGTGGAGACGCGAGGCCGGGGTCTCGGCGGTTAGAGGGAGGGGCTCCCACCCCCGAGGCCGGGCAGGTGGGGCGCACGGGCAGCGAGCCGCACTTTCGCCGGCGGCGCACAAAAGGTGGGTTTTCTGTGTACTGGGTGTCGTGGGGGCCCCAGAGGGCAGCCCGGAGGGAGGTTAGCTGCCTGGGGGGGAGGGGGGTTCCCACTGCCACGGCCAAGGCCGAGTGGAAGCAGGCAGCCGGCAGTGACGTGGCCCCTGCATCGCCGTCCGCCGACCTGCAGCCGGAAGGGGTCTGCTTGGCCGCGTCCTGGGGCTCGTACCGGCCGCAGGCGGTTCAGCGGCTCCTGGGCGCGAGGACCCCCGCCCCGCCGGGCCCCGCAACCGCCTTCTCCAGGCTGAATGGCAGCAGCAGGAGCCTGGCTCGGGGGACCCTGTGTGCGCCTCACTTCCGCCCCTGCGAGCAGAGAGGAGCCCCGGGGCCTCCAGCCGCACCGTCCCCCGCATACCCTCCCCGCGATGCCGGCCGCCCGCTGCTGGGGCCCCGCAGACGCTGCCCAGAGGCCGGTCCCCAGCGATGGGAGAGGGCAAGGGCCCCGGCCTCCCTGTGCGCCCTGGGGGGTGCCGGGTCCCGTCGGTGTCTCTGGGCCCTGCTTGGCCCCGGCCCCTCCTGACTGCACCTCCACTTCCTCAGCATCCTGTCTGAGACACCCGGCGGCTGCCTCCCCGCGCAGGGACCCCTCCTCCCCCGGCCTGAACCTGAGCGCTGGGGGCACGTCCTCCAGGGTCCACGTCTGCAGGTTCCGGCCTTTGCCCTTGGTCACCTGCAGCGTGACAGGCTCCTCTTGCAGGACGAAGGCCCCCATCCTGAGAGGAGGGGACTCCCCTCCACAACCCTTTCACCTTGCACTCTGACCCCGACCTGTGCCCTCTGTGAACCCAAGGCACGGCAGAACCAGCGCGAGACGGTGTACCTTCTGCGCCCAGCGCAGCCCCGCAGGGCCCCCACCCCGGCTGGCCTCCCCCCCCGCCCCCTGCACGCCTCCCCCTCCCCCAGCAGCCAGGCCCCCCAGCACCGGCCAGAGCTCTTTGGAAGGGAGAAGCCGCCAGCTGGAAACAGAAGGTGAACCACCGGGAAACTGCTGGACGTCGTGTGGAGAGCGCGCCTGGGCCGGGTCCCCGGCACGGCAGCCCCTGGGTGGCCCGCGAGCCCCTCGCAGCGGGCGCCTGCCCTCCCCACCGGCCGTGAGCAGGGCCCCGCTGTGCATGAGGGCGACACAGCCGAGAGGGGACGGGTGGGCAGGCTGTGGATTCGATGCTTCGTCTCCCCTCGGCAGCAACAGAGTTTGGGCTCCTTTCCATGGCCGGCAGGGCTCGCCTGGCTCTGGTGGGGCCACGCGCCCTGCACCTGACCCCACATCGGGCCACGCGCCCTGCACCTGACCCCACATCGGGCCACGCCCCGTGCACCTGACCCCACATCGGGCCACGCCCCGTGCACCTGACCCCACAGTCCTCCAGACCTTGTGGAGCCGGCCCTCTGCCTCCTCCGGGTCTCGGACCCTCCAGGCCCACGTGCCCCTCACACGCAGGAGGAAGATGAACGTGAGGAGTGAAGGGGTCTCGCCGAGTCCGCCCCAGGCCGCGCCCCGGCTCCCCCAGCGCTTTCTCCGTACTTGCTCCCTGTGCGAGGCTTCCCCGGGCTCCCCTCCCCGCCACCCGGCCGCCCCTGCACGTGTGTGACCCAGCAGGGCCTCCGGGTCGAGCCCGAGGCGCCCCCTGCTCACGGGGCCAGCTCCCCGCCCGCCGCGTGCACGGAGACCAGACACGGACGCGCCCCAGCGCCGAGACCGGCTGCACAGCTCATGGGGCCGGTGCCCGGTGGAAGCGCCAGGCCCCGAGTGAGGAGCCCCGACAGCAGCGGGGGTGAGAACGAGAGCTGGGGGCGCCCTGCTCGCGCCCTCCTGGCCAGGACCCACTGCCGCCCGGAGGCAGCCAGCGTCCCGGGCTCTGCTCCCTGCACCCGCTTCCGCCACGGCAGGCCTGCTGCACGATGCCTCCTCGGGGAGGGATCTTACCCCCGGAGAAACGGGGGTCCGTCACCAGAGCCCGGAGGGGGGGCCCTGCAGGGGTGGCGCCGTCCAGCACCGTCCAGGGAGCGCTGTGCCCCTTCAGGCGCAGACTCCCTTGTGGGACCCACAGCCGCCGGGTCACTCGGGACCCGGGCAGCTGTCCCCTGCCAGCGGCACTGCCTACCCCCCTCCCCCCGCAGCCCTGGAGGCCCCTCCCTGGGGCTCCGCCACCCCCTCCTGGTGTGCAGCACAGAGGCTGAGCTCTCTGCTCACCTCCGACCCTGGGCGCCCCAGGGCCCCGGGCATTCTCTCCGTCGGGTTCCTCGGAGGCTGCGCTCGCTCTCCCTCCCTCTCTGCGTGGGCAGCCCCTGCACTGTCCCCTCACCTGCTTCCACCGTGCACCCTCCCAGCCGGCGGGCTCAGGTCCCACAGCCTCAAGCCCCCCCCCCAGCACCCACTCTGCAACCGGTCTGTTCCCCCACCACCTGCGGTTCCCCCTCCCTTCGCACCCCGTCCTGCTTACCGTCATCCAGAGGGGCTGCCTGGGGTCTGCTGAGCCCTGTTCAAGGCCTGGCATGACCTAGCCCACTGGTGTCTTCAGTGTCCTGCAGAAGTGTTGTCGTGGGTTTGTGTGCGTGGGGCAAGCAGTTTCCACTAGGTTCTGCTCCGGGCCCTGAGCCTGGGGCCACGCGGAGCAGGCCTCCTGCGACTCCTGGAGCTGGGGCTCCGCCAGGGCGGTCCTGTGCCCAGTACAGCCGCCGCCCCCCGTCTCACGCCAGCTGCCAGGAATGCCTGGCCCAGCCCTGTGGTCGTGACTGTCTCCCACCTTGCCCGACGTCCCCGGGGGGGCACAGGGACTCCTTGGTAGGGAAGCGCCACTCCGCATCTCAGCAGTGGCTTTGGAGATGTTCTTGGTGGCTGGAAGAGGGCAGTTGGAGTCAAGGGAGAGATTTTTTTTTCTGGAAGAAGAGTGAAGAAGTAGTTATTCACCAAATAGTTGTTGAAGGAATCCATGAGCAGATGAATAAATGGATGATCTTCTGAATAAGAGTATAACCTAGTGAGATTAAACGTTGGGAGCTCCAGCAATCACGCTCCTTGGTATTTAAACAAATGACCAGAAAACTTCTCTCCATATGAAAGCCTGCACACACATGTTTATAGCAGCTTTATTAAAAATTGTCAGTAGGTGAGTAGATAAATCAGGGTCCATCCAGACAGTGGAATATTATTCAGCATTAAAAAGAAATGAGCTGTTGGGGCGCCTGGGTGGCTTAGTCGGTTAAGCGTCCGACTTTTGCTGAGGTCATGATTTCGCGGTCTGTGGGTTCGAGCCCCGCGTCAAGCTCTGTGCTGACTGCCAGCTCAGAGCCTGGAGCCTGTTTCAGAGTCTGTGTCTCCCTCTCTCTCTGACCCTCCCCTGCTCACGCTGTCTCTCTCTCTCTCTCCTAGAAATAAAAATAAAAAAATAAAATAAAAAATAAAAAGAAACGAGCTGTTAAGCCATGAAAAGACACATGAATCTTAAATGCAAATTTTTAATTTTATATTTTTAAGTTTATTTATTTTGAGAGAGAGAAAGAGAGACAGAGACAGAACACATGATCAGGGAAGGGGCAGAGAGAGAGGGGGAAGAGAATCCCAAGCAGGCTCTGTGCTATCAGCACAGAGCCTGACTTGGGTCTCAAACTTACAAATTGTGAGATTATGACCTGAGCCATAACCAAGAACAGGACACTTAACCAACTGAGTCACCCAGGCGCCCCAGATGCATATTTTTAAATGACAGAAGCCAATCTGAAAAGGCTGCATATTGTATGACTCAAGCTACATGACACTCCGGAAAAGGCAAAACCATGAAGACAGTAAACAGGTCAGTGGCTCTCACAGGTTGGGGGAGAGCATGGGGATGAATAGAGCACAGAGGATTTTTAGGACAGTGAGGCCACTCCGTGCAGTGCTGTAATGACACGTACATGTCATCCATACAATGTGCCACACCAGGAGTGACCCCTAACTCACACCGTGGACTGGGCGTGCCACCTGGTGCTGACGGTGACAGAGACTAAGCACAGTGTGGGGGCAGGGACACCCGGGAACACTGCCTTCTACTGTTCCCTGTGAACCTAAAGGTGCTCCAAAAAGTAAAGTCTATTACAAAAAAAAAAAGTTGCAGGTGGTAGAGATGACGATAAAAGTCTCCAAGTCAAGTGAATTTGTCACATCAAAGCATCAGAAACCAGCTCAGGGTCTAGAGTGTAGATGTGCGAAGACACTTGGTGTCAACTGCTTGTGGGACAGGGCAGCACCTGCTGATGCCACAGGGTCTGGGAAGCTAGGGTTGAAAGGATTCACGTTCTAAGTGCAAGGAGCGGCCATAAGGAATTTCAGACGCGGGATGGCAGTGATTTGCATGAAAACATTTTGTTCTGGCTGCCTTCTGAAAATAGAGTTGGGAGCCTGGGTGTCAACTCGCGGATTGGTAAGGAGAGGTTGGTGCTGGGCAGGTAGGAAGTCAAGGATGTGTTGATTCAGTGATGTATGCAGCTCAGGAGAGGTGGTTTACTTTTTTTCTGGGAAAAGCACACAAAACAACTTTCTGGACCCAGAGGGACAAAAAGCTTTTGAAAAGCAGTGTTTTAAGTTTCTAAATGGCCTTGAGAAGCCGTGGTTCTCAAAACTTCCTTATTTCTGAAATTGATGATTCAGATTGTGAGTTGGAATGGTTCTATTCTAAGATCGTGAGAATATAGTACATTCTGTAAATTATCCAGGCAAAAACTTATGGCCAAGAAGGGGGGGTGGGTGGTGATAGTGTCTTTCATTTAGAATAAGTGTCTAGCAATTGTTTGAATTTTACATAAAATGACACCAAACATCTTTGGCTAGAAATTTTGCTTTGGGCTCATCTTCAAGCCCTGCCATAAAGAGAAATGGTGCTAACATGAAGAGTGCGTTCCAGATCTGTGGTGGATGTTCCAAGAGTTAGAGACCATTTACTAGAATAAAAAAAAAAATAGCTTAATGTTCTTCATTGAAAGAAAGATAGGGAAGTATGACCCCCAAATGTCCCTGGGATGCATCCTGCTGAATTTGTGGTTATAGCCTGAATTTCTATTAAGAAGAGATTTTTCGATCCAGTAAGGCATTTTATGGTAGATGAGGGGAAACATTAAATCTCTATTTAAACACCACTTTCTTTCTTCCCTTCTGCAGAGAAGATGGAATTACTTCTCATTTGAATGAAGAACAAACAAATCCCTCACATTGGGCAGGAGCCTTGGGTGTCCTCAGGGTGGTGTGTGTGTAGACAGAGTTGGCAAAGGGGTTCCTACGGCACATTGGGCAGATGGGCATTCGAGGTCCGTTGGAAACTCTTGCACACGTGGCTTTCCAGAGGTCCCAGGTCCGGACGGTGTTCCTGTGCTTCTATTCCAGTTGCATCGCGCAAGTCTGTTAACTTCCAGGAAGCAGCCACCTGCATGGGAAGGTTGCCAGGCCGGGGCAGCAGGGGGCCGGCGGGCAGGACTGAGATGCCGGGTTCCTGCAGCCCCAGCCTGCTCTCTGGGCCCTGCCCTCCTGCACCAGAGGCGGCTTCCTGGTGCCCGGGATGGGGCTAAGGGACTTGCGTCCCCAGGGACCCTGGCGGGTTCCTAAAGCTGGCTTCAGGCGGCCCCACCATGCTTCCCCTTCCTGCTCCCAGTAGGGGGCAGAGCTCTCCAGAAAGGTCTTCCACACTTTCCTGGAGCCCAGCACAGACCACCCCTCTCTTTGACGCTGATGGCAGCACTCAGTTCTCTGCAGGAGATCTCTTTCTACTTAAAGTAGCTGGTGGGGCGCCTGGGTGACTCAGTTCAGCGCCTGACCAGCGCAGGTCATGATCTCGTGGTTTGTGAGTTTGAGCCCCGCGTCTGTGCTGACAGCTGGGCTCTTGGAGCCTGCCTCAGATTCTCCCTCTCCCAGCCCATCCCCTGCTCACGCTCTGTCTCTTAAAAATAAACATTAGGGGCGCCTGGGTGGCTTAGTCGGTTAAGCGTCCGACTTAGGTCATGATCTCGCGGTTCGTGGGTTCGAGCCCCGCGTCGGGCTCTGTGCTGGCTGCCAGCTCAGAGCCTGGAGCCTGTTTCAGTCTGTGACTCCCTCTCTCTCTGACCCTCCCCTGCTCATGCTGTCTCTCTCTCTCTCTCTCTCTCTCTCTCTCCCTCCTAGAAATAAATAAAACATTAAAAATAAAATAAAATAAAAACAAAAATAAGCATTAAAAGATAAACAAAATAGCTAGTGATTCCTGATGCCTGTTAATGTGGTGTGGCTTTGGAGGCGGGAACTCAAGCTACTCCTGAACGGGATCCCGAGCTGGTTCCCCGCTCACCCACCTGACTTCTGCTGGACAGCGCCTTCTCCCCACCAGACCCACTTCCCCTGCCCCCTTCCTCCTGCCTCCGCTTCCCTCCCTTGCACCTGCGACTCACAGAGCCCCACACGCCGCCCAGTCCACATCTCCCTTTGCTCTACATGCCAGTGCTCTTCAAGAGCTGCTTTTTTTTTTTTAAAGTAAGTCATTGTCTCGTCCTACAAACTGTCACCACAGTAACCTACGAGATAAAGCCCCGCTGCCATAGAAGGGGATTCACATCCTCCTCTCCCATCCGCGCCCAGCCTTCTGGAAGCTCTTTGAAGCTTAATTATCAGTTAGAACATTAAATCAGCCCTCAGACCCGGCCCAATCATGTGTTGGATGATCTCACTTTTCATTCCAGGCATCTCCCTCCTGCCCATAACTTTATCCAAATGCCGCTGCCTTTGACTCTGAGCCCCACTCCCCCCCGCCGCCCCCGCCGGAGAGGGGAGGCCTGTATCCCCAGTGTATCTAGCCCAGATCAGCACCCTGCCCCTCACATCTGAGCCCTGTGCTAAATGCTTCCTCTTGAGCCGTTCCACACTCTTCAGCACGTAGGGCGCAGATCCTCAGGACCACGTAGCTGCACTGTCCTCCTCAGTGCACATCGCAGAGCCACCCAAGGCAGGCTTTCATCAGTGACCGTGCAAGGGGAGCGGACGCTTGGGCGCGATGGATGGGAAGCGCAGCTCGCGCCTTCCAACCCGAAGGGGGGTGGCAGCTGCTTTGTGTCTGCTCTCAACCTGGTTGTGCACTTGCTGTGTGCTTAGAAATACTTTCTCCGCCTCTGTTTCAATTTTCTGCCCAACAAGTGGGGTTCTGTATGTCGTCTCACTTAAAAGGAATCCTGTGAAGTGCAGTGTCGTTCACAAAGTACCTTGTTTCTCGTTGATAAATAGCAACCTGGAGTGGACAGGGTAATTTCCTGTATGAAGTATGTTTAAGTCACAGATCTAAACTTTGGGAAAGGCAAAAGGAATTTAGTACATGTAAAACCTGACAAACATGATCTATTGTCTTTGAACTCAAGTGGCACTAATTTAGCAAAAAAGACAAAAAAAAAAAATCTTTGTTCCTGCCAGAGTTTGTGTTTTTAATTCACTTATCGAAAAGTCTTTCCTATTCCTTTGGAAGGGAAATTCCTATTTTGCACTAGGTTTGATGATGCGTCTATTTGTTATAGGAGGAGAATGCACAATTTCCTCAGCAAGCGGCTCCCCCGGTACTGAGGGCTCACGTTAGGACCTCTGCCTGCCCCATGTGCTCACTGGACCGTGCAGACGGAGCGTGTGCTCAGGCAGGGCACTGCCCTGGGCTGGGCACGTGCAGAGCTGCTCCCGGGCCTGGCAGACACCTCCCAAGCAGAGACACTCTGCACCGTGCATGACACTGGAGGAGCAGAGGGGCACCGCAGGGTCAGAGGCAGGAGTCTCACTGGATTTCCTGGGCTGATTCACAGAGGAGAGGAGTCTGACATTCCAGGTGGGCACCAAGACAGGATTTTTCCAAGAACAAAGCCATTCGGTCAAGGGCCTTCCTGGGGGAGGGGTGGCTTTGGCAGAGGTGCTGGCTTCAGAAGGGGCGCTGGATGGTAGCAGAAAGCTGGAAAGAAGGTTGTGCTGCGCAGTGAGGACGGGCTCCTGAAAGGTGGGCTGTGGGGCCCCTTGACGTCCAGAAACAGAGTTTGGGCACCAAGGACATGGTATTCTGTGGAGGGTGGGGGAGGAGAAGGGTTTTGTATGACAGTCTGGGCTTCTAAGGAAGAGAGCTTCCTTGGGATCGACTTCTCTTTTCAGCAGGCCAGAAACAGAACACACACGGAGGACAGTGCGTGGTTCATGGCGCCGTGTGTACTTACAGGTGCGTCTTGTGCACGCACTGCAGGGCAGAAGAGCAGATGTGACCGCGGCTTTCCAGCAGTGCCGGGGCCAGTGTGGGCTTGCGCAGAGCCTGAGAGTTTAGGGTTGGCTGCTCGCTGTGTGGCCTCAGCCGGGTGCTCAGGCTCTGGGAGGGGTTTCTTCATCCATCTGTAAGACGGGGCAACGAGACCTTTCTTTGCAGTGAGTTAGTTGCATAGACGATGGACCTGACCAGCAGGTAGGTGCTTAGCAGTGAGAGGTGCTGAGCCGCAAGGACACACTTGTGTGGGTCAATCCGGCGCTTGGCAGTTTCCCTCTTCTCCTTTGCCTCGGGCTGTGCTCTCGCCAGAAGCAGAACCAGAACGCTCCCCTTGGTCCTGTAAACAGTAAGGAGAAGGGCTCACATTTGCCGACGTTCGAACCCGCCCCAGCGTTTGGCCCCTGGCACACGCTTTCCTGGGTGCAGAAGGCACCCCTCCCTCCGTGGTCAGATGTCAGGAGGCCCTGGTCTGCGGCTGGGCTGCCACACATGCCCTTGTCACTTACAGAATTCTCCCCCCGCTTCTCCCCAGTTCTGCACTTTCTGTCATTTGAACACACCCTTGGAAGTCATTCGGGGTATGGGTTTAGAAGGCGTGGGGAGAAAACGTTCTGCTCCGACAGCTGCCTTCCTTGCAGACTGCCCAGGTGACCCCCCCTCCTGTCCTCACATTGGTCTGAGTCTCTCGGTTTGTAAGCGTGACTTCTGGGTTTCTTGTGAAGGACGGGCCTCCCAGAAGCATGCTTTGCTCGAATTTGATCAGGAATTTGGGGTGGGCTGAGCATTGAGAACCAAAGCCTCTGTACCCACGCACCTGTCAACATTCACATCTACTCATTATTCCTCTGTCTTCATCAGTCTGCCTTCACCACTCTAGATAACTCTTGCCCAGAAAGATACAATGTGCAAATAACTTTATTGCTAATATCAGGAACTTCCCACCATTAATTTAAACGGATGTCAGGCCACTGAATGTACACAGTGCAAGGCATATGCTCTCAAGGCTCACCGAATCTGCTTCTCTAAACTACAGGTGACCCATAAACTGCAGAGGTTAGGGTGCCGACCCCCTGCACAGTTGGAAATCCACGTGTAACCTTGACACTTCAGCATGTCACTAACAGCCTACTGTTGACTGGAAGGCTTACCGCTAATGTAAACAGTTGATTGGCACACATTTTGTAGGTTACAGGTGTTATACGCTGTGATCTCACGATAAAATAAGCTGTTGAAAAGAAAACATTAAGAAACTCATAAGGAAGAGAAAATACATTACAGTCCTCTACTTATCAAAGCATCCACAGATAAGTGAACCTATACTGTCTAAACCATGTTGTTCAAAGGTCAACTGGATGACGTCCTGGAGCTCACCCAGTGGTAATCCAGCTCCATTGCCATTTGAAAGACTGGCCATAACGCAGAAATCAGAACCCTCACAAAGATAATTACCTTGGTCCAACCGCCTCACAAATCCAGGACCGTCAGGGCAGTGCTCGCCTGCACCAGGGTGAGCAAGGAACCCAGGCTACGCTGCTGGGACTTTTGGGGGCCGGCACCCAGCGGCGTGACGCACGTGCGCAGGCGAGGTTGGTCACCTCCCCGGGGGCTCTGCCCTCTGTGTTGAGCATGTGGAACTCAGGACTGGCCACAGCCATGTGCAGGGCCAAATGCATTCTCTCTCTCTCTCTCCCTCTCCCCCTCTCCCTCTCCCTCCCTCCCTCTTTCTCCTCTGTCTCTTTCTGTGTGTGTCTCCCTCTGCCCCTCTTCCCTGCTTGCAGTCTCTCTCTCTCAAGTAAAAAAATGAAAAATAAAAATAAACCAAGTATCGTGTTACATCAGCAAAGCTGCACGTGGGCCAGCACAGGCCGGCAGAGGGCCAGGGAGCCAGCACAGCCTCTGTAATGACTTGTTGGCCATCAGGCCATTGAGTGACAGCTTTCTCCACCACACAAGACGTTTAGCCATTAAAATATTTTGTTAGTGAAAGAAAGTAATTACACAGATGATTCCAAAGAGTACAAAGCTCTGATGTTGTTTTTATTTGTCTTTCAAATTAATCCATAATGTTACTGGCCATAGAATGATGTCCCTCAGTTTGTCTCAGTCTTCCACAATTCGTTCTCCCTGGATGTGTGACCCAAAGATGAAGAAACAGCCTGGGTCAGTACCAAGTGGAAGGGGCCAGAAGAAATGAGGAAGGGAAAGGGCCAGATGCAGACACTTAGCTGAAGATAATGGAGAGGTGAGCCTACTCGATTGTCCCATCTGTGGTCATGAAGCTCTCTGTGATAGGGGTGCCTGGGTGGCTCAGTCGGTTAAGGGTTCAGCTGTGGCTCAGGTCATGATCTCATGGCTGGTGAGTTCAAGCCCATCATCAGGCTCTGTGCTGACAGCTCAGAGCCTGGAGCCTGCTTCGGATTCTGTGTCTCCCTCTTTAACTCTTTACCCACACACGTTATGTGTCTCTCTCTGAAAAAATAAACAAAAATTTAAAAAAAGAAAAACTCTGTATGATAGAGGATTCTCCAGGAAAATAGGACCAAGAGAAAGATAGATAGATGATAGATAGATAGATAGAGGATAGATATATGGATAGATAGAAGAAATAGAGATAGACAATAGATGAATAGATAGATGATAGGTAGATACTAGATGCGTGATAACAGATATGCACGTACCTACACACACTGATACGTATGCACTGTTGGGAGAGAAGGTAGGAGGAGAGGGATTTTAAGGAGTTGGCTCCCATGATTCCAGGACTGAATGTCATAATCACTCTCAATTAGGTGAAAAGAGCAGAGCGAGGCTAATGCTGTCTGGTTAAAAAGCAACAGTTGCCCACAGGGGCCCGAGGAGAGGGATGTTCAGTCATGTTTGTGGTTTTGATGATGAACTTGTGTTTTGTGTCCAGGCTGATTCGGGAGGGGTCTTCATTCTGCGCTGCTCCACCATGTCCCCAGGGTGGCCTTCTGTGGCTCTGCTGCTCTGCAACACCATTTGGGGGGCGCAGGAGCATGGCCTGGGGTGCCCGGGGTCTGCCAGCACCTGGAGGCTGCCTTCCTCTTGTGATGGATTCAGAGGTTCTGATCTATCAGTTCTTGGGTAATTAAGGGCTCCCTCGTCCCTCAGCGTGGAGACAGCCGCAATACTTACGGGAGTTATTTGGCTCATGTGTTCTCAAAGGACAGGGAAGCTTCCCACATTTTTTATCTGTTGATGTATAATGTATCACGACAAATTTAGTGACTTAAAACAACACACATTAATTATCTCACACTCTATGTAGGTCAGACGTCCTGGCACAGCCTGGCTGGGTCCTCCGCTTTGGGTCTCACCAGGCTGTAGTCATGGTGGGATGGGGTCATGGTCTCCTCAGAGGCCCAAGTAGGGAAAGATCACCTTCGAAGCCTTCTCAGTTTGTTGGCTGGGCTGTCACCTGGGACCACTCTCACTTCCTAGAGGCTGCACAGTTCCCTGTCACAAGGCCTTCTTGCAAGTGGCCCCACAGAATGCCTTCTTCAAAGGCAGCCAGGGAGAGCCTCTCTTCCTCAAGCTCTTACATAACCTATAACCATGGACATGGCAGCCCATTACCTCTGCCGTATTCTGTCATCCAAAAGTAAGTCACACACCCCACTCACACGCAAAAGGTGCGGATTATATAGGACATCAGTCATTGGGGAGGGGTCACCATATGGTATGTCCACTATATTACCTAAGAGTATATTAAACGTGTATGAATCCTTCCATTTCTTAAGCATTTAGACATTACAAAAGGAATAAATACAGAAAACGTAGATGATACGAGTAAATCCAAAGAAGAAAATAGAAGCATTCCTGGTTATTAACTGTTTCTGCCATGAAGAGATGATCACTTAAAACACCTGAATGTCACAGACTGAGAACTCTTCAGAAATACAGGACACAGTGAGGAGGCTCCATCTTTGCTGGTGAGAGAGAAGCTTCTGGAGTCCCTTCTTCACCTGCTAGTGGAGGCCATTGGTCAGCTGGGCCAGTAGAGCCCCAGGTATGTGACATTTTTGAATTTTTGACTGTCACACTCTTCAGAGTGGAGAAAGTACTACTGGCTTTCCATCTAGTAGGTGGAGCCTAAGAATACCCTATATCCCATGACACGCAGAGTTGCCCTGCCTCACATATGCATGGTGCCGAGGCTGAGAACCTGGTCTCAGTCCTCACATGAGAACATGAAGCTGAAGACGCTGTGGGGCAGAGGACAGTATTTACAAAGGTGTTCCTTTCTCTCTCAGTCATACCTCATGGCTCCACCCAGCGGAAGTGAAGAATGCAAAGGACCTAGTCACAAAGCACCCACTGAACTCAGCACCTTTTAAATCCCATAGCAATCTTGGGCAGACATTCACATGCTCTAACAGATGAGGCAAAAATTGTAAGTGCTGCAGAATGGGAGAAGATTTACTGGGCTTTAAGGAATTGAAGGAAATTTATGTTATCAAGTGAAAGATCAAGACCAACCAAAGACTAGAAAATGCACAACAGAGCCAGCCTCCTCCACTGCCTTCTTCTCATGGGAGCAGCGAGGCTGGCCAATGTGGATTTCTAAGGTCACATTCTAAAGTGTTTTGTAGGAAGACATTTCTTTGGGACATTTGGGGCCCAGCACTTGGAGAGAGGTTTACCTCAATTCTCCCCCCTGGAGTCTGGGATCATTCGAAAGGAACAGGAGAAAGCTCTCAGGCCAAGGGAATGATTTCAACAGCACTGTCAGCAGTAAGGATGTCAGCCATTCATTCATTGCGAAATCGCGGGAACAGATGCAGGATGAAGAACTCAAGAGGATCTGAGCACTGAGAATAGCCTGGAGGTGGTGGTTCAGTGCATTCATTCCTCAGATGAGGAGCCTGGGATCAGAGGAAGAGCGTGTTGGAGTCCAGACCTGAAAATAGGTCATCCTGCATCTCCTCACCTCTCTGTGCCTCCCACTGTCAGGCTGACTCCGTGAGTGGGCAGACGGGGCTGGGCTGCGGGCAGACAGCAGCGCCCATGTGGATGCCCAGCCTTATCTCTTCCCTGTGCTGCTCAGAGGTGAGCCCTACTTGGGAGCAGCGCCACACCCAAGGGTCCAGTCCCAGCTCGTCACCAAAGCTGCCTGGCCCCCAGGGCAGTGCTAAATGACTGACAGGCCAGCAACCGAATCAGGTGCTTTGTAGGCAGGGTGCCCAGCTTAGAAGGAGCCAGAGGGCCATGTCCCTGAGACACATGCCTGATTACAGATTTAACAGTACCCTCACCCAGAGGCCAGACTCCTTGCTGATGGAACCCCAGGCATTAACACACCACAGAAGAAAGCTCATCTATAGAGAGAAGTTGGGAAAGGTGTAGAGGAATAAGTATTATAATAAATGTGTGTATAAGTAATGTTCCTTTCATTTGCCACTTTCTATAGAGATATATAAAAAATACATTCTTTCTATGGAAAACGTGAAAGATAATATTCCATAAATATGGGTATATTGTATTACCGTATTTATGTTTTCTATCCATGTGACCACCGCAAATACATTTTGTAATCACTTATTCACAACGAGCTCTAACATGCATATGCATCCATACGGGCACCATCCTGGCTTTTCCTTATGGTTAGAGAACATCCCATCTCATTGCTTCAACTTTGCGTCTACGAAGGGTCGTGCATTTTGTGTCTCAAGCCCGGCCTCCCTGCAGCCTCGGCCGAGTCAGCGTCCGCGATGTGCTGGCCTGAGTGCTGCGGGGAGCCGCGCAGCAGCGCTGGCCTCTGCCCCCTGGTTGCCCGTAGCAGCCCTTTCCAGTGGTGACGGCCCACATTTTCCCCAGACACGACCAAGTGTCCCCGGGGGCAGAATCCCCCAAGGTAGAGGACCATGGATCTAAGTGGTTTTACCTCGTTGGTGTGTTTGCGTGCTTGCTTTGCCCATCATTGAACAAAGGTGCCTGAACCTCCCACAGCCCTCTCTCTGCCTCCGTCCAAGTACACCCAGAGGGCACATTCCCAGCTGCCCAATTGCTATTGGAGGGAAGCGGCATCCACTGAGAACTCGGACGTGTTTTTGCCAAATTTCTGTCTTCTTTTTTTAAAATATTTATTTATTTTTGAGAGACAGAGCACAAGCGGGGGAGGGACAGAGAGAGAGAGGAAGACAAAAGAGTCCAAAGCAGGCTGCAGGCTCTGAGCCATCAGCACAGAGCCTGATGCGGGGCTCGAACCCACAAACCACGAGATCATGACCTGAGCTGAAGTAGGAAGCCCAACCGAGTCACCACCCAGGCGCCCCTATTTTTGCAAAATTTTTATCCCAGTATCATTTTTAGAAAGTTAAAAGCACAACTCTGATACAAGTATGTAGGGAGCCTATGTCCAAGATTTCCTCGTCTCATTTAGAGAGACAGCCGGCAGGCCAGAGGGCTGGTCCAGGTGGAAGAGGGGGCACAGTGCCCGAAAGGGACTTCCGCAGTCACACTCACAAGGTCGCTCTCACTGTGCACAGTGTCCTTTGCGAGGCTACACAGCACCGGTCACCTGCACTCAGGCCAGTTCTCATGTGTCAGCGTGGACTTGTGCAGGGCTGGGAGATACGCTAGTCAGTGGAAACCAGTAAGTCAGGAGTGAGATGGGTCTTCAGTGGTCGTTGCCCTCCCCCCCGCCATGTGTCCTTGAAAAGACACAGTCATCGTCTTGCCTATTGCTGAGTTTCGATGTTTTCTCTCTTAACATCGCCGTCCTGACATTGGGCACAAAGTGCTCTCCCTTCAGTTGCCCCAGCTCCCGTAACCACCGCCCACATGGGGTGGGCATTCCTCTCTTACCGCCCATCAGACCCATGTCTCGCCTCCTCCCTCCCCTTTCTGTCACTGCCAGGATGGCCAGTATGCCCCCCGCCCCCATTTATTGGCCATTTCAGCTCTAATATATTTTGCCTTCGTGTCCTTTGTTGATGTTCTTTTTAGAGAGTTCTGCTTTTCCTCATTCATTTGCCCCACGTCAGGCTCTGCATGGAGCCTGCTTAGGATTCTCTCTCGCCTCCTCTCTCCAAATAAATAAACAACAAGAATATAAAAATCCTTTCTCAACCCTGGGATTAAATCTTCACCTACACCTCCTTCACCTCTATTTGGAAGTTGTTATTCTATACGTAAGTCTGTGTTCTGTTCGAGGCATGTTTCTCAAAGAAGATGAGAGTTGGAGACACAGCTGTTTGTTTGTTTTTTCCCCCAAAGAATAAGCCGGTTTTCTTGGCCCCGTTGAATAGTTGGTGCTGTAAGCCATACTGTTCAGATGTGAGGCCTCTGTACAGAAGAGCTTGTTTCTGGGCCGTCTGTTCTGTCCTCCTGAGTGGCCCACAGTCGATCGGCCCCGGCCAAAGTGTAAGTCGCCAGCGACTGAGCACCACACTTCTTTATGGGACAGAGCAGGTCTGATTTTCAGTATCACAGCTTTTATTTGCAAATGGTAGAGAGACTTCACACGAGTAAGAAGGTGCTCTCTTTTTTTTTTTTTTATGGACAGCAGTGTTTCATCATCTTATCAAACCAGCTGTTTTCCTATTAAAAAGATATTTTCGCCTAGTGAGTTCTTTGAGGGCATGGGATTTCCCTCTGTGGCATGGAAGGCACTGCCACTTATCTTAAATATTCTTACCAGGCGCCCTTTTCCTGTGCCTGAGTGTCTGGGAATGTTCAGGTCCAGGGCCCTATGGGGGTGTCCAGAAACCGGCTGAGGGAGGGGGCATCTGGGCACTTGAGAGATTGCAAACTCATATGCTCATGACACAACATGATCAGGGTGCTTGCAATGAAGAGCCAGCTGGTCTTTACGCATTTGTTTGTTTTAATTTTTTTTTTAAATATTTTTATTTATTTCTAGGAGAGAGAGAGAGACAGCGTGAGCAGGGGAGGGTCAGAGAGAGAGGGAGTCACAGACTGAAACAGGCTCCAGGCTCTGAGCTGGCAGTCAGCACAGAGCCCGACGCGGGGCTCGAACCCACGAACCGCGAGATCATGACCTAAGCGAAAGTCGGACGCTTAACTGACTAAGCCACCCAGGCGCCCCTGTTTTAATTTTTTTAATATGTATTTTTTGAGAGAGAATGAGGTGGAGGACAGAGAGAGAAGGAGACAGAGGATCCAGAGCAGGTTTGCTCTGACAGTCCAATGCGGGGCTTCAACTCACCCACTGTGAGACCACGACCTGAGCCGAGGTTGGACGCTTAACCAGCTGAGCCACCCAGGTGCCCCTGTTTGTTTTTATTAACTTCTGAACCAGTTTTCTCAAACTGGGCTCCTCCAGTCCCATGAGATTTATCAGAGTAGGTGGAGAAAAGTTCTTTCAATATAGGATTAAAAACTGCCCCATTCCAGCATGCTGAACGAGGTTCTCTGCAGCAGGACTTCTCAGGGTCTTTAATGTGTTCATATCCTGTGACTCCCCAAGAGTGTTATTGGACCCTGGCACCCTTCTCCTAGAAACAATACTCAACATCCCAGTCAACAGCAGGCTGTCTAAGCTCTGCAGCCTGGGAAAGACTATTTCCCTGATACTAAACTAAAACTAAGAAAGACAGAATGTCGCCAACGGAGAAAAAGAAAACAGCTGTAATTAATGACCATCATTGACAAGGAGAACGCGATCCACTCTGTCTCTGGTGGCGGTTTCAGCTTTCCCGGGTGAGTTCTGTACGTTTTCTTGGCCGTGCTCGCTCCTCCCCAGTGCAGAGTGCAGGAGAGGCACTACCTTCCCTCTGCTGAGAAGGCTGCGGGAGGCTGGGGCCCGCGTGAGCCCTGCACCCTTGATTGCACAACAGATTCTGTTAGTTTTCTCGTGCTGTGCAAAGTGACAGGACTCGATGGCAGAAACCAGCAGCCATTTGTTAGCGTGCAGCAGCCGGGTTCCCTGCTCAGGGTCTCACGCAGTGAAATCAGGGTTGGCTGGGCTTCCTAACTTTCTGGAGACTCCAGGGAAGATTCGGCTTCCAACTCGTGAGGGCTGTTGGCAGAATTCATTTCCTCACGGTTGTAGGACCAAGGACTCCGCGTCCTGGGGCTGTGCACACTCTTTGCCATGAGAACCCTCATCTTCCAAGCCAGCAACCGGGAGTTCAAGTCTCTTTCTTCAAGAGGAGCCCCATCCCTTTCATGGGCTCACCTGATTAGGTCAGGCTCACCCAGCATAATCTCCCTGTCCGGAAGTCAGTTTTGCATCTTCATCCCGTCTGCAAGACCCAGCCATGGCAGTCCCTAGTTTGTTGACTGAGTATCTGGGAGACAGTTTGTGTACCAGGAGGGGTTGGGTAGGGATCTGGGGAACTCTGCCTGCCCCATTCACTTCCTACAGGGTGGGGCTTCAGGATTGCACTTGCTTTAGGAACTTCCTGTGCTGCTAAGGTGGTCCATGTGTGTTTGGGGACATAAAAAAATGAGTCACAAGAGATTCCGTCTCAGTCAGAGGTAGTAGAACACATGAGGACATCAGAGAGGGGACCCCAGAAGCTGATGCTGCAGCCGGGCCATGTGCGTTCCTCGGCGCTGCCTGTCCATGCCACCCTGAGCTCGGGAAGAAGCCGTGCGGCGTTGAGCAGTTGCCCTCTGGTGAATACTTTCAGAGGCTACGTTCAGCTCTGTCTGTTGTCTGTGGCTGAAATGATGCTCAGTGTACTGGGGACATCCTTGGCCACCGCGGCCCTTCTGCTCTCTGTGGGATGAAAATCATCCACGTTTTGTTTGTCCTCGATGGTCAATTGATAGAGACTACGATTCCCGAATCCCCCAACTGACACTTTGTCACATGAGTGTCACATACCCAGCCATACCTGACCTCTCCTTCTGAGCTCCTAATCGCGAGTTTGTAAATGTCACCCTTTGTTTATAGTGAAATCTAGCAGGAAAACACTCAGCCAAACCAGACTCCCTGGGCTCAGATTGGTGGGTCACAGCTCCCCGTGTTCAGCTGCCATTGGGGAGCAGGCTGAATGGGGGAGATGATACAGGAACAGCCCCTCCCCCCCACGCCCTGCTTCCTGAACTCCTCCCTGCAGGAAACTTCAGCCTTCCCACCGGCTGGGAGGTGATTTCCTGTCACAACAGGAAATAGAATTTCCCCGGGAGCTGAGTGGACAGGCCCCACCGCATGGGCCCCCTGCTCCAGGGCCGGTCACCGCATTCCCCCCAACCCCTCTAAGCTGAGTGGACAGGGCTCCCCACGTCCCCCGCACCCCACTGCCATCCCCTCCGAGCTCTGATGTCATGGGTACCACAAGCCCAGAGCCTGGGGCCGGGCTCCGTGTCTCAAGCAGGCCACACTAATATCATTAAGCCGCCTGGTTTTAATTTGCAACCACTTCCCAATTGTCTACTTAGAAGTGTTTAAAGCCAAGCTCTTTCATTCTTTCCACCATTTACTGGTGACTGGAGAAGTTTAATGATTGTCTTGTGAGGCAGACACAGGGATACAGGTCAGAGAGTGATGAGAAAGAAGAATTATAAGCTGGAAGAGAAACACAAGATAATAAAAGTGTAATTTAAGACCTCATACTTGTACAATTACCGTGTTGTGTCACACTTAGCAGGGAGTCTAAATTTATCTCACTGCTGATAGTCCACTGTGAGAAATAAAACTGTACAGAAATCTGGGGGGCATTCCAGAGTTTCTCAACAACTTTATCTAGCAGTTCAGCGTGTGGGCAGGAGAGTGGGGGAGACCTCGGGGCCTTGCGCGGTGCTCGGCCCGCAGCGACCGTGCTGTTCTGGGCAGGGCCGACCGCCCCCCGGAGCCACGGAGCCCCCCATCTCAAGGGTGGAGAGCTCAGAGATGCTGATGCTCCCCCCTCACCCCCGGGCCATGTCCTATCCCATCCAAGAACAGGGCGGTGGCTCTGAGATCAGTAATTCCGGACGCCTCCCTCCCTTCCACATGCCCACAGAGATGCCCTGTGGGCGTGGGTGGCGCACACCCCTCCCCACGTCCCCCTCCGTGTGCCCCAGATCTCACCCTTCCCGGTCAGCAGCCCCTCCACCGCTCACAACTCACCTGGGAGGTGTTCCTGGGTTTCCCTCGTGTTCTCAGAGCTCAGATCCCAGGACAGGCTGTCCTCCTGTGTGTCCCCCGGCCCCCTCCTCTGGCCAGGCCACGGGAAGGGATCTCGCCCCAATACCCAGGGTCCCTGCTGGGTGCCAAGGGAACAGGTTTCAAACCCACAGGACATCACTTTGTGCCCTTGCTCAAGGCCCTCCAACGGCTTCCTGTCTTGCTTAAAATAAAATTCAAATATGACAGCGCCTGCAACCTGCTTTCTCTGCTGCGGCCTCTCCGGCCCCCGGGCCTCCAAGAGCCCCCTCTCCCTTCTGTCCACTGCTCTTTCCATGTCCTTTCCCACCCCGGGGCCCACTCCCTCCAGATGCTCCCATGCGCATAGACGTCAGTGCAAGTGTGTCAGGTGCAGAGAGCGTCCCTCCGCCGCAGGACTGGAGCCCTGTGCGGCAAGGGGCCCCAAGGCAGGAAGGCACCTGGCTGGCGCAGGGCAGTCCCACAGGCGTTTGGGAAATGAGAAGACGAAAACGTGTAACTTCCCTGACATCTTGGAAGATTTAACTATTTAAACTAAGAAGCAAGATACTTTTTCCCCCTAAGTTCAGTTCATTTCAGGACTAAATCCTCTATTCCAAGCAGTGTGGCAGCTTCTGGAGCCGTGTCGCCCAGCAGGGTGGCTGTGGAAACACAAATGCAAACTTGCTGAGTAAACCCAATCAGCTGTCCGTTCCTCAGTCACGCTGTGCATTTGAGGTCTCCGCAGTGACACGCGGCTAGTGGCTGCCTGTTAGGGACTGAATATGTGTGTCCCGTCCCCCCTCCCGCCCCCCCCTCCAAATTCATGTTGAGGTCCTCACCCCCAGGAGATGGCATCTGGAGGCCGGACCTTCGGGAGGTGACTAGGGACTTGGGTTAGTGAAGTCCCAAGGGTGGGGTTCCTGTGATAGGGTCGGTGCCCTTACAAGAAGGGGGAATGTCGGGGCGCCTGGGTGGCTTAGTCAGTTAAGCGTCCGACTTTCGCTTAGGTCATGATCTCGCGGTTCGTGGGTTCGAGCCCCGCGTCGGGCTCTGTGCTGACAGCCAGCTCAGAGCCTGGAGCCTGTTTCAGTCTGTGACCCCCCTCTCTTTCTGACCCTCCCCTGCTCACGCTGTCTCTCTCTCTCTCCTAAAAATAAATAAAACATTAAAAAAAAGAAAAAGAAAAAAGAAGGGGGAATGTCCAGAGCCCTCCTCGTCCCTGCCGTGTAGGGACACAGCCAGGCAGCGGCCTCGTGCAGACCAGCAAGTGGGCTCTCACCGGACGCTGAAGTGGACGGCACCTTCATCTGAGACCTCCAGCCTCCAGAACCATGAAAACGTGTCTGCTCCTTGAGCAGCCCAGCCCGTGGCGCTTGGACATGGCAGCCTGAGCCAACTGAGACATTCCCCCTCCGGCGCCTGCACTGGCATCAGTGCCAAAGTCCAGCCGCACAGAGCTGTGCCACGGGGTAGAAAAGGCGCAGCCACCCTCTCCGAAGCAGTCCGGAGTCCTCTGCATGAGGCTGGACAGGTAGACGGTATCCACAGGGTCCCGGTAGCGAGCGCACGGGTGCTGTGCACTTGGCACAGAGGCAGCCACGGGCCTGGCAGACGCTGACTTTGAGCGAGGTTTCCAAGGATGAGCGGGAGCCAGCGGGTGAAGCAGAGCGGGACAGGCCGGGGGCTGACCCTGACAAGGACCCCGAAGAGAAACACAAACACACGCAGGTGTAAAACCCCCAAGCGTGCGTCTGCGTTGCTGGTGACACGTCTTGTTTCAACGAAAAGAGCCGGTCCCTTGTGTTCCTTGGCAAGATCAATAGAGCGAGTCTTAGCTCAGTATGGATGCTGGGGGGACGGAGCCATGTTACTCTGAGGGGAAGCCGCCTAACTAGTGCTTGTGAGGCAGGAGAGAGAGCGTGGGAGTGCGGGGGCACCATGTCGTCACGGGGACAAAGTGCTTGTAGATAAGACCGTGAGGGCTCTTGGAGTCCGCGCCGTCTGCACACAAAGCACCTCGCGGTGAGCGGCCATCGCACCTGTAGAACGGGCTCCATCCGCACCGCCGGGGCCCCCGCACGCACATGGCATTCCTGGCATAGCCTCCCCCCTGGAGGAAAGCAATTCAGCCTTCTCCCCACTCCCTTGATGCCACTTTTTTGCCGGGGTCATTGGGTACATGCTTCAACTATTCATCTGCTTTCCCGCTGTGACCTCACTTCCCGGTAGCCAAGTTTGGGCAAAGTGTATGCAAGCATTTCATGCGCTGGTCTTCCTTCCTCCCCAGCGCCTGGTGGGGTGCTCCCCGGGGCTCAGGCACCCGACTGCCTCTGAAAGATGTGAAGGGTAAGCAGACGCCAGCCTTGCCGGTTTGTGCCGGTTCTCAGCTGGGGGCTGGCCTTCCTCTGGTTGTCCTGAACCCCATCCGGCAGGGTGGCGAGGAGCAGGGAGAGGAGACGGAGGACCTCAGCGTCCCTGAGAGGCTCCGGAGGGAGCTGACGGTGATTGAGACGGAAGCCACAGGCATCCGTGCGAGGAGTCAGCCCGGAGGGAAGGGGACGGCAATCCAAATGTCTATCTTGGTGGGGCGCCTGGGTGGCTTAGTCGGTTAAGTGTCCGACTTTCGCTTAGGTCATGATCTCGCGGTTCGTGGGTTCGAGCCCCGCGTCGGGCTCTGTGCTGACTGCCGGCTCAGAGCCTGGAGCCTGTTTCAGCCTGTGACTCCCTCTCTCTGACCCTCCCCTGCTCACACTGTCTCTCTCTCTCTCCTAGAAATAAATAAAATAAATAAAAATTAAAAAAAAAAACAACAAAACAAAAAACAAATGTCTATCTTGGGGTTGACTGACAGAAAGAGAGGGGCACACAGCACAGCCAGAGGCTCCGAAGCTGCTCACCCAGAGAGCAAGCTCTCCCCCGACGCGTCCATGCCACTCACGGGAAAGATGGTGGCGACTGCAGTACACTTGACAGAGAGTGCTTTTCCCCGTGGTCTGCGCCGGCCATTTCTCGTCCTTTCTGAGGCTGCGATTGCTGCCGCTCTGTGTTGTATCTGAGAGGTACAGCCAGCTGAGCCTCGTGTTGAATCAGTGTTGGCCGCCACCCTAACTTCAAATTGATGTTAATGTCACGGTTGCGTTTTCTAGTTTTCCCAAAGGCGTTGGCAACAATAGACCGAGGCGGGCTTCGTGGTACCTGAACCTCCGTGAAGCCCTCATGTTTCTGATGTGTATTTAATTTGGTTCTGGCACACAGTCTCTGTTTTTCTTGGGTTTTACATCATTTATGAGGTTGCATGGATACACGCTAACAAAACATCATCTGTAATCAAACGAGGCTCACAGAAGAAAGAAATGCATGCCAATCCCGACTAATCTTAGCCTTTATGGGAATAGTTATTTGCTCAGAATGATTAGCCAAACATCTGTGTCAACACTCTCTGCGCTGGAGAGAGAGATGTTAATCGCCACATTTACGATGATATTTCTAGTTCCACAGAGGGAAAATGCTCATCGCAAACAAATGTCTCAGCTAAGCCCTTCCGAGTATGATCGGCTCTCCTAATTAATTACAAAAATTAAAGGCACAGATATTTGCAACGATCTGTGTGCATGGGTGCACGTTGGGCAAAAACAGGTTGCCAGATTTCATAATAAACTTTCTGATAAAGTGACCTCCCATCCCCTGGAATCATTTTAGGAAGAAAGTCATTTCCTTTTCCCCACTTTACAGACGCATATGGTCTCACCTACCCCTCTACTCCAGGCATCACTCAGCATTTTCTGGGTTGAAACAAAAAAGGCATGTAGGCTCATCAAGGATGGTTCATGCGATTAAGGATGACAAAAAAGTGTCAGTAATTGAGTCCACTGTATAACATCCCCTACAAGAGACAACATCTGTACTTGGTTGTTGAACACACAGGGCAGCCCTCCACGTTCGTGGTGGGGAACACGCTTCTCCTGGTGATCACAGCCACGCAGCTGCCAGGCGAAGCCCCCTCCCACCCCCCAGCGCACATCTGCTGCTCGGGGGGCCGGCGAGGGTCGTGTGGGCTGGGCCGTGGGGAAGGAGCGTCCTCTGTCCTGCGCTAAAGCCTCCCCTCAAGGGGCAGGTTATGCTCTGCTGATGATCTCTTCCGTTCCTTCCTGACATCCGTTTATGTCACCCTTCTGCGGGGCAGACAGCGAAGGAGGGACCGTGATACTGAAATGAGATCCGCGCACATGTGGCAGCTGGGGCAGTTTCTCGGTCTAGGAAGAGTCATAGATGCAGCTGATGAAAATCCAGGACAGTATTCTTAGCCCGGGGGAGGATGATGCCTCTCTGTTTCCCTGCACTGGAGGACTCCGTGCAAATGGGGCATTTCTATCCCATGGGGATCAACTGCAAGTGCCCGTTGATGTGGGGGTGATCAGCGTCTGTGTTTTATCAGCTGGGCCCTCCGTGGGCACCCACGGTTTTCCCAAGCCCTCAGAGGAGGCCAACGTGAGACCTTTGAGTCATGGGATCAACTCTCTAACCTAGAGACAAATTCCTTGAATTTAATAAAATGAAGTTTTAAATAAAATGAGGTGGGTTTTTTTTTCTTTCTTAAATGTCTGCCCCTATTGAACTTGGCTCCTTGTTAAGCCCCTGAACTGTGGTATGGAGGGGCGAGCAATGGAAATAGAGCAGTCTGAGATATTTCAGTCTCCAGTTGTGGTGGATTTTTTAATTAATTACGCCAGCTGGATGGAATCCAATTTCGGGTTTGATCTCACTCTGAGCAAGCAGCTTTATCTTTCTGTTTCCTGAAGTTTGTCTTTTTGTTTCATGCTGTTGACCTGGGAGGCAAGTTACCTTGCAGCACAACTGGGGAGAGCGGCCCAAACATACCCACACAAACTCGGGAAGGCATGCGGGAGGCTTTCCGGAGGGTTTTGGCTTGCTCGGAGAAAGCTCCGGCTGTGGACCACTGTCATCGTACGTCCAAGTGGGTTTGCAATCAGCTACCTCAGCGTCATAGACCTTGAGTCTGGCCTTCTGCATCTTCCCCACGAGGGTTCATAACAAACCCTTACGATGTTCTGGTTTGTGCAAATTTAACTCGGAAAACCATTGGCCAACCTTTACCACAGAGCCGAAAGCTGACAGCACAGAAGATTGGGTTTTATTTTACTTCAAAGTTGGTCAACCTGGAGGCCAGGAGACAGTGTTTCAAGGTTGAGTAAACCCCAGCCTCTTGTCCGATGGCCGTCCAGAACATCGAGGGTTCCCCTGAGCCCTACACTGCTGCCTCGGAATTCAAGTGCTGAGCAGGAGCTCAGTTCAGTACATCCTCATGGAAGCAGATTGGCATGTCAGCACCGAATTGGCAAGGGGACAGACACCTAGCTGGGGAGGATGTTCAGGTGCTCAGATAAGTTTCACTGAGATGGAAGTCCTTCCTGGTTTTCCCAGCAAGGTTATCGTGATCACCCAGTTCTGTGGACCTCCTGCCCTCAGGTGTGTGTGTAACTTCACTGGATGATAGCTGGGACTCTTCCTAGGAGGGCCGCCTCCCTAGAGGATGTGTTTAAGGACAGGGATGATTGTTGAGTTATGCCATGATTCAAATCCCCCTGTCCCACCCCCTCCCAGCCCTTCCTTGGGCTCTCAGAAGATCAGAGCCTCCGACCCCTGCATCCTCTGTCCCTTTAGAGTTCTACTACTTCCAAATTCCTTGATTCAGAAAATACTATTTACCGTTAACAGATTTGATAAGTGACCTTCTTATTGTTCAAGTCCTCAGAAAACTGAACAGCTCAGTTTGGCACCTTCTCTGTGAAACAAGTTGCTTTTGAGTCATATCTAAGGCAGGCCCCTGTTTCCTGACATGCTGCTCACCTCTATGGGAGCTCCCAGAGAAAGCCCAGGGGTGGGGGAAGACAAGACCACACATCCAGCCAAGGTCACCATGCTCCTGTGTGTGTCACCCAACAATGCTACAGACGCCATACTGGCACACAGATAGAGGGGAAACCCTCATACTATTTATTGAACTTACTCATTTGCATAAAAGGTTCCCATTTTACAATAGTTGGTCTCCAGCCTTTGGACCAAATTTTGGACGTGTTGAACCAGTTAATTGGAGACATTCAGAAATTATCATAATTTGCTCCATTTCCTCCCATAATGTCCCCTTTTCATCGAACCAGTGATGTGTATGGTTAGAGCTATTGGCAGCCTAGCTATTGAATGTACGGGTGCTATCTTTCTAGTTCAAGTATTTTGTTCTGAGATAAAGGAATCTGAAAACATGAATCTTTTAAGCCGTTGTCCAAAAGTTTCCTTTCTTTCTTTCTTCTTGGGATACTGGTCTTAAGTTTCGACTCAAAAGGACTGGCCAAATGTGCTTTCAGTAATACCTTCATGATTTTGTGACTGTCCAAAAATAGAAAAGATCAGTAAAAAAACGAACAAAGAGTTGAAGAGGGTCCTCTGCCTTCAGTCACTGTTCTGGAAGATGTGCAGGGGAGAGGAGGCTGTCAGGAGGCTGGGGAGGGGCAGGGAGGAGAGAACACTGGGCCCCCAACAATCGCATGATGACGGAGGGCAGGACCACTGGAATGACTGAGAGGCGCTCTGTGTTCTTGGACTGTGCCCACGGGGGCTGCGGCCGGCGCAGGGCAGGTCCCTCTTTCCTGAGGGGGGATCTGGGGCTGATAGCAAGGGTAAGAGAGTTGGGGGAAGGGAGTTGAGGTGAGCATCACTGCCTGGGAGACAGCATTTGTGTTAGGATCCACTTTGCCTTGGACCCAATGACTATAACCCTCCATTTGGAAATAACTTGGGCCCAGCCAGTTCCTTAAGCCCCCCCCCACCTCCCCACCACCACCCTGTAAACACGCCGCAGTGATGCAATGGACCAGGTTAATTCTACATACTCCCTGATCTCCCCATGCGAGGCGTCATTACCTCCAGGGCCTCCCCCCGTCGCCCACGGTCACACCCCACGCTCACCGCCTGCGGTGCGCAGCACAAGCCCTGCCACCGTGTTGTCTGTCATGCCTCTGTTCTTCCATGGCAGGTTTTGATGCCTCCCCCACTGTGCTGAACCCTGCATCCACCCCAGAGTTCATCACAGGGTAGGTGTTCAGCAAACATCAACTAAGTGAGTGGAAGAAACACACACCAGACTGCCCACTCACTAGGTCTCGGGTGGCGGAGCAGAGATATGAGCTTGTCCACGCTTATCCCCAGAGGGCGTAGGGTGGGGGGAGAGACCCTTATCAAGATGAGGACTCGACATCTCACTAATCCCTTCTTGAAAATAACCAAGTAGTTTTCTTTTTATTAGTCACTTTCCTGGAAGTGAAGTATAACTCGTTTCTTTTGGACAAAAGCGTCCATCCCCTTCTCTGCTGCTGTGTGCCTCTCCTAACGTCACTGCCTTCTTTCATCTTGCTTATTTTTTTTTTTACAAATAGTTTATTGTCAAATTAGTTTCCACATAACACCCAGTGCTCATCCCCACAAGTGTCCTCCTCCATGCCCATCCCCCCTCCCCCCCACATCCATCAGTCCTCAGTTTTTGTCAGCATTCAAGAGTCTCTCATGGTTTGCCTCTCTCCCTTTCCCCCACCATTTCCGCCCTTCTTCTCCCCCTTGTTCCTCCATCAAGTTCCTCCTAATCCTCGTATACGTGCAAACATATGGTATTTGTCCTTCTCTGCCTGACTTATTTCACTCAGCATAACACCCTCAAGGTCCATCCATGTTGCTACACATCTTGCTTATTAAACCTTCCTATTTTCTCTGCCGCTTTCCTCTTCCCTCTGGGCACAGGGATGCTTGCTGTCTGCTCACATAGCCTTTCCCTGGAATCATAAAGTATATTTCTCTCTCTCTCTCTCTCTCTCTCTCTCTCTCTCTGTCAAAGCCATTTCCCTCCCCAGCCCATATCCACAAATAGGCACATACCTTTCCACTCCGTTCCAGCTCCCTCTCATACTCCCCATTGCAGCTGGACGGGGCCAGCTCATAGTTTGGGAGATTAGGTCACTGTGGCTTGTCTACACAGCTGTGTTTCTGGCAGGGCCCCGGAACCACTAATCCCATCCCTCATGGTGGAGCCCACAGTGTAGTCTCAGGCATGCCCATACTCCTGGAAACATGACACATTCATAATAAAGGCAAAACACGAGTCACCTAGCCCTGGAGCCCAGCTCTACTTCCATATGTCTTCCTGCAGCTTCCCTGGCCTTGGTGGGAGCACTGGACGCATGGAGACCCTCCCAGCTGGTGGCAGAGCGGCTGCTGTTTAGACCACTGCAGGTGCTGATCATGAGGTTGGAGGACGTGGGCTGTGTGTGGTGGGTGGTCCCTGGGATGACAGGAGCAGTGGCTGCCATTCAGTGTAGAGGGACCTGCATGCCGGCCTCACACTGGCCACTCCTTGTGATGGTCCTAGACACACCTAATCTGGAATTTGATGGGTGAAATAGGACCCATAGATTGGGTCCAAACCAGAAGAATGTCAAAGGCATGCCAGAAGGGAGTTGGGAATTGAGTAATAGGGAGAGAAAGGGGCTAGTCCACACCCGGACTCTCTGTCAATCTGTGGTCACCAGCAGTCTCAGTTGGCCAAGGTCTATGTGAAGGCAAGGCCACAGTCATCAAAACAATGACTCCGGCCAAACACAGAGCACACAGCAGCGGGTGCCAGAGGAGGAAGCGCCTTTCAGTCTAGTCCACAGTCCACTAGGTCAGGCCAGTTGCCCGAGTCACCAAATTCCCTCCCACCCAGTGTCCTCTCCACCATTAATTGAGGCGCCACAGCTCAGGCAGGGGACTGCAACACTAGGAAGTGATGGTGGCTGCTCCTCTGATACCTGGCTGCTATGACCCACGAACTGTCAGGGATGCAATATGGTTTTGTGGCTGTTGGAAACTTTATATTCCAGCATCACTTACAGCAGAGAAAATAACGCATCTGCAGCTGCCGAGAAGAGTGCTCAGGAATCCAACCAACCATTTTCATGCCTGCCTGACGTCCCTCACCTCCTCCTGTGCCTGCACTCGGCCTGCTCAGAAGCTGTCCTGTTCTTTTACGAGCCTGTCTCCAGGGATCTCGATGAAGCCAGCGAGGGAGACCCAATTCTTCCCAGGAAACACTGAACCTCTTCCTCAGGGTTTTGAATAGAAATTCATCAGGGCCAGAAGCCAAACAACATAAGCTCGGGGCACCCTGGGCATCAGGTTCCCTGCTCTCTAGAGGAAGGGCTCTGGGCTCACGGTGGCCCGCTGACAGAAGCCAGGTCCTGCCGCTGAGAACGCGCGAGTGCCCACATCCGGGGTCAGCAGCCGCAGAGGTTCAGAAGCGCTGCTCCCTGCCAGGGCTTGCCCATCCTCCCCTTCCTGGGAGAACGCCAGCCCCGTTAACTGGCATTTTCCTTGTGCGCATTCCCCTCAGGTTTTCTATTTCTTGCCGCCAAAAGGGTATTTGACTAGTAGCTTTCCATCCTAGAGCCTAATTACTTATTAAAGAAAACTCTATACAGCTTTGAAGTGCACCAGAAAGGTATCAAACATTTTATTCTGGGGATAAAAGCGGCAGATCCTGAATATGGGGTGGAGAAATTAGATGAGCATGGAATGTCTTACTGTATCAGAAAGTAAGGAAATAGTGAAAAAAAAGGGAGAGAGACAGAGATGAGGGCTTGTCACAAGGACACACAAGAGCTGCGGGAAGGAGCTCCCACTACCCAAATCTGGGAGTGTTTGCATTCCAATAGAGTTAAGGATGACAGTGAATTATTGCAAAATATCCATGGGTCCATGTAAATAAGTACATAGATACTTAAGATAACCGGGGGAGAGGTGAGGGCTCTCACTCGTACTAGTATTATTGTAGTGCTGTAGTGGTACTGTAATAGTATTGTAGTAGCATCATGGTGGCATCGTAGTAGTACTGTAGTCTTATTATAGTCATATTATAGTAGTGTTGTAGTAGTAGTATAGTAGCACTGTAGTAGTGTAGTAGCAGTATTATAGCAGAGTTGTGATGGTATTGTGGTAGCATTGTAGTAGTTTTGTAGTGGCATTGTAGTAGTGTTGTATACCATTATAGGGGCATTGTGGTGTTGTCATGGTGTTGTGGTGTTACAGCAGTATTGTAGTGGTGGCGTCATGGCATTGCGGCATCGTTGTGGCATTGTCGTCGCATTGTAGTAGTGTTTTGGGGTTGTAGTGGCATCGTAGTGGTGTTATAGTGGCGTTGTAGTGGTGTTTTGGTGTTGTAGTGGCATTGTAGTGGTGGTGTAGTGGTGTTTTGGTGTTGTAGCAGCATTGTAGTAGTGGTGTAGTGGTGTTGTAGTGGCATTGTGGTGGTATTGTAGTAGTGCTGTAACACTATTGTAGTGGTGTTGTAGTAGTGTTGTGGTGTTATAGTAGTATTGTAGTGGCATCATAGTGGCATTGTCGTGGCGTTGTGATGGCCTTGTAGTAGTGTTGTGGTATTGTAGTGGCATCGTAGTGGTGTTGTAGTGGCATTGTAGCAGTGTTGTAGCGGCATTGTGGTGGTGTAGTGGTGTTGTAGTAGCAATGTAGTAGTGTAGCAGCATTGCAGTGGCATTGTAGTAGTGCTGTAGCAGTGTTATAGTGGCATGGTAGTGTTGTGGTGTCAAACAGGTGTCATGGTGGTGTCATGGCATTGTAGTGGCATTATAGTGGCATTGTAGTAATGTTGTGGCGCTGTTGTAGTGGCATTGTCGTGGTGTTATAGTAGTTTTGTAATGGCGTCGTAGTGGTGTTGTTGCGGCATTGTGGCATTGTCGTGGCATTGTTGTGGCCTTGTAGCAGGGTTGTGGTGTTGTAGTGGCATCGTAGTGGTGTTGTAGTGGCATTGTAGCAGTGTTGTAGAGGTGTTGTGGTGGCATAGTGGTGTTGTAATAGCAATATAGTAGTGTAGCAGCGTTGTAGTGGTGCAGTGGTGTTGTAGCAGTGTTGTAGTGTTGTTGCATTGTTGTGGTGTTGTAGCAGCATTGTACTAGTGCTGTAGCAGTGTTATAGAGGCATTGTAGTAGTGTTGTAGTGGTGTCATAGTGATGTTGTGGCATTGTAGTGGCATCATAGTGGCATTGTAGTATTGTACTGGCATTGTAGTGGCGTTGTAGTGCTGTTGTCATGTTGTTGTGGCATTGTAGTGGTATTGTAGTGGTGTCGTAGTGGTAGTAGTGTTGGAGTGGTGTCAGAGTGGTGGTGTGGTGCTGTAGTGGTATTGAAGCAGCATTGTAGTGGCGTTGTAGTAGTGTTCTAGTGGTGTAGTGGTGTCGTAGTGGCATTGTAGTGGCATTATAGTAGTGTTGTAGCGGTGTTGTGGTGGCATTGTAGTGGTATTGTAGTGGCATTATAGTAGTGTTGTAGCGGTGTTATGGTGGCATTATAGCGGTGTTATAGCAGTGTTGTAGTGGCATTGTAACAGTGTTGTAGTGGTGTTTTAGTGGCATTGTAGCGGTGTTTTAGCAGCACTATAGTGGCGTTGTAGTGGTGTTGTAGTAGTGTTATAATGGTGTTGAAGTGGTATTTTAGTAGTATTGCCGAGTAGTAGTAGTAGTATTGCCGAGTCAGGCTGAGAAACGCAGCAGGCGTGCTGGGTAGAACAAGGTTCCTCTGGCGGCCATTGCTGTACAGTGTGCTTCTGGCAGGAATCATCAGGGAAGGCTTAGTCTGTTTGGGGGTGCAGATGGCTTTTGAGGGGGAGCAGGATATTGTCAAATCTCACAGGGCCTCTCCACAGATTTCTTATTAGATGCAAGAGGAAACTGTCAAGTGCAGAGCAGAGAAAGGGGCCACAGGGAGGCCGGGCGCTTAGCGCAGACCACAGCCTGTGCCCTGGGTGTGTCACGCGAGCAAACACTTGCCGAGAACACATCCCGAGAAGACAAGACGGGCCGGAGTCTGAAATGCTTCCAGGGAAAAGAGCTTGAAGTATATGACAGCTGAGTGCAGAAAGTGATGCTAGACAGTGCTAGACCAGGGGGAAGTACCCTAAAGGACATCTTTGGGCCCATGGTCACACATGGGGTGTAGACTGTGGGCCAGGTCAGAGGGTTGTGTCCAATGTGAAACTCACTGTAGGTGATGACCGGACAACCGCTGGGTAAGAGCATATCCATTGTCTGGGGGTGAAGAGAAATGATGTCTGCAAGCTATTCTCAAATGGTTCAGAAAATATTAAATACAGAGAGACAGACAATGAAGGAGCTAAAAGTAAAAAGGAAACAGTAGTTGATTCTGAGTACAGGGTATACAGGTGTCATTGTTCTGTTTTAAACTTTTGTCTCTAATTTTGCAGTTACTGTGAAATAAAGTGTTAAACACAGCAGCAAAGGCAGTGAGTGCAGTGTATTCCCGAAGAAGGAAACCCAGCCCCACCTGGGGGTCACTCACTCGGGGGCATCCTCAGCTTGGGTTCCGCTGTTCGAACTTGGCAATGGTGCAGCAGGCGGGGCCTGAGGCCGCTCACTCTTCTGCCATGTGTTTGGTGACTTTCTCTTTTCTAGGATGTTTGCTTCAATTAACCTCCAGGTAGCAGAGGGCGGAGAAAACCCAGCTGTGTGCCAACAATGAGACTTGGCTTTCCTGCGGCCTCAGAAAAACTGTAAATAAATCAAAACGCAGGGGATGTCATTTGATCTGGAAAAGGGCTAGTTAAAGACTCCAGGATGTTGGAAACAAAAGATATATTAAATACACAGGGCGTTCGAGCGTAATTTAGAGGGTGTAATTCTGCCCAATATTTGCTGACATCAGTTGGAAGTAAACCACAGCTGAAAAGTAAAATCCCAAATGTGAGAGGAAGAATTATAAAAATCCAGTGTTAGACCCCAGTGCTTCAGCGATTCTCATTTTTCAGAACAGGGACAGGATCAGCCCATATCCACACACGCCAGAGCTCCTGGGTCACCACCGCAGAGTGGAGAGGGCTGTGGGACTGCCATGTGGCCGAGCTAAAGGGACATCAGTGGTTCTCAAAGTGGGGTCCCTGACCAGCAGCATCAGCATCACTGGAGGAATTTGTGAAAAGCAAATGATCGACCCCACCCGGACCTGCTAGATCAGTGCTCTGGGGGTGTTTTAACCAGCTCGTGGGTGGTTTCCACGTCCACTAGAGTTTGAGACTCACTGGGCCAGCTCTCTTTTCCCAGTTTTCACTTTCATTGGAATCCCAACCGCTCAAGGAGGTGGGTTTTAATCTATCTCCTATCACTCCCCATAACCCTGGGTAGATCAAGTCAAATCATCTGCTTATTGTAAATCCAGGGAATTGGACCAGATGACCTCTCATTTTCCACCTCCTTTCTCTTATTTTGTTTATTCAAAATTATACTACGCTGGATTTATCTGCTTCAAAGGCATTTCCAATCTTGCTGCAGAATGACACGCCGGACATTGTCCTTTGATTGGCGTCTCAGCAGACCAGGAGTCATGGAGCAGGTTGGCGTTCCCTTCGAAGGACACGTGCGGAGACTGGCAAAAGTGAAAGTCCCAGATTCCCCTGCATCCCTAGGGTCTGGCGAGGACCGTGCTTGAACAGGGGGCTGTCTGGCTCAGAGCTGAAGCCACGCCCCAGCCCAGAGTTGGAGAGTCCACACCCATCTCAGGGTGCGCATAGGCGGGACCTGGCCTGAAGCGGGGTGCCCACCTGTGGACAGCACTGGGTGTGAGCTCTGCGGACATAGGGGTTTGGTGTGGGTAGGTGGGCCCCAGCCCTGTGCTCACAAGAAGAGGGATGTGATCCCTTCTTCAGGGGTGCCCTTTGGGAAGCTACAGGGCCACCTGGGAACTCGGGGTCCACCTTGCCTTTGCCTTTGGGTACCCGTGGGACCCCATGGGCCACGGTGACCCCTGATGAAGTCCACTGTGGCCCATCTGGGGAGGCAGAGGCTTCCTTCCTTCCTCACTTGACTGAGAGGAAAGGCACAGGGCAAAGGAGCTCCCTCATCCTCTCCCCACTTTTCCCCCTCAGCTCCCCTGACCCTGGACACCCGTTCAGCCTGTGATGGGAATAGAAAGTTCTTTATGGGAGGTGCATCAGGGTCCTTCCTGGCAGCCCCCCTGCCCACACGTCCCTCTCTCCTGGATGGTGGGCTTCCATGCACGGCCATCTTGCTATCCTGTTTTGTACCCCAGTGCCTTCATCTCAGGGCACACAGTAGGGACTCGATAAATACACCTGAATGAACGAATCACTGCACTAGAGGTAAGGTGTCATTCTGCTGCTTCTATGGGAAAAGCCACGTTTAAGTGTGGAAATGAGGTAAAACTTAAGCTACCAACCAGAAATATCTCCATAGGCATTTTCAGAGCTTTGGCCCTTCTGTGGACACCCCACCCCTCCCCAAAGTCACAGCCGACAGGGAGTGAGAAGGAGACAGTAGAGCGGTGGAGGGGCAGCAGATACTCTTCAGAAGCGGATACGCGGTGGCTCAGGATGGAGCCGTACCTGCCATCAGACACAGGTACCTACAGAATATGGCGGCAGACGTGGGAAAGGCTTTGCAAGGTCTAGGGAGCAAGGGCCAACGTCAAGGTCAGAAATTAGAGAGCTGGGAATTCATACAGACCTGCATTCTGGTTGGTGGGAGGTAAAACTGTAGTCACTTGCTCCTTATAAAACACATTTATTTACCCCTCAGTCAGTTGTCACCTTAGGTTTTCTTTCCTAAATTTACATGATGCCTTCCTCGATGGCTTCCAAGCAGACGTGATAGGGGAGCGTGTCTGCAGCGGAGGCTGGCCAGCCCACGGAAGGTCCAGGCAGCAGCGCAGGTGGGGTGCGGGCTTCAGAAGCAGCTCCCGCGGGAAAAGGGAAACGCGTCCTCTGGGAACCCGCAAGGGCAGCCCCAGAGACGCACAAGAAAATGTGAGGTTTTTCTCCAACTAGTGTTGACCTCAGGCTGCACTCCATCTCTCAAAAATAACAAGATTACCGGGTGTCTGGGTGGCGTAGGCAGTTGAGTGTCTGACCCTTAATTTCGGCTCCAGTAATGATCTCACTGCTCGTCAGTTCGAGCCCCACACCAGGCTCCACACTAACAGCACTGAGCCTGCTTGCGATTCTCTCCCTCTCCCTCTCTGTCTCTCCTCCCCCACTCTCTCGCTCTCTCAAGATAAGTAAATAAAGTTAAAATATATAAATAAGATGATTACTGATGGAAAAATTCGTATTCATAAAAAAAGAAACAGGACAGGAAATGGATGTGAGTTTGGAAAAGAGGAATCTTGGACCTAACCTCATTCTGAAATGAGTGGAGTTGGAGCCAATTGTGCGTGTGAGAGATTACGTGCATGTGTGTGTGTGTGTGTGCAGCATGTGTGGGTCTGTGTGTGTGCCTGTGATGTGTGTGTGCATGGTGTGTGAGTGTATAAACATATACATGAGGTGTGTGCAAGCATGTGTATAAATGTGGTGTGTGTAAGTGCATATGAATGTGTAGGTGTACATGTGTGAGCGTGTGTCTGTGTGTGCACTATCCTTGTAACCTTCATACACCCACAGTCTTAGTGGCCACCTTGGGGTGCAGGGCATGAGAGGGAGAGGGGGAGGGCAGGAGGGAGACAGGGCGTGGCCAGGAGGGAGACGGGGCGTGGCCAGGAGGGAGACTGGGCGTGGCCAGGAGGAGACGGGCGTGGCCAGGAGGGAGACGGGGGCGAGGCCAGGAGGGAGACGGGGCGGGGCCAGGAGGGAGGCGGGCGGGGCCAGGAGGAGACGGGGCGTGGCCAGGAGCGAGACGGGCAGGGGGGCCAGGAGGGAGACGGGGCGTGGCCAGGAGCGAGACGGGGCGTGGCCATGAGGGAGACGGGGCGGGGCCAGGAGGGAGACGGGGCGGGGCCGGGAGGGAGACGGGGCGGGGCCAGGAGGCAGAGGAGGTGGGCGGAGCCCAGGCTCCTGGGTGACTGTGGAGGAGTCGCCCAGGGTGGAGGGTGGCAGTGTGGCTGTCTTCGGCGCTTTGTTCTGTTCTTCTGTGGAAAACTGACATCTTAGCTTGTCAGATGTCGTCAGGGAGGAAAGCAAGCATGTATTTATGCTTGTAGGGAAGGAGGCACGTGGGACCCTGAATTCAAACCCAGTCTTGCCAGGAGCCAGCAGTGCACCCTGGCCCGTGACATAATCTCTCTTGGTCAGTTCTTGATCAGTCAGTGTGGCTATTAATACGATATTATTGATATTATTATGTATCATAACACACACATCTGACGTGACACTGTTTTTTCACTCACAAAACCCCCGTACAGAAAGTTCTAAGCGCAAGTACTGCAAAGTACTACTTTCATATCTTTTCTGATCTGAATACAAAGCCAAACATGGTGCTGACTTTCAGATTTAATAGTCAAGCTAAAAATAAAATGGCAGGGTCGCCTGGGTGGCTCAGTTGGTTAAGTGTCCACCTCTTTTATTTAGCTTTTTTTTAATGATTATTTTTGATAGAGAGAGAAAAAGAGCACGAATCGGTCAGGGGCAGAGAGAGAGAGGGAGACACAGAATCTGAAGCAGGCTCCAGGCTCTGAGCTGTCAGCGCAGAGCCCGACGCGGGGCCTGAACACAAACCGTGAGATCATGACCTGATCCGAAGTCAGATGCTTAACCGACTGAGCCCCCCAGGCGCCCCATGCATCTAATTCTTGATCCTGGCTCAGGTCATGATCTCAGGGTTCATGGGCTGGAGCCTCGAGTTGGGCTCTGCGCTGACACCACAAAGCCTGCTTGAGATTCTCTCTCTCCCCCTCCCTCTGCCCCTCCCCAACTCATGCACATGCATTCTGTCTGTCTGGCTCTCAAACATAAATAAACATTTAAAAAGTCAAATGGCAACTTATCATTTGGAACAGGCTCATACCCTAAAATAAAATGCGAATGTAGTTCATGCCGCTGACTTGCACGTTGAAAAGGATTAAAACGGTGAATGTTTTGCTGTATGGACTTTACCAAAAGAAAAGTTAGTAACACAGAACACAACGGAGGCCCCAGCCCTAGTGGCCAGCGCGGGCCCCACGCTGGCTGAGAGAGGCAGCCCCTTGCTCTTTAGACAAGCTCCACTATTGCCCCGGGCCAAGCTGACTCTGGTTCACAGAATATTCTCTGGTTCCTGGAAACCGATTTCGACCTCGATCTTTTCTTCGAATCGTTTCCTCTGCATGGGGCTCTGTCTCCTTAGACCCTCCAGCCCTGGGATCCATGCCAGTGGGGTTTCAGAACAGAGCGCCGATGCCAGGTTCTTCTCCCAGAAACCCTAATTCAGTGGCTGGTGGGGGACCCCGACTGGAGTCCTTGTGCAGCTGCCCGGGCTCCTGGAAGCGTTTCCTTGGAGTTCAAATACAGAACCCTTAACCACAGCTTTTTAAATATGTGCTACTTCTGCAGCAACAATTGTGCCCGCGGTAAAGGGGATGGAGCCCTCTATCCACCTAGATCTCTCTGGATGGCCCTACGCCTGTGGTAAGTTCGCGGGGCTTCTCCAGCTCTAAGTCAGCAGGTGCAGCTCACTGCCGCCCCCAGGAAGCCTCCCCCGCCTGTCCTGAGGGCTGGGACATCCTCTGACCCACTGTCCATTCAGGTCACTGCTTCCTCTCACTTCCCCACGCCCGGGTCCTTTGAGTCCTGTGACATCTCCTTAGAAAAGAAAACTCCCTGTCCCTAACTCTCGAGAAGTTTGCAGATCTGATTGTCAGGATGTCCCCCACACTGCAATATCCCTTTTGAACAAAGTCTCCCCTTACTGAGTCTGGATTAGTCTTTACTTGACGTCAAGCTGAAGCCACCTCAGTGAAATGAACACGTTACACCTCAGAAAGGCTGCTACGTCCTTTAGTCCCCCCAGTGAGAGGCCAAGGTGTGTTCCGCAGGCTCCCCACCCCAAGGCCTGGGGCTGGCTGACTCCGGGGAAATTCAGCCACGTCCGTGTGGCCACTACAGTGGGGAGGTGATGGAGGGAGGTCCCAGGACCAGCCTTGCATCAGGATGGGGGACTTGGGACGCTAAATCACCCAATGGGGTGGCCACTGAGGCAACTCGGCACATGGACATGCCCATGGCTCCCACCAGGTAGCCTTCTGGGAATTCAGGGGCCCCCAGACTCACCTCCAACACTGAATCCAAAACCAGAGGTCTGTGGATAAGAGGAATGAAGAGCTGACCCTCTGGGGACTATAGAGGCAGCGCACGGACAAGACCTTGAGGAGGTGAGCATCGTGCACTCAGGGCAGCTCGAGCTGGAAGGGACCCCAGGAAGCAGGCATCCCAATCCCCCTCTTTTTCCTCGGGAGAGAATGGAAGGCTCGTTGCTGATGTCAAACAGAGAAGTGAGGCAGAATCGCAATTAAGATCCCCCACTCAACCCTGATGTTGAGGCTCTTGTCACTCACT